>CABFVX010000129.1:167977-296994 GCA_902151425.1 Timema shepardi | reverse complement strand
GGGGGAAGGAGGGGTCGACACGGGGAAGGGAAGCGACCACAGTAATAAACTTTAGTTTTATTTTGATAGTTTATTTTAACTAAGGGGACACATTTGGTTGCAAGTGCCTTGGCTCTTTTTATTTGATGAACTAAATAACCAAGTTATTATATTTGTTAGCTACGATTAGAGCTGCATATGAATAAAATATTAATTAAGTTGAAAAATGACATGGATAGGGGAATCAAACTCGGAACATTTGACTCACTACGCCAATGTTCTTACAACTGAGATATCCGGGAGTCATACAGTACGCTGGGTCATCCTTAAATAATATTTTAAGGGAGAGCCTGTGATGACCGTGAATAAATGGTCGTGAGTGATCAATTAAGTTAATTAATCGATAATTTATATTTATGAATCAAATAGCCAAAGCTATTATTTATGCATTTTAGTGAGGATTACTCCATCTAGATATCATATTCTGAAAATTAAAAAATGACACCTTTACACGGGAATCGAACCCGGGACCTTCGGCTTAGTCCATGGTCATTCTTCACTCTTCACTCATATTTTAAAGCAGAGTCTATGATGGAAGAATTACAATGGGCACGAGACGAATCCTGGATAACTCAGTGGTAAGAGCATTGGCGTACCAGGCCAAAGGTCCCGGATTCGATTCTCGTGCCCAGGTGTCATTTTTCAATTTTCAGAATATGAACTCATATCATATTTAGCTTACGATTACCGCTTGTCCATCACAGACTCTGCCTTAAAATATCAATGAAGGATTACCCTTGACACGGGACGACTTCTAGATAGCTCAATGATAAGAATATTGAAGTACTAAACCAAGGGTACTGGGATCGATTCCTGGGTCCTGGTGTCATTTTGCTTTATAAGTATATTTGTTTTGTGTATTCAATATATATGATATACTTGTGGCTCGTTGCAGCAATATCTGCAAATTATCACGTTAAAATGTATTCAACAATTTTTTTTACTGTGAAAAGTGATATATAATGAAGTCTAATTTGACTTTATAGTGAAAGCTTTACTCGTCAAAGGCAGCTTTCAACTGATTTTGACATTTAATTGTTTAATTTAAAGCAAAAAGTAAGTTTTCTTCCTCACCCTGCAATTATAACTTTGAAACGACCCATCTCCCAGCTATTTACTTGTAGTACTCTACCACTTACGTAAGAATTGAGTTATTATTTTTAAACAAAGATAAATATTTTATTTACCGATATAGTACATCACACACAAATCAGGGTTTCCATGGTGATGTAAGCAAAAAATTATTGTACAGATAAGCCACTGTGCGCACAGCAGAAAAGATGGAAATTTGCTAGGATAATCAGATTTTCTTTGGAAGCTACTATTTTGCTGTCATCCTAAAACCTTAGCTTTTAAAATGAGTCACAGTTGTCAAATTTGGTTCAGCCGTTTTCTCATAATTTCATTTACCAGAAATGGGTTATCAAATAAAATGTGAGAGTGAGCGTGAGTATGTAAGTGTATGAGTGAGTATGAGAGAGTAAATGTGAGAAAGTGACTGTGAAAGAGTGAGTCTTAGAGATTGAGAGTGAGCGGCCGAGTGTTATTGAATGAGTGTGATCGACTGAGTGTGAGAAAGAATGTGTGAAAGGGATATAATGGGAAAGAGAAGGTGTGTGTCAGCGTGAGAGAGAGAGAGATACAGTGTGAAATGGAGAGTGTGAGAGAAAGTGTGTGAAAGCGTGTGTATGTGTGTGAGAGAGTGTATAGACTACTTAACCCATTATTTGCGAATTATAGTCAATATTGTTTATTTAAATGCGAATTAACGATAACAGCATTCCAATAACCATGAATGTTTCCCCAGTCTAGGAAATTAATTCCCTCAGTTAAAATATATCTATGTAAAATATGTGTTATGACCAGCTATCATAACAGCCATTTTGTGATCAGAAATAAATGTTCAAAAATAATGAGAAGGAAAAGAATTCATGCAAATCAAATTATATATATTTCTAACCTACTATCGATAGTTCGTTTAGTTATGTATGGATTTTCCCCATAATTTTATAATGAAAAGCTGAAAATTCTCTGAGAAAATCCAATTTTAGTTGGAAACTACTATTATTCCCGACATTCTGGACCTCTAACCTTAAAAATGAGTGATCGTTTGTAAAACTCAGTTCAGTCATTTTTTCGTAATTTCATTAACCGGAAATGAGCCTAGTAAATTACATGTTAAGATTCAAGATCCTTTTCTAGTTTTTGAGCTTATAATACATACCAAAACATGTTTAAACATCATTTTACTATGCGCGAGATAAAACGTAGAAAATATTTTCACTAACTTAACAACTTAACCTTTTAATTTTCGAATTATGCTCAATATTATTGACATAAATATGAATCAACGATGACAACATTCCAATAAAAAATCAATGTTTCCGTAGTTTAGGCATCTCGATTTAGATGTGCTACGACCAGTGTGTTCCTATTTGATAAAATGAACATCAAAACCCGTTATTTGAATGAAATGAACATCAAAACCCATTATTTGAATTAAAATGGCTATTTTTTAAACATTATTTAATATAATTTTTTTTAAAAATTTTTTGGAGCTTATAATACATACCAAACCATATTTAAACATAATTTATCATGCGCGAAACAAAACGTAGACAATATTTTCACGAGCTTAACAACTTAACTTATTAATTTTCGAATTATGCTCAACATAATTGATTTAAATGTGAATTAACGATAACAACATTCAAATAAAACATGTGTCCCCAGTTTAGGCATCTCGATTTAGAAGTGTTATCACCAGCATCCAAGGAGAAATATTCATCCAAAGATAAAATTTAGATGTGTTCGGACCAACAAATAAAGATTGCGTTATTATTTTTTATCCAAAGATATTTATTTTATTTAGAGATTTACAGCCATTCAGAAAATAACGGTTTCCATGGTGATTAAACAACTAATTAAAACTGAAAATTCTCTGTGAAAATTGGTTTTTAGTAGAAAACTACTATTTTCCTGACATCCTGGACTCCTAACCGTTAAAATGAACGGTCATTTGTCAAAATCTGTTCAGTCAATTCCTCGTAATTTCTGTTACTGGAAACGGGATTATCAAATTATATAAAAGATATAAATACGATATATATTTTGAATTATATATATAATTCAAATTATATACCTTTATATAGACCTTTACAAATAGTTTAGATTGTTTCAAATTGAATTATATATATAAAAAAATCAATTTGAAACAATCTAAATTATTTGTAAAGGTCAGAACTGTAACTGATAAAATTATTAGAAAATAACTCTCATTAACAAGTTCATGCCTATAACCTTATGTATTAAGTAGGTTTTTTTACTCCGTAACTAACCACCCGTCTGGTTCCTATGAATTTAACTATTTTAATAAGATAGGGATAAAGAACGTGTAGTTTTAAAGGAAATGAGGAAGAAAGCATTTAGGAAATAACACCCTCAATACATATAGCTGAGATTTGAACTTTGACCTTACCGATATCCTCAAATTGGACTAGAGTACGTTGACATTAAATCCGCGTGCCCACCAAAAACGAATTATGTAGCCAGAATATTTTTATATTCGTGCCTAGTGCCATATTATTACGTTTAATTAAGAAAAAATAAGATACCCAAATCAAATTTAAGCTATCCGCAAATATGTTCAAGGCTTTAGATTAGTATAGTCTTGTTTGCCGGAGACTGGGAGAGTGGGATGTAAATCTCAGTTGGGTCAACTGAAGAGATTTTGTATTAATGTTTTCCCACTCTTTTTCCATTCATTTACTTGTAAACTTTCTCATAGTTAAATCTTCTCATCATATACCACATTAGTGTAGATATTCAGGAATCCCAGATAGGTAGTAATAATGTAGCACGTAAAAGAGACTTTCAAAATTACCGTGCTACATTGAAATAAGCATATACAATAACATTTCATTTCTCTTTATTATATTGCACTGTGGTCAGGCAGGAGAATAGAGAGTAGTGGGTAGAAATTTGGGTGGTAAGGGTGTGGAGAGAAGGGTTATGGGCCAAAACATTATTTTATAGTAATATTTAAAGCAGGTTTATAAGTGCTTTTCTAGGGTTTTTTGTGTATAAATTATTTTATATTCTTTATTAGAATTATAAATTACCTCGGTTATTTTAGGGGAAGTAGTTGGCATTTGGATGGAAGTGTATTTTTGATTAATTTGTGTGAAAAAATAGCACGTGAACATTAAAAATAAATGAAATATACAAGTTTTTTTTAATATAAAGAGGAAATAAAAAGCATCACTGTACTCTTGATGAATTTATAGTAGGTCCAAATGAGCAATTAGCATGTTGCTGAGTTCACCCGAGTCTGTTTGGCATTGTGTCCACACAAGAGCCCGCCCGGCACAAGTTAATTGAATTATCCGTGGTGCTTCTGTTAAGTGAACTCTGGGCCTACATAGAACCGGGATTGATGGTCCTACTTCGTTTTGAGCCTCCACCATTGTAATGTGTATACTTTCCTCGCATTCTGTTTGTTCTTGTACAGCGAGAAAAAAAAATACAGTTTGCAACTGGGTCTTGCTTTGAAAAGAGAGATAAAAAAAATACCTCCATCATAGCAATGTGTTTATTTATAACCACCCCATAATTTGTTACCTCTGATCACTATAAGAACTAAGATTTAGAACTTCGAAGGATGTGTTCAGCGATCATCACTTTTGACAAACGCTAATTTTGGCAGATATGAATTTGTAAATTTTATAGTTTCCTCATACATATTTTGTATAGCTTCTAAGGATGTTAATGTTACTGTTCTTATTTACTACTCTTAGTTCTAAACTACAACATTACAAAGAATGATTACTTATTAATACGTCTGTTATATACACGTCTTGAGTCCGTCGTACACGTCCATTACAATGTGAAAACACGCACTCTAGTGTTGACACTCTCAGCCCGGTTGCTCGACTGTCTCTTGTCACACCTGTCTGGTTTAGCCCTACACTCAACCCAGTGGAAGTTCCCCCACCCCCTTGCTATGAGGGGTGGCACAAGCCTGGTGATTGTTCAGGGCTGGCTTGAGCATGGTCTCGCTCGCTATAATCATATTAATATTAATAACAATATACCTAACACTTTTCGTTCACAAATAATTATTTATGTTTGTTTCAATAACGTATATATCACGTTAAATTGAACTACAACTATCCAAATAGACACCCTCTGTAAAAAGTAACTGGTCAATTTATATACTATTGTCGTATGAACGCGTAAAGTAAACTCAATAGCATTTTGATCCGTAGGACAAAGCTTATACGGTACCGATTTAGCTTTACCTGAAATGCACGTTCTAATTCCGCTAACATATGACCATAAATGTCAATAAAGCTTATGGATAGAAATGTAAATCATATTGTATGATAGTTTTGATGTTCTTATGTTGCAGATTGCCTACATCTGCAGCTGTATAGGGACAGCAAGGACCGCTACAAGCAAGGTCAAACGAAGGCGTCCTTATCCTTACAGCACTTCCTGGGATACGAGTCTGGTAAACGTAACATTAATCTAATCTAGCTTATTAATGTCATAGGTAAATAGCACCTACTCTTTAAAAAATGAGGGTATCCTTTAATAACTTACAAAATACTTAACACTGTGCAGTTTGTATCTAATAAAACTTAGCTTCAGAAATATATAATAGTTCATTCAAATGAAACCATACTCTATATACAGAATTAAAACAGCGTTTATTGAACTTTTATATTTAATATTTAATCACTAATTTATCGGGATGAGGTGCATACGCAAAATATAAAAAATTATGTTCTACAATAAAGAGTTCCAATATACATATTTTATGTTTTATGACTGTATTTACAAGATATTATAAAAATTTCTCTATTGGTTTATTTATGGTATTGATATTTTATATAGTATATAAAATATAAAGACAGTAATATATAATGTCTAAATAAAGAAAATTGTATTACAATTTTACACATTTTGTTATTGTATTATTTTTTATTTCAAAGTCCCGAAAACCATTTTAACTTAACAATTGCATGTCAAGGCGTATTAATGAGGCTATTTGCATTGTTGTACTAGTTTTGAGTAAACCCTAAATTATTTTATTCTAAAAACAATTTTTTGTTTTATAAATATATTATATTTGTTACATAACTAAATATTTAAATAATTTTTTTAATAATCCTTGAAAGTATATATTAATTGAAGCTGTTAAGTAAATTATTTTAAAGTCAGAGTTAACATGTAAATAAATAAAGATACAATATTTAAAAAATAAGTAATTTATCTTTATTATATACAGAGCTGGGGGTGAAGCTGAATGGGATATGGATCACTTAGTAGTGAGCTCAGTAGTTGAATTAGGTTGGAATTTTGTAAGTAAGAAGTGCAAGAGTAGTAAGTAGGTAAGAGTGAAAGTCTAAATGTTGCAAGATACAAGTGGAAGAGCGAAATATGAAATATTTCTGAGCGAAAATTTAACTTTACAAGAGTATGAATGGAATTTAGAAATAAATGCTAATGATATAGAAAAAGAATGGAACAGAATTAATGATGCTATAGTTGAGTGCGTGAAAGATGTGTATGGATCTACGGGGGTGGGGAACATAAAAAGAGATTCGTGGTGAAAGGATTTGTGAGAGAAAATAAAGAAGAAAACAAACGAATTATTGCTGTGAATAGCAAAACAAAACGAAAGAGACTGTGGGTCTTATACAAAAAGAAAAATATGAATGCAAAAAAGTAGTTTAAGATAATAAGGAACAAAAGAGATTAAAAGGAGGAGAAAGAATTCAGAGTGATTTTGAAGTAAATAAGAAGAGGTTCTGTATGTGGGTAAATAAAACGAAGCAAGGAGTGCAAGGAAATACCTTTAACACCCAGAATGAACGGGGTGAGATTATCTGGTATTAAAAAAAAAACAGTATGAGAAGGATGGGGGAGTATTTTGAGCAATTGTATGCCGATAATTTATAGAAAGTAGTAGTAAATAGGATTTTTTTTTACCACGAGTGAAGGCATTATAGAGATTGAGGTGTAAAAGCTATGAAAGTGTTAAATAACGGCAAAGCTACGGGCGTAAATAAGATCACAAGTGAAATGCTTAAGTGTATGGGGATGGTACTATTTGCTAGATTGTGTGAGCTGTTCATTGTATGTGATGCGATTTTTAATGTTCATAATGACTGGAAGAATGCTGTAATTGTTTATTTGCTATAAGACAGTAAGATTAAATGTAATATTTATAGGACGATGAGTTTATTGAGTATTCCAAGCAAAGTTTTTTGAAAAGTTTTAACTGAGAGGGTGCACGCAAAAAATTCCAGACAAAATTTGGGGTGTAAAATGTGGTTTAATGGTAGGTGGATGATGTATGGATAAGATATTTTCATTGCAACAAGTGAATGAGAAGTATAGATAATATATTTTCATTGCAACAAGTGAATGAGAAGTGTATGGCAGTAAGGAAGAAAGTTTATTGTGCATTCGTTGCTCTGGAGAAAGCGTACATACGGGTGAATAGGATTATATTGTGTTATGTTCTGAGTGATTATGGTGTGGATTCATGGTTAGTAAATTCAATTATGGTGGTGTATGATGAAATTATAGAATGTGTTAGGGTGGTAGGGTCTTTAAGCAAATGGTTTTATATTGAACATGGTGTAATACAAGGTTGTATTATGTCTCCATGGTTGTTAAAAAGGTATTCATGGATAAGTTGCTGATGGATTCTTGTGAGGACATGGTTGGCTTACAAATTGACAATGTGATTGTGAGAGTGCTGTTATATTCAGATAATTCTTTACTAATGAGTAAGAATTAAAATGAATTGTAGAAAATATTAAATCGTTTGAATGTGGTGACAGACAGAATGTAGTTTCCTAAAATGTCTCCAAAACTAAAATGATAGTTTTTGATAAAGACTGATCATGAAATTATTTCCAGCTTAGTTTAAATGCACAACTTTTATAGCAAGTGATAGGCAGTACTGATGTATAAAAGTATGTCAACGTCAACATTTTTGTATTGATGTGAAATGTGGACTCATCAGAAGAAACAGACGATCAAGGTGAATGCGATTGAAATGAGATATCTAAGAAATGTATGTGGGAAAATCTATGGGCAGACTCAGTAATGAATGCTTGCTTAAAAAAAGTGTGGTTTAAAGTAGAATCTATTAGTTCAATGGGGAAGAAGCGTGTTACGTTAGTTTGGGAAAGTTGAGAGGATGGGTGTGGATCAAGTGACAAAGCAAATACATATGTGTGGATCAAAAGTTAGGAGTAGGCCATGCAAGTCATGCTTAAGTGTTGTAGACGAATGTGTGAGAAAAATACTTATTAAGAGTTTTAAGATTAAAAGTGCATGCATGACTAGGTCTATAGATATTGTCGAAACCAAGTGGGTATGCAAGAATAGGGAAGTAGGGAAAAAGGTAGTGAGGTTGGATTAAGTCCAGAACTGTTCTTTTTATCTATATGCACAACTTTTCGCCTACCCCGTAAGGGAACGGTATGATATATATACATATACATGCATATATATATATATGTGTGTGTATGTGTGTATGTATGTATGTATGTATGTATGTATGTATGTGTGTATGTATGTATTTATGTATTATGTATGTATGTATGAATGAATATATGTGTGTATGTATATATGTATGATATATATGTATGTATATATATATGTTTGTATGCATGTATGTATGTATATATGTGTCAGTATGCATGTGTGTATGTATGTATGTATGTTTGTATGTATATATTTATATGTGTTTATGTTTTATGTATATATGTATGTATATGTGTGTTTGTTTTATGTATGTATCTGTATATATATGTGTTTGTATGTATATATGTGTGTGTGAATGTTTTCATGTATTTATACACGTATATATATGATAATAATTATTAATAAAGTTATCATCAGAATGTCAATGCATAATAGGCTATTTTGTAGTGTTTTTATTAGGGGTGACTTCAGGTTATTTTTTGTTGACCAGGCCTGTACTATTATAGTACATTGCTCTTTTCCCTTCAATATTAATCCTGCTCAATAAACTTGAGGCCAGTTTCATAGACATACTTAATACTCCTAAATTCCGTCCTCTTGGGTTGGATTTGGCCTGATTTGGTCTTCCAAGGTTTCTGCTATGGCCTCGACTTTGTCTTTGCTGGTGTAGGCCATCCTCTGTCGGCCGTGGATAGCTGGCGTGCCCGTTTTTTTTATGTCCCTTTGAGTATATTTGTTATCTTCCATGTTTGTTGAAGGTTTGTGGCTGTTTCTGTGACAAATGTGGTCCAATTTATTCTTCGAATTTGGTTTACCATTCTTCTTACCATGGCTTTAAGTCTGTTATAGTTGGTTCTCGCTTGCGGTGTTCTCAATCCTTGCCAGTCCCTACGGGCTTCCCTTTTGAGGGCTAGTCTGTAGTTTAATTCTGGGTGGTCAATTCTCAGGTCTTGTCTTTTTTGCGAAGTCGTGGTATGAGTTTTGTAGGTTTCTTGCAAGGTAGTCGTAAATATTTCTATCGCCGCGTAACATCTTCATCCGTTTATATTTGTAAATTTATCGGGAGCACTTCTTGTAGTTCAGATTTGTACCTTGTCCAATCGGTTGTCCTTGTAGTCAGTTTGTGCCAGTTTGTGTGGTGATCGATGTTTATGTCCCACTCGCTAAGTAGTGGATTGTGATCTGAGTCAAGCTCTTGTAGTACTGATAATGTCTCTGGTGATATTTTTTGGTTTGTTAGTATTATGTCGAGGATGTCTGGTCTTTGAAGATGGTTGCCGGGATAAAAAGTTGGTGAATCTGGTGCTAGCACATTATACTCCGTCTCGTTGGAGTGTTCCTCTAGAATCCTTCCATTCCTGTTCGTCATCCGGCAGTTCCACAAAATATTTTTACTATTTAGATCCCCCCTAGTAGGTAGTTGCCAGTTACCGTGACTTGGTCAAGGTCTTGTTTAAGTAGTCTTGTTCGGAGGGTTGTATACTGCCACAAAAGTAATAGGTCCCTTCTTTGTATTTACGCCTACCGCCGTGGCCTCAAGGTTCTCTGTGTCCTGTATATCCGCTCTGTAGTGTGGAAGGTAGCTCTTGATTAGGACAGCTGTCCCTCCCCCTCTGGTATGTTTTCTGTCTGTTTTATAGATGGTATATCCTAGGATGTGTAGTCTTTTGGTTTCCTGCAGATGAGTTTCGCAGATTAGTGCTACGTCAATCCCGTATGTTTTTAGTAGGTCCTCAAATTCTTGTGATTGCTGTAATATACCGTTGGCATTCCATACTAAAATCCTTAGCTGGTCTTTTTCAATTGTCATCATCGCTAAAGTAATAATCAGTTGCCGCTTCTATAATTATCATGAGTTTTGTAATCTTGTCATCTGCCTGCTTTATTTTTGTAAGGTACCGTCTTAGATGTTTCAGTAATCCACATATGTCCAGTTCTTTGAATATGTTTAGTATTTCCTTAAAATCTATTGAGGAAGTTTTTCCCTGATCTTCTTACTGCTGTACGTCTTCTCTTCTACTCATTAAGGTGTCTCTATAGGTGCGGTGAGTTTCGTTTGTTTTTGCTGGTTTTTGTGGTAATATCGGGAACTCCTTTTTATTGAAGGTCGCCGTCTGTGTGTTGGTGTACGATTTTTCTATCTTTTGTTGTCTCAGTTCAATCTTCTTTTCTATGTGTTTTTGATATGTCGGGCATTTTGTATAGTTTGCTGTGTGCTTGCCGCCGCAGTTTACGCAGCTTGCTGGATTGGTCTTGTCTTTCCTAGGGAAATCTGAGGGCAAATGGGGTATTAAACATTTTACGCATCTTGGTTTATTTGAGAAATTGTTTTTGGAGTGTCCGAACTTCTGGCAGTTGTGGCATTGTAATATGAAGTTTTGGGGCTCTAAGTAATGTTCTATTTTAACACGGGTATTGTTCAGATAAGTTTCTTGGAGAATTTGGAAGTTTTTGTCAGTTCTTGTAAGTGTGCACACGAATATCGGTAGTAGTTTGACTATGTCTTGTGTACTATTTTCACTTTGTGTTCGTGAGGTGAACTGCCGTACATCCGTTGCGGTGTATCCTAGGATCACTAGCTCTTCCTTAATGTCCTCAATTGGCATATTGGGTGGGAGACATTTTATTAAGATTTTAAGGGGTTTGTCTTTTTGCATTGTGTACGTGTGGTACTCTTGTCCTGTATTTTTGAGAAGTGTTTGTAATGCTTTAAAGTCTTATATTATGGTTGTGTGAATTTTTAACCCATCTTGTACGTAGAACACTTTGAATGTTCCTATCATGTTAGTTTTCATCGTCTTTACTATGTTTGAATAGTTGTTTGTGCCTGAGATGACTAATGGTGGAATTTTAGGTTTTGTTTTTGAACTTCTGTGGTATTTGTGTTTGGTATGTCTGAAGTTTCCATACTTTGCTCATTGTCTGAGAGTGTCCCAAAAACATTTGTCACTTGGATGGATTTAGGAGATTTGTCTTCCTTTGGTTTGAAACGCAATTTTCTCTTTAAGACAGTCGCTTCAGTAAACTCTGTGTCATTGTCGGTTGTATCAATGTCCACGTCCTCTTCTTCATCTAGGTTTCTTGCCCAGTCCTGCGTTTATTGTCTTTTTAGCTGTCCACGTGCGTGGTCAGTTAGCTTTTCCATTGTTTGTTTGTGTTGTTGTCTCTTAAGTGGGCCAACAACAATCTACGTAATTTTTGTTAAATATGTAGAATTTGTTTGTCTCTTTGTCTCAAAGGTATAGTTAGTCAAGATTAAGTCCACTTTGTAGAATGCTCATCGTATCTACAGCCGATGACCACTGATATCTGATGTAGAAGTTCACCAGATCTACCGTCTGATCAGATTTGGCCAAATCCTCTGTTGAGTTGCCCGGTTAGACGTCGCTTGTATGCCCGTCCCAGGGTTCTGAATCAACGTATCGCGCACAATAACACACTATCTCGATGAATGCTCGATCTAAACTGTTCCCTGGTATAAGGAGGTGTCATTCTGTAACTAGCATAACGCCTAATATAAGGCGTACACAGTCCGACTATGAAATCGGCCCATGGGTTCTAATCATACTGCTGTATTTTGTGTGGGGTTGGTCTAATGGATAATGAGGGCGAGTAATAGTTTACCAGCACAGTCCCGTAAAGCCCTAGGTCTACTTTTCCTAACAAAAACCCATGAGCAGCCCTCATATATTCTCTATTTCCCTTCTAGGTTTCACCCTAGACAAAGAATCCAACACGATAGGCATTATCTGCCAGGACGTGACTGTGATTCTCGCTTTCGATACGAGAGAACGGCTCATTCAGTGGCAGGTGAAGATATCCAACAACCTGGGAGAAGGTGAGCGAACAAACAACATCTTTACTAGACTACACATGTTTATAACAATCAAACCCAAACTCATTGTGAACCAAATTGGGAATGTTTCATGTAGATTATAGTGATCTCAACGCCAGGGTATAATTGAGGGTAGGTTAAGTTTTGTGGAGAATTTATATTTTACTGAAGGATTAGAAGTATAAAAGTATCGTGAGGTTTTTTGGGTTAGAACGGAGGGGTTTTACTCTGTACCACATGCCATATAAATATTAAATTGGTTTAAAAAAAATTGCTCTATATGTAGGATATAAAATTATGTAAAGTGGTTCATATTTATTTCTTCATGAATTTCAAAATAATTATTACAAAATACTCTATAACCATATTTGTTTATAGTTCTAACTTCTATACACATTATATACACATTACTATTTTGTAGGCTACCCATACAATAATTTTACTCTAATTGACTAAAATTTTAACAGGGTGACTTCTTATCAATTATATAATATTAATACAACGTCAACAGATTTTATGTAGGTATTAAATTAACTAATTTACCCTACTAAAAGACGTCCCGGTGACCTATAATTAGGGTGGCTTTTCCTAAATTATCCCCCCCTTCTCACTCCACGCAAATGTGGATACAAATTCTCTAAATTCAATCTTCCTCATCTCTAACCCATAAATGTATCTAATATATAGGCGTACAACCAGAATGGGTAGTAGGACTCAGTGTTAATAAATAAATAATAAGTTGTACAATCTGTTTGTCTCGATCACTTTCTAATAGATAGTTAGTAAAATTGTTATTGGACTTAGATAATGGGCAGAATAATCTTATTTGATAGACCTTTAAAATTTTAAAACAATTATCATACGGTCAAAGTCAATTTATATTAATTTTAGTAGTTTATTTAATGTATTATGTATTTTTTATGCTAGATCAACAGTTCCTGATACAGATTTCATCGGCTCCCACCAGAGCGAAGATTGCAACAGGCCCAGCAAGGCTCCATGTCCAAGATCAAAGATTTTGTATCACAGTGGGCGTACCCCCAAGATTAGTGGGATTTTGGGAGATTGGAAAACTAAGGCAGGTTACATTATGTGCATTATTTTTTCATTTTACCAAGGTAGAGATAAAAATGAATTAATTTCTAAATATAGTTGAATAATTTGTTTGTCAAACGTTTGATAATCCTATTTTAATTATATATTGGCCATAATTTGGTCAAAAGTTGTATAAGTGAAGCTCTCCGATTTTAGGAGCACTACAGTTCAAATTATAGCAAGTGGTTATAATCTATAAGTGGTCATGATCCTTAATAATCAGGCTGTTACGCATACACCCATCATACTTAATGCTTTAGATGTATTTTGATTCACTTATCTTATCAACCAGTGTCTGATGCTGGATTAGATTTAGCTTGTTACTTGACGTGCCAATCCCTATTCCTTTCTTTCTTTATTTCACTCTTGGTTCTCATTCTTTTCCCATGAAATATCAACATCAGAAGGTAGTTGACTAAATCACATATCTATAATATTAAAGAAACTTTCTAGGAACTCAAAACATCTTGTTTTTCGTATTTGACTTGTGAAACCATGCTAATCTAACATGCGGGCATCCATCCATCCATAACAGCTATTTAAAATACTAGAACATCAGATCTGTTGGAAGTAAAACGGCCTAAGGGAGTTAATCTAAATAGCTTAGATATAAAACTATAATCTCGACCACCATGCAGTGGTTTGTGTGAACTGATATCGAAGTTGAAAACGTTGTATAGAGAATAAATTATTAATATAATCACGATAATTGTAAAATACTACATTAAATAATTATGACCATAGCCCTCGGTATTCATGAGGTATATAATTGACACGCAATCTAGAAGCTCTATCATCTTGCCCAAATGAGCTATCTCGGTTAAACGAGTGTAACCTCTTATGTCACACAGGAGATACGGCGTGGTGGAAGGAAGGTTTTGTTTTGAGGGTGGCTCCAGGTGTGGTAGAGGGGAAGGCCTCCATGTTTGTGTGACGGACCAGGGTGAGGAAATAACCCACACTTTCCAGTTGGCTGCTCAGGGAAAACTGGCTACCAGGAGGAGGCCCGCCTCAAGGAAGGCTTCTGGTAATCTATATGTTTTTGCTTTTACCCTTCATTATTATTACTGTTGATATTTAAGTATTGGATCTTAGAACTTACGCCACACTAAAAACTAAATTATATACTTATACATAAACAAATATTTTTCGAAGAATGGTAGCAGGCAGGGGTGCGTGTTTCTATTGTGTGATTTTACCTAAATTATAAATGTATAAGTTATGTGACTCTTCGCAGTCAAATAAAGAGATGTTACAGAAAATTATCAAATTATCTTTCATATTAACTTTTTTAGTTATATTTATTTTTAAGTTTTTGTTTTTATTTTAAAAATTTACATCCATGAACAATACACTCCATCAAAAATTTTAGTCTAAATATTTGTTTAAAATTAAAATCCAGATGAATGACTCACATTGGCCACATAGGCCTACGCCTCTTAAGTTTATTCTTCCACAATGTTTTCAGCCATGGACAGTCCTCGTAGACAGCTCAGCTCTCGAGCAGAGATGAGGATGTCAGAAGGGTTCATGGAGACCTTCCAGCAGCAACAGCAGCAGTTGGCTCAACTTGCTGCCGGGGATTTAAATCGCAGCCTGTATGGAGAGGACACTTGCTGTGGCTGCTCCATGGGTGATAGTGCTCACGAGTCCTCCAGACACCAAAGCTCTGAGGATCTTATCTGCCCATGCAGGTGAGGTATCCTTACCCCACTTTCAACAACACTTGTCTTATTTTTCGTTAGAGTTTCCTTTGGGAATACCCTTAATTATTACATTTGTCAAATATTTTACACATATCGTTGAACACATTTCAAAGGGGAAAATACGCAATCCAAAACTTTAACACATAAGTAAACATTAATTATTATATGATTTAAGTGAACATTTTGATTAATAAACATGTTTTCATAAAAGTAGATATATTAGGTGTAGAATTTTAAACACTACACAACAATTGAGAAAACTATCAACATTTTTTGAGATTTAATATGTTTTGTATCATACATAATATTTTACTAAATAGTAATACAAGTTGTATAAAGAATTACCTTTATAACAAAACGATTAAACGTTATCTAAGATTAATTTTTAACTACTGCACTCTATGTGTAGTTTTATTAGTGTTAAGAGTGTGAAGACAAATCAAACTAATTTTTTATTTATCTAGGGTATTATTTATAATAAAAGGTCTTAACAGCATATTATGTATACTTTAATGTTGTGATTTTATACTCTTTGCAATGTTGATGACAGGAGTCGAGGAGATGCTGGTTCTCCTTTCTGGTCTTCTGTGGAGTCCACGAGTCATCACCACACAGACCTGGATAGTAACTATGGATGTGGTGACACGGCATCTGTCAGTGATATTCTAGAACAACATCATCACCCAGAACCAGTGTGGCCAGAGAATGGTGCCATCGAACGTAGGGTAGGACCTACATCACTAGAGAGATGTGCGAGCTGTATCGGCAAACTGGGGGGCCCGTCCATGTCCCGCTCTTCTACCGCCACCACAACGAATACGCCAAACACACCTTTCAGCCCAGCGTGGACGATGGACAGTGTTCCCTCTTGCCAACATCACGTCAAAGGAGTCTGTAGAGTGAACACCACTGGAGCTAGTAGTAGTGGCGGTGATCGTGCTTCATTGTCATCACATGGGAGCAGTGGGAACTCTGAATATTCTGTCCCTAGTGTGATGAATGTTGGTGAGAAACAGACACAGTGCAGGTGTGAAAGACCTTCCGTAGCTACAAACGCCTATATCCCTTCACCTCCTATTATACCTCCAAAGGTTTCTATGCCAGCAAATATTTCGGTGGCTGGTACTAACTCTCTGGTTACAACGTCTATTGCCAGTACGTGTAGATGCCATCCTCTACCTCCAGTACGTCCCCCGAAACCCTTGCAAATACCGGCAAATACCTCTGTTATGGATTCTCCAACGAATAAGAAAACAAAAAAGCCTCCAATGCCTCTACCAAGTCCACCAATACCAACGTGTATGTGTCACCAACTACCGATCAATATTCAACAACAACGACCCGAAAGTAGCTCAAGCGTCGGGCCATATGAGAACTATGATGTACCACGGTCTATATTGGGCTTGTCTTATTCAAGAGTAAGTAATAAAGTTGGTCATAAATTAAATAAACGTTACTTTTTCATATTAAAATAAATCATGTAGGATTATTGGTTTATATTTTTAAAAGTATATTTTTAAAATGACCAGGTCTTGTGATTATTGTTCTTTAAATAATAGTAATAAATTTTATTTATTTTTATAAAATTACGCCTTTGAAAATTACAAAGATTTACTTTAAAAACAAAATTTAAACTGCTATTTTCAAAACTAGGTTAAAATTAATTTTATGTATTTGTTTCAGGACCAAAAAGAAGATGATGGTGAGCCATTAAGAAGACACTCTTTTGGTACTAACCAGGATGAGTACTATGACACGCCAAAAAATATATTAGAAAACCTCTCCAGAACTGTTGTAGATATATCAACAAACCCACATTATGGTAATTATGACGTACCCCCTGCTGCCATGACAGTAAGAAAACCTTGTGGGTGCATAATTAAATATGCTAAGAAGTCAACGATGATTACGACATCAGCAGACTCTTCAAGAAAGAGTGTTGATCGAGAGGAGAGAAATAATTCGGTGGTAGCTTGTCCGTGTCAAAGGATGATGTGTTGGGCGGAAAATTGGATGATGCTTCCTTACTGTAGGAGAGGGAATGGCATAGAGAACACCGGAGTTCCAATCCACAAGGTAAAGCTCAGTGGCGAAGGCAAAATGCCCGTCGTAAATCCAAGTGGAGAAATAGCGATATATGCAACTGTGGACAAATCGAAAAAAATAAACAGAAGACCACCAAACGATAAGCTCGAGTTGGAAACTTGTGAATGTCTACTTGAAAGAGATTTGAAACACAAAGAAGGGTGCGAAACGTGTACACAAAAAGCAGACACTTCTGTTGAAATAACTTTTGAATTGTCTAATTATGAAAATATTGACCCCAATGGAAACGTCCCAAACATTGATGAAGGTGAGGAAGAAAAGTCTAGCCCTAAACAAAGTGAATGTGGCAGTGAAAGTTTTAATTGTCTTAATTATGAAAACATTGACTTTGCTCATTCACTTGAGTACTATGAAAACTCCAGAGACCTTCTAAGTAGAGCTGGAATAAGTCAGAAGAACATGGATAGTGAACATGAAAATACCTGGGAAAGAGATCATTTGGATTCAGGAAAAATTGTGTCTTATACCATTACAGATGGTGTCAAAGTTTGCAATAAATGTGGTCATACGTGCCACATTTATGTTTCCGAGACACCTCAAGATTCTCAATCTACGAATACAAGAAACACGATGTCACTGTCACAGAGTGAAGATGCAGCTACTGGAAAACAGGATGATTATCTTATGATGGAACCAGGGAAAAGTGTTGAGGCATCCAACGAAAATATTCCTGCAAAAGCCCCTGTTAGAGGAAAACATTTTCCAGGTTACCTACCAATGTCCCCTATCACCAATGCTTGTAGCAAACCAGAAATGCTTAAAGCCAAGTTTGATTATATTTCCAAAAATTTGTATTCTGAAAAATCTGCCAGTACCCCTAGTTTGACTGGACCTGTGGTTGATAGGAGTAGGAAAAGGAGTGATACAAGCTTCCCTAGAATACCCGGATCAGCTATGATGATGATGCATCACTCAGTAAACAGCCCATATTTGCGACGACATCTACTTGAAAATAGTGATGATAAAAGGAAACATAATTTTATAACAAGGAAAAGATCAAGTTCAGCAGATTCTTCAGTGTATAATGAAGAATATGAGGAACCAGGGAGTAGAAACGTTTTAGAGGAAATTGTTTCCATTTCTTCTAGAGTAACACAGTCTTCTCAAAATTCGGTGAACAATCAAACGGCAGATGCTACAAACAATCCATCAAATCCAAATGAAGTCAGTAGTTGTGCGCATATGTCTGTTAATAAAAAGGTGAATGTACATGAAAATCTTTGTCATATAGCTGATACTACGAGTTCTCTTCAAGCTGAGGAGGCAGCTGCCAGAACAATCACGTTAGAAGAAAACACAAGTATCAGTAGTTGTTCTTTGAGAACTTTGACAACGCAGGGGAGTGTCGTTTGTGACCAAAAACAATCCCGAAACTCTCCGACATCCTCCGCCGCTCATATAAGACGCTCCTCCAGCGTCCCATGCAAGTCTGGTAATAACCGTGACTCGTCTAGTTCTAATGACTCTGGTGTCTCAATTGACTCTTTGAGACATCGAGGGACGGACTTTGCTGAGTTCGAACTTCCTTTGACTAACGCCACGTCAGCAAGGAGGCATTACCAGTCACTCTCCAGGTACCCAGGAATCCTCACGAACTGTATCCACTCTTCACTTCCAAGGCGATCAAAGTCTGTAGATCCACTCAGAGAACTAAGCTTTCAGTTCCAGAAAGTCAAAATTCCTGCCAAATCATCCTCAGCTGAAGCGGAGGTTCCCATTTGTTCAATTAAAGAACCTAAAGGTATTGTGAATATGTATTTTGACTAAGATAGTTAATATTCTATTAATTAATATTTTTAATTTAATATTTAATTTCATACCAGTTTGATCACTCCTAAGATAAGTTATAGATATTATTTTTGGCAATATTTGTAATTTTATTATTTGTAAGATGATCTTCACTAGCTGTCACACTGGTAAAGGCATAAAACTCCTCTGGACTTATTTATCGCTGACTAGCAGGTTGGGGTGTACCACAGTTTTTTCCCCTAAGCTCCTTCCAATTTTTTCCCAAGCAAAATAAGTATATACTTTCTCTAAATTATTCCTTTCTCAGCCCTACTTAATTAGTGTAAATATGTGGATAGCCTGAACGGCTGATAAGATATGGGGGACTATTATAATACAACTGGTTTTTAGGTCTATATGTGACAGGTTGTTATATCACTAACCAACTTAACAAAATATAACTTTCTATTGATAAGCACCTATAATTTTAGGATTTGTTTGTAAAAAGTATTTTTCTGTCATAGAAGTGGATACAATTAGATTGAACTAAATTAATTATGTTTTTTAATTATACAATTTTATATGGAACGGCTACGTACAAGTGTCAATGACTGAAAATGGGCACTAAACGATAAATATTAAGCATGTCCAAGTTTTGACCTTGTTGATAACTAACACTAATTGAGAATACCAGTTAAATCAGAAACCGCCCCATCTCAAAAGTCTCAAAATAAAGTGGGTGCCAGAGTCCACAGATAACAAAACGACTGTCGGCAAGAAACACACAATGCCCGTTAAAATTGATGCATAGATAAGAGTTTATTGTAATTATTATTATTATTATTATTATTATTATTATTAACACTGCGTATTAATACCCGTTAGGTTTGTATGCACATACGATGATGTATAATGGTAACGTGATTTTGAGATGAAATTGAGAACTTACAATTTAACGTAGATTTCGAACTATGGTGGAGGCCTAGCATTCCACACATTCACAAGTTGTGATTAATACATAGAGCTTATCATCCAATCTGTTTCATTGCTAGGATGTTACATTAAATAGGCAATGTTTAGTAGTAAAATATCTAAGGAGCATTATTATACTGCCCATTTTTAACTTTAACTAGTGGGTCGAAATTCCTAAGTGCATAAAACTGTTTAAAAATTCTACACTCTACAAGATAGTTACTTTTTTTCGGTCATGCTTACATTCGACAGCGTTCATATTAATGTGACAATAGATCTCTCCTTCTAAAATACCATATATATCCTAAAGTTATTTTCTATTATCCGTACATTATTGTTTAACTTGATAATTTTAATTTCCTGCCACAGCTGAGCTGAGATTATTTATTATCTAGAGGATTTTTCTCCTATGACCATGCGAAAGAATGGGTAAACATTACCTGAAATTATCCCCTACAGTTAAACTTTTCTCCCAAATGGGAAATGATTATTCAATTTAACCTATTCCTCAATAAATGATTCACTGCATATATTCCATGGCTTGGAGCCATAGTAGACTAATCTCGAATCAACATTTTGTGCTTTGATGACGGTTAAATCATAGATTACTATCTTAAAGCAAATTTTTGTTCTGCGTTCAATGTGAAATACATACTGCTGCAATTTTTTTCTTCCTCCTTCATGTTAGACATATCTTAGATGACTTTCGGAAGTTGGTGTGGAGTTCCCCTCCAGTTAAAATGTCTTCTCGCTTTCTGTATATTAGGATAAGTATGTTTTGTACATCTCCGAGGGCAAATTTTAACAATCAAAATATCTGGGACTATGATTAGCTGGTTTCCTGTAAAAGTCCTCTGTTAACATATAAAAACACTCTAATCTTTTTAGGCTCAGACGATGAGTAAATACACAAATGAAGGCAGGGGTCTTCCTGAGAGGTTATGAGATCTTCACTAAAACCACTTCTTTCTGTCAATATACAAAGTGCCACATAGCCAATTTCCAGCGGTCTGTGGGAAAAATAATTTCACACTAAGTTCCCTGGTTAATATAACAATGTTTGTTATTCATTTCTACATATTATATATTATTATTTGGTGTGTTCACCTCCAGCGTCATGAACAGCACGCAGTCTTTTGGGATACGATCGTATAAGAATGGCAAAATGATTTTTATCCTCTTCCATGGTGCGTAAGACATTGGTAAGGTGTACTCCCAACGTGTGTTGGGAATACCTATTGGAATATAGTTCTTGGATCACCATTGACTCAACAGCATCCTTTAGTGTCGCTCCAAAATGTTCAGCAACGTTTAAATATGGGTATAGACCTGGTCATTCAGCACGCCCAAAAAAATCAATACCGCTCTCTCGCAAGAGCTGTTGCGTTGCATTCTCCTTAAAGCATGGTGCTTTGTCAAGGAGAAAACGGACGTTTGCTGGGTCGAGAGTGTTGGCTATCTCTCGCAGGAAAAGGAAAGTATTTTGCTCTAAAACCGTAGACCTGAAATATTAACCATTCCATGATTGCTCTTGTTCTTTTATGATCGACATAATTCTCCTTGCTTTGAAGCATTCAAATATTCCAACGCAGTCTGGTTTCTTGGATAGTTCCTGATAAAGTTCATCATCAGCAATATAGTCTACTGAATGTACCCACAATTGGTCATTTTGGTATCTAGGTCCTCTGACCTCCCACACAAATAACTCTTCGCTTGTTATCAAGTGCATGAAATTTTCCTAATCCCCGTTGCGGAGATAATCGCAAAAACATAGGCGGACTTCAATGTTTAATACACTTTCAATGGGCTTAGGGGTTACGTGAAAGGGGTTTAATGCTGCTCTTTCCTGGTATCGTCTCACAGTTGCACACGAAAAAAACCTTTTCCCTCTGTTGCAAGATTTCCGTCTTTACATTTACATTACTTCGACGTATTTCCCCGTTGCTGTTCTTGATATTGCCTTTACTCACTTGCGACAGTTTCTCAGGCCGACCTTGTCCAAATTCTGTCTTACAATTATCATATCCTTTTTACCAGTTTTCCATAACCCACCAATCACTTTGTCTCACTCTCTCAGCAATCCAATTTCGGTTAATTAAATTTGCGCCAGCTTTCATTGCCTCACGGTACGCATTCGCTCTAATATGGTCAATGGAACGTTGCTCCTCGGTGCCATTCAGTTGGTTCACCAATCAACCAGAGATTTTAAAACGTTCATATTAAAAAAAAAAGTCACATTGACTTATACAGCTGTTGGTTATTTACATATACCCCTAGAAAATGTCAATTTGGTATTCTATATACTCCTTAAATTAAATAGGCATATTAAACTTACTTGTATAGCTTTTATTTTCTTAAGAAACGCATATTTTTACCCTTATGAATACTAAAAAACAAACAAACTATGAAATCTGGTTTCTCCTTGCATTTGGAAAACAAATAACATGTCAACGAATTAAAATGATTCTATAAATATTGTTTTTAACTTTTACAATTTTTATCTTTTAATCAGTTTTCAAATTTGAAAGATTTGCGCAACCCTTGAGTGTATTTTATATAATTTGACTAAATTCAGTTTTCTATCGCATCAAAAAGATTCCATAACTTATATGTACAAATATGCATACATGCTGACACCATTAGACTTTTATTAACATAGATAAGCAATATTAAATTATTAATGAAGTATGTTACAGTAGATTTTATAAAAATAAGCATTTAATCCAGTGATATATACAAATTTAAGTGTGAGCATGTAAAAAATATGTTTTATTTTGGTAGGTTTTGCAAGTCCTGGCGCAGATGGCGCTACTGTTGTGCCATACATTGACTCAAGAAGTACAAGCAGTGGAACATCGGATATGTCAGACTACATTGAGACTTTGTCTTTATCATCGCACAGCTCATCTGATACAACTGCAGAAAGTCTCAGGTTGGTGTTATTTGTAAAAATTATTTCAAAGTTTAGAAATATAAGTTAATAAATAATAATTATTGAAATAAAAAATAAACACATCATCCTGTATTTGTTTGAATGAAATAAATATTAAAATGTTCTAACATAATGATATTAATTCACAACAGACATGACTTACCGTACTTTAATAATTATTATATTAAATGTCAATATCATTTTTTGTTAATTTTAAATATATTATATAAATACATAAATTGTATAACTTATCCCTGTATTTTATAAATATTCTAATATATATACATTTTAAATATATATAACGACCTATGCACATCGTTCAAAATTAGTTAAATTATAGCTAAATAATCTTAATTATTTTATTTGTGTGAATATCTTAAACATTTATACTAGCTACTCTGAGCTACATTTGCCACACGTTTAATACTATAACCATCATTTAAATTATTCTTACTTTTATAAAGTTTGAATCATATCAAGGTTATTATTAAATATTTTCTTTTAATTTAAAAGTGCTCAATGATATTAAAACAAAACACTGTTGGTAAAAGATATCCATGTGAGATCGAGGAATCCAAGAATCTTACATATAATTGAGTTATAGTAATGATCTAAAGCATCATACAAATACTAATTGTATGTATATTGTTACAGACTGGGTCGTCCCGCTACGACATTAAGACCAAGATCAGGAAAAGAATATCAACTTATAGATCGATATATACTCGATACCGATGCTAAGGTATTGTTATGTGTATATTATATCTTTGTTATAGTTTTATTTGCTAAAAATATTTGTTTTAAATACATAACAAACTGGGATAAGACAATCAATGTAAATGAGTAATGATGATGATGATGATGATTACTATTTTAATAGGGCCAGGAGGACTGGCGTTTTTCTAAGCTTCGTAATTATGTGGAATCTTAATCGACGTATATCTTTGTTTTAATCAGGGTGAAATTTGTTGCGAACAAAGTTCTCTGAGCATAACACTATTCTAAATTTAATGACTAAATAAATATTTCGTCATCCATACATCTAATAAAATATAAAATTAACAAATTTAAAACAACTTGAAATATTCGTGTGCTCGACTGGAAGACAACCCCCTCGTCCTGCTTTCTGAATACGATTCTTACTTTGATATATTTCAAATTAACTTAATCATAAAATATATCAAGAATTGTAAAATTTAATTAAAAGGGTTGGTAATCAAAATATAAGTATTTGGTTTTGTTCTTGATTAAATTTCCTTTCTAAGGCTAAACGACACATTTCTTTCTATTTTAAATAAAAGTTTTTTCAACCTTATGAAAAGATAAACATTTTTAATTATATTAAATTAATATTTCTTGCATATTTTCTTGTTGCGTATATAATTTAAATACTTGAATAGAGCTGTATTATCTACAGGGTGGTCAAGAGAAGATAACCCACCAGCAGAAAGGTATGTCCCAGTACTCAAATATCCCTCCAGTTCTGGAGAAGTCAGAATCTCCCTCTCCGGGATATATGAGCGGCTCTCCCGGCCAAGAGAGAGAGGATCCAATGTCTGTCCAGCACACGTTCTCCAAGTAGATGGCTGACCTCAGATCGGAGACAGTGCCAGAGGATTTACCAATATCTTAGACTGATTATAAGAATACTGGCACTAAATTATAGTCAGGCACTTAACCAGATTTGTGGGGAGAAGAAAGAGAAGGGATATCTTGGCTTCCACCCAATCAAAACTTCACCCAACACATAATTTAACAACAACTACGATGCATAGTTTCATGACATTAAATTAAAAATAGAGATATCCCATCATTTGATTCTTAAATGTTTATGATGAAACAAATTATTGTAATATATGCTTTTTAACGCAACCTAAGCAGTAATTTGAGTCATACTGCAGTTTGAGTCCTTCAGTGTGGCTGTATTCATCTATTTGCATGGTTTGTGACGTCCTAAATCATATTGCTCATATGGACTCGCTCATTTAAAAATTGCAGACAGATTTTTATACCAATTCCAGTGTATGTGTAAAGTCTCTTAGCTTCTCCTTTTCTCTTTCTTCTCCACACCTCAAAAATCGAGTTATTGATACACGCCTGCTTATAAAGTTCTGTTTATATGTTAGGTTGATGTTCCAGATACCAGAAATTAATAAATTCATTGTCTCTTATGAACTATTAGACTGATTATTGGGCTAGTGAAAGTTAATTTGTACACGTTATATTAATTATGTAGGCCCTCTATAAGCCATAAAATCAACCTTAAATTCTAATAATTAGTCACAAAAACAAGGAGTTCAAATTTTATTTATGTATGGATGTTGGTGTGGTGACCAGAGATAAGTTAATTTTAGTTATACAGGATGTTTCGGGAGAAGAGTTCAATATTAGAGAAGAAAAGTGTGTATGATCATGAGTCCTATTCCAAACGGTTTCCGAGCCAATACAGTATTTTGAATTTCGCGCGCAATATAGTCCTATCCAGCCTCCTATCTGAAGCAAGTGCATAGGTGTGTAACATAAGTTGGTTGTTGTGACTCTTGATAGCGGAATTATAGAAGTTTTGTCAAAAATGCTATACATATTCCAAAATGTCAAACATGCAAGCAAATATGCTGTCTGTTTACAACCTGTGCGATGGAAGAGCCACTGCTGCTGTTGAACGATACCGTTAGCAGTTTCCTATGCGTAGAGTTAGTTAATCGATCATTCATGTTTGGACCAAATTGATTTAAAATCATATGATTTAATGTATTTACCAAGTATAATATATCAGTTTTCATTGGCTCAGGAACAAAAACTATTAACAATGAATACTTTTCTTAATCTGGCATTCGTATTAATTCTAGGTATAAACTTGTTTCTAAATCATTTATCAATTTAAACTGAATAACCAATAACTTTTCGAGAAAGATATATTTTATCAATAATTAAAAATTTAATTTACTATTTACTATAAAATTTATAGTAGGATATTCAATAATGAATACACTGCCATTTTTGTATATGTAATTTTATCTTAGTAAATGGATCATTAGTTTAGTGTATTACCATATTTAAAAAGTAAAACTATATAGTGGCATATCCAAAACGGGACGAAAATATATAATCAGTAATAGATTTTGTAAAATAAAAATACTATAAGAAGCTTGCATCTGGGAATAGGTTCAAGTATCGTTTAGAGTAGACTGGGGACATAGTGGTAGGGCTCCTAATCCAGGCCAGATGTAAAGAACTTGATTATGTTTCATAAATTCCCACTTACATCATTGCCAATGCGGGCATATATTTGTAAGTTAAACCATTCAATCATTCCACATTAGCATAAATGTACAGATTGCTCAAGCAAATATTAATAATCTGAACACACACGCACAAAGTTGTAGGCCTATATATATTAAACACAAAATACTATTTAATATTTTAAATTATACAAAATTGTTAGTCTACTGAATACAATTTCTATTTACTATTCAAAATATGTGGTGGGTTAATCAAAGTATTTAATGCTTTTGATTAATTAAATTAAACATGACTAATTGAATTCACAAAACTATTGATGATTGATATATTTTCAAAATTAAACAAATTTAAACCAAAAAAATATGGATGGGGTAGTTTTGTTCTTCGAGACCTCATTTACACAGGTTCTTCATCTAGTTCTTCATCTAGTTCTTCTCCAGAACTGTTTTCAGTTCTTAGGAAGTTGGTTCATGATTTTTCCATTCTAAGCAAAGTTAAAAAAAACTGCATACAAAGAAATTATTAATTTGTAATACTTAAATTCATTGCGCCTGTTATGTCCACTAACCCACCAAATGACGACTTTCATACCTACCCATATTTGACCGTGATAAATAACGATCGGGAAAATTAATTATATCCCTTTTCTATTATTAAATAATGTATAATTTGTGTGCCGAAAATGTACTCTGCTCAGAAAGTACACGTTAAATACTACAAACAAAAGTTTAAAATATTACCCATATTACAGAAAGATAAACACAATGGATATCAACTGTCTTTAGATCAATTTGTTTGGTTGTGAAGTATTTGTAGCAAAAAAACAAAATAATTGAACGAGTAACCCTGTCAATTTTATTTTTGTAACTGACCCATCCTTTCCTAAAGACAGACAAAAAAATTCATAGCTTAGAAACTTAAGGCTAGATCTTGTTTTTAATGATTTGTACAAGACTGACTTAATGAGTAACTATCAAATTTAATTCGTAGTCTTTAATTTACTTTGGACAAACCTATTCTAAATAAATGTCATTGTACTTTACTTTGGAGTATAATGTGTGTACGTAAGCTACAAAGGGGTGTAAGGAAAATTTTAAATGAAATGCTAGTTTAAATTGTTGAAGTGTACACAATTAATTTTAAAACTCACCTATAGTTTGATGAATGATAGTTATTATATTAAACTTACATCCATTTTAAAACAGAAATAGGAAACACATTGTTTCAAATATACTTTTTAACTATCTGAATTCATTTAAACATGTGTTAAAATTACATCATCTAAAGCATATAAGATATGAACTCCTGCCTTGTGATTAATTTTCAGTTGGAAATAATATTAGTATCAATTTCAAACAAATAAAATTTTTGTAGTGAAATGAAAAGTAAGAAATTTGTTGGGGTTTCTTCAACTAATGTGCATTAAAATATGTATATCTTTTTAACTAAGCATCTTTTAGTGATCAATACAATTTGTAGTGTAATTGGTTTGTAAAAATACTATTTTCAAAACATTTTTATTGTATAGTAGGTATTAAGTTAATGGAGAGTAATTTTCTAAGCAAAAATTTTCTCTTGTAAAGCTGCTCACATAACAAGGTATTTAAATGGATAAATAATTGAGCTTAAGGCAAAAAAAGTAACAATTATTGTATGTGATAAAGTTATAATCATTTGACGTTTATCAATAGCCATGCCCAATATTTTATACAGTTTTATTAAAGAGTTAAAAAAAAAGACACTTCATATGAAAAACATAGAATATACTTAAATTTAATAGCATTTAGATTTTGTGTTTTATTTTTTGTAAATATGATAAAGAATTTGTGTCAATACATTTTATCCTTGTAAATATGCTCAACATTTTATTATATTTCCTTTACTTTAACGTAAGAAATTAAAGTTTTTTCTACTAATTGGAACTGATTGGTAAGACATTTTTATATTAGGAAAAGTAACTAGTTCTAACTGATTAATTTTGAATACCAAATATAGGCATAACATAATGAATACATTATTTAGTGTCCATATTTATGTGTGATAGGTTCGTTTAACCCGATTTTTTTTCTAGTCATATAGATGAAGTAGGTTTTGTTAAATGGTATATATTGATAGTATGTATTTAAATAAAAAATATTTCTAGACATTATATATGAAGTTTATTGTGCAAAATAAGGATGTCCCCAGTATAATATTGTCATGGGGGTGTAATTTGATATCACTCAATATTATTGTCTTAAAAAGGTCTGGTATTGAGTATTGTATGCCAAAAAATCAATCTTTTTTAACTAGATGCCATATGGATATAGCATTGACTCCAAAGAGAGACAAAATTATTCCCATATCGGATGACTTCCCCCCCCCTTTTTCAAGAATAACCTTTCCATGTCCTATAGTGTTCCTGAACATTAGAACACATATTAAAAGAAAAACTGCAATAAATAGTACCAACCATTGTAAGTAAAAGATTATGTTACACATATGAATTGAATAAACAATAGTTAAATACATCTGGATTAAAATTTATTTCCAAACCTGATCATTATTGGTATTTTCATCGCAACTTTCTTGGCTTGGTGGAAAAGGTGTTTGACTACATGTATAGAAGAGTTTACAATTGTTCGATGCCCAGAGAAGCTAAACATTTTATGTCTGCCAATAGGATCATCTTACGATCCAGACAATGACATTTATGGTGGTAATGTTGAATGCCTGATATCTGGTTGCTCTCTTGGGCTTGCCACACCTTAAACTAATTAATCAAAGGTTTCAAAATGAAGTCAAATCTTTTTAATAAAACAAACAATTATTCACCTAAAAAGAGGGTTGAAAACTATAAATGAGATAAAAACTCCCTTAAATAAATTTATATTAAATCCTACCAGTAAAGTTAGAATACAGTATGAAAACAAATAGGCCCAGTTCCTCGTTGGAGCACGATTCCTTATAGCTAAACCAACAGAAGATGTGAAATGACGAAAGTCATGTGATACTAAGTTTTGTAAATTACACCGTCATATGAACTAAGGACACACACCATTACTTCCAGGAAAAGTTTTTAAAGGCACAACATATACGGCAAAAATGTTCATCCCCATGTTTATAGAAGCTATTCTAAATTACCATCGTGCAGTTAGAAATAGGCTACAGGGAGTCGTAATATGCTATCCCTTACACACCTCAACATGCCAATATAAACTGTAGTACGAGCAGCTTGTGGTTTAATCACGATACCGTCAGAATTCATGGGAAGATCTACGTACACGTGCTCTTTCATATAGATAAATATAATGGACCAGGGTTGGGCGACCAAAGAGGCCACTTAACGGCCCTTCCTCGTCCATTGACAGTGTCAGTCAGCCATTTCGTCAAATTAAGATCAAATGATGTTCGTTGTGTTAAATTTTAAGCTTGTATTGTTATAAGGAATCCTGCTCTGAAGAGGAAGTTCACAAAATTATATTCACCTTATAAGTCTACAGGCTATGTTTAATAGTTCTGAGTTTAACAGGGACATAAGCTACCATGCATAATATTTTATATATAAAGTTTGTAGTTCCCTACAATTTTGGGGAGCAGGCAAAGTGATAGACAGCCAACTGCTAGACACGAAGAAACGACGTAGACCAAGTGATCGACACGAGTTGGACCATGTGATAGACAGCCAACCTGTAGACAAAATGAAAGCAATTATTTGGAAGGCTGGGTGAGTCAAGTGGCCGACACGACTTGGACAAACTGCTAGAAAAGCTCATGTATAGAGTACAAAGTGATAGACAACAAAGTGGTCGACACGAGAGGACCAACTGCTAGACAAACTTTGATATCTCCCAGTTAAGAGTGGGCTAAGTGACAGAACAGTTAATTCAATACACGATTGTCCTTGTTTACACTCTAATTTTTTCCCCCAACCCGTCAGTTTAACCTCACACTTCTTGAAATATTTGTGTATGGTTTGCTAAAGTAAAAATGTAGGGGAGAATAACTCGAATTAATGATGACCTTTTAAAAGAATATCACGAATTGGAGAGTCGTAATTAATTCTGTAATATTGGCTGCAACGTTAAAGAACATTGAGCACTGGTCCACACGTATGAACTATCTTATTTTCATATTAATATATTAGAGGTGAGGATGGTATAATTTAGAGAAAATATACCCACTTTTTCATGAAGAAAGAGTTGAAAGTCATTGAATAAAAACTCCTTAGTGGCCTTTATTAAAACTTGAAATTTGACAACAGTTTTAAAATAGTAAGTAAAATTAATAATCGGGAATAAGCGACAGGAAAAAAGATTTTTATTGTTTTTCAAAGAGATAATTTTAATATCTAGCCTGTATATTTAGTGCTATATATTTTTAATTTTTAGCACCACGTTATACATACTAGAGAGTTACTACCCGTTAGAGTTATACGCCTATATACTAGCTACACTAATGTGGTAAGGGATGAGTAAGGTTAAATTTAGAGGAACTGAACCCGATTTTTCGTGGGGTAAATGTGGGAAACCATTTATGAAAATACACCCTCAGTCAACCGACTGGGATCGAACCCCGATGAAAAGTCTTGACGTTTAAGGTGTCGGGTCGAGAATGATGCATAATTATTTAGTAAGCCTACCGTTTCAGAATATTTTGAGGGATGGGTGGTAAGCAGGAAGGACATATCTTTTAAGGTACAAAATCTAAGCCATCAGCTATCAAGGAGGGGTGTTAAGATGATGGATATATAGTTTAAGATACAAGATCAAAGCTGCCAAGGCTTAGGGACCGGTTGGTAAACGGATTGGGTGGTAAGAGGATGGATGGGATTAACACGTTATGATCGAGCCAGACTACCTCTTTCTCAGGATAGATACAGGAAGTCGTATGGCTGAAAGGAGGTAAGAGTACAGGATGGGGACTGGAAGTTGTGCAAGTCAAGGCTGGGGGTAGGAGACTGGGAAGAGGAGAGAGGAGCGATGGGCGGGCATGGTAAGAGAAGGTGATGAGGGCTGGGAGGAGAGTACGGGATGAAGACTGGAATCTATAACCAAGGGAGGAGGGAGTCTGCAAGGGGCAGAATGACAAATACAGGGACATAAGGTACTCTTGTGTAATTAAAAGCCTGTTAAGGTTAGGTTAGGTTAGAGGAAAAATGTATCCACTCCATTCAACGTGGTGGATTAATGTTAACGTTATGGGGGAAAGTGGTCCAGAACTGTCATTTCATCTACTACTACTACCATGTTTATAACTTTGTTAGTTTTGAAATAACTTGTCTGTCACTTGAGCCACTCTTAACTGAATTCATCTCGATGTTTGTCGAGCAATCGATCCTATCGTGTCGGCCGCTAGGCTATCACTTTGCCCTCTTATATGGGAGCTTGTCTATCACATGGTTCAGCTCGTGTCGATCACTTGGTCCATGTCATTTCTGGGTGTCTAGCAGTTGATATTTTTACAGATTTGTCCTCTCGTGTCGACCGCTTGGTTGTCTATTACTTTGTACTCCTATACTTGAGCTTGTCTAGCAGTTGGTCCAAGTCGTGTCAGCCACTTGACCCACCCAGCCTTACAATTATATTTTTATGGCTTGTCGAGCAGTTTGTTATCTAGCAGTTTTGGGGAAAAAAAGGAAGTAACCTCACTCTTGATGTTTTAAAATGAAGACTTTTAAAGTCAAGGTTAAAGACAAATTTTCAGTGAGAAAATTTTAGTTTATTGAAACTCAGGGGAAGGGCTTTGATTATATTATTCAGGTATACATATATTTGATCGACAGCAGACCAAGAAATTTCAAGCTAAGTGAAAAATTACACCACTGAGCAATGAAGTCGGTACGTTATTCCAAGAATATAACTGAAATCTCCAGTCTTGCCTTATTAGAACTCATTTGATAATGTTTCTGATGTTAACGTCCTAAGGATACTTAAGGGTTAACTTTAAAAACTTGGTATATGTCGATTTCATTCGTTTCATTTAAACAAGTGGAAAATTTTCCAGACACTGAATACATGATAAAATATACTATCATAATTATTAATTGGCTAAGAACTTCCTTAAACTTAGTTAGTCATCTAAACTAATAAAATCAAGCGTCTGTCTGTCATGAGCATTGCACGACATCTAACGCAAGAAGAGAGTTCAAATGTTAAAAATTTGAACATGCGCACCTTGAAGCTAGAATTTATATTTTTGATTAAATTTTAATTTGCCAAACTGTCTTGGAAGAAATACAATGAAAGTTTATGTTTGTTTGAAGCAAAAAAAAATCATTGTCCGTCCATTGCGCGGCTATCTTGAGCTGCGCTGGATGCTTCTGCTAGTAGTATACAAGCAGAACAATCACAAATAATTTCATTTTTTTTTGTCAATGCTACAAATAGCTCATAACCATCTTTGTCTCTTCTTAATGTTTAATTTAACACAAGATTTATTAAGTCCTAATCCAAAAGGTAGAATTGAGGAAAATATATTGGAGGAAGTGAACTTTCATTAAATAAATTTTAATAAATAAAACCAAATTTCATTACATTTATGGGCTGGTTAACTTCGTCATCTTCTCTGTCAGCACATTGCTTTGGGAGGTCACCCATCAGAGCGCCGAGACGCATCAAACAAGTCAGGGAATCCCAAGTTATTTAATAAACTGTTCACTATTTCAAAATTAAATTTAAATTTATAATAAATACATGTAATGAACATCCTAGCCATATTTATTGGATATTTAACTTTATTTAACCCAAAATATTTATTTGCAATCAAACAACCTACAATCTTTTCAACTTGTTTGTTGTGGTTAAACCACATCCCTTTCGGGGAGGGGTATACCAGTCACTTGTTGCGGATACACCGGTCGCTTGACAAAAGTTTATCTTTGTGAAGGGGTTTCATCCGGACATAAAATAAAAATATATTTGCAAATTGTTACAATCACAAAACATAAAAAAGTGTAGTTCAAGTTAACAATCTTGAGGTGCCAAACGCTGATCTATTCTCTTGTTTGGCCACCAACAATTCCCTATAATAACATAGCTCAAATAAAATGACTGACCAACTCGTGGTTTTGATAAAAACAAAGCACCTGCAACCTAGGTATAAAATACTTTTTGTTTGACCATAGTTCACCAATCATTAGTTACTTGTCTCTTAACCCGCCTCGGTTGCGTAGTTGGCTAACGCACTTGTCGTGTTGAGCTCTACTGCTGAGGACGGGGAGATCGAGGTTCGAATCTCGGTCGGGTGAACTGGGGATGGTTTTTCCTAAATGGTTTTCCAATCTCCTTCCACGCAAATGCGGGTTCACTTCCTCTAATTCAACCTTCCGAATTCCTAATCCATTAGAGTAATTGGTACTTAAAGCGTATAACCCAAGCGGGTAGTAAGACGCGGTGCTAAATATTATTATTATTATTATTATTATTATTATTATTATTATTATTATTATTATTATTATTATTTACTTGTCTCTTGTCGCTTTGTAAAACAAACACTTGCCATTTTAATCTAAAATCGATTGAATTCACCTTTCATGACAATACTTGATCCCTTTTGCAACAATCTCCTAGAGTCAACTCAACCAAGGAATGGGATGGATAAAGTCAAAGATCTCTCTCTCTCTCTCTAACCGTACATCCCTGTCTCATTCCTCACGTGCTACTTCGTATGCTGGCGTGCACAAGTAGCGAACTCTTCCTTTATCCTTGTGAGAGCTTTTGAGATATCAACGAGTCTTTTAGAAAAGTTGACCGAAAGGTGAAATAAAGGATCCTAGGCGTAAGAAAGAGTCGATGAATATGAAGCTTGAACCCTTTCTGAACAAGATGCACTCACTCATTTGACTATTCCGAGTCACAACTGAAAATTTGCATATGAGCATCAGTTTCATAGTTAGTTTTATTTTAAAAAATTATTTGAGATATAAAAATGTAATATTCTTTATAAAAACAAGTTGAAATATCCTATCTAAATTTTTAAAATAATATGGTGGTTTTTATGTGCATCGCTTCCTTATAGGCCTACCCAAAAAGGTGATATATATACGCTCATCAACGAGGTGTACATGCGGAAGCTACAAATACGAAGGAAATGAATTCGCATTCACGTGGAGAGAAAGTGGTAAACAATTCAGGGAAAAAGCAAATAAGTACACTAGCCCTGGATTTGAGCCTCACCATTTCCCCTACTATCAGCAGAAACCATACAGGTCAATACTGACGCCGTTGTCAACGTGCCCATCGATACTGATCCGAGGAGCTCTAGTATTCTACTCATAGAATGATTCCATAAATGTTCGCCAGACTCTTTTAAGTACCGCTTGGTAGCCATGAAAATTTTCCTTGGCCACTAAGGTTTGGAATAAATATAAATTATTAAGAGCAAACAAATCATTTCAAGTAAAGAAAATACCGAGAATTATGATTAATATATAATGTTTATTGTATCAAAGACTGGGATAGTATATTTAAACGTCACTTTATAAACACTCTAATATTGAAATGGTGAGGTCTTAAATAATTTTTTTTTCACAGTCTCTCATTATCCGTTTGGGTTGTATGCATATATGTCAATGGCGCTTAAATGGTAGGGATAAGTAAGAAAGCCTTTAGAAAATGTATCCACGTTTGCGAGGAGACAGCGTGGAAAACTGTTTATGAAAACCCAATTTCAGTAAACTCGGCTATGCAATAGAGCTCCGTTCTCCTTGACATCCATACCGCAAGCCCACTGGCATGGGTAACCCAATTTTTGTTGTTACCATGCTTTGTTATCCTTTTGGACTATAATAATTAATCTAATGTGTTATAGACTAGGAAGGTTACATTTAATGGAAGTACACCCACATTTGCGTGGAGGGAGAGTGAACATCCCTTTAGGAAAATTTCCCCTCTGAACATTCAACATGTATTTAAACTACAACCCCCTCCTGCCTCCCCCCAGTCATCAGCAGGTTCTGTATCTTGGGAGAGTTACTCTTTAAGCCATACTACCACCAAATCGAGTCAATCCCAAATTAGTTTTTAATAATGAAAATCATCTGTTGAAACGTGACTTGCTCCACTCATCCAGGAGCTGGATACGTCAGTGACATTAAAATGCAGGTGAGAGCAACTAGCCTACACAACGAAGAAACACTTGAACAAGAGAGTAAAAGGAGATCAGAGTTGACCTCTTGAATCTCATGACTTTTTTTTTTAGTGTGGAAATGAAACTTGACATAACACCCAGACTTGATCAAAAGCCCTTCCGGACAACCGTTTCCCTGGACTATCTTTAAGAGACCACTTTATGTCTTCCATTCAGGGAGGTGGGAGGATAGAGAGAGGGCGGGAAGGGACGAATTTATAGGCATAGACTTAAACTTTATTTCTTTCGTAGAGGTAGAAAGGAATAAATGGGAGATGTGGATGACTTTCCTTCTCAGTCATAAAAAAAACGAGCGGGCAGTAAAAAATTTCGCAACTCTCATTAAAATGAAATGATTTGAGATCTTGGGTGTAATGTTTCCTTTAGGGCCACCATTGCTTTAGATTTTTTTTATTGGCGATACTTAACGTATAATTTTAAAGAGATTACTTACAGACTAGCTTAATCTAGGAAGGCATATTCACCCGTAGGCGCTCAAACATTGTGTAAAGAATTCAAAGTGGGTTGGAAACAATCGTGAGTTAAAGTAGATGTGTGTGCAGTTTTATAACAAAAAACTTTTTGGATAAATTAAATACAATATTGTTTCAGTATATATGTTTAGTTAATTTTCTACAAATAGTGATCTAAATCATTATGGTCATTATGGTTTATGGTCAAATGTAAATATTCTCAAGACAGATAGTCAATAACTGTTAAGATTATAATGTTTATAAAACTAAACAAATGAATCTACTGGAGCACTATTTTATTTATTTTAGCTCAAAACGTTTTTTTTATCCAAAGAGCTAAAATAAGGATTTTAGCTAAGGGTCCCTTTCACCCTTAAATTTAGCACTCAAACTAATATATTAATTAGAACACCACTTGTCCTGAAGTCAACCTCCCAAATCACTCGATCACATTTACCGGGTTTGTATTTATTTTACCCTTGAGCACGTCCATCACAGATTATGTCCTAAGCAATAAGTGAAGTATGACCCCGAGCACGGGACGATTCCTGGATAGCTCAATGGTAAGAGCTTTGGCGTATTGAATCAAATGCCCCGGTTTCAAGTCACGTGTCTGGGTGGCATTTTTCAAATTAAAGAATAGCCTACATACTAATAAGTTAAATATTGGGAGTGATGTCACGGTTCTTAGCGCTAGACTCACAAAGGCAATGATTAGTCGGGGTTGGTTTGAAGGTTTAGAGTCGAGTCTCAGCTGCATGCATTGGGTGTGGTTTCTCACATGTAATTTTCCACGTGGTTTTCCCATCCTCTCTCCATTTTACTAAGGGGGAATTTACATTATACGGTTTCTTGAATTTGTCTTTCATAACTAGCTTCAATAGCCGCGTGGTCTAACGCACTACTCTGGTGTTGGACTAGATTGTCGAAAATGGAGAGATCGGGGCTCTCTCCCGGTCGGATGCACTGATTGTTTTTATCAAATAGTTTTCCATTCTCCCTTCATGCAAATGTGGGTGCATTTCCTCTATATGAAGCTTTCCTAATCCCTAGCCTATTAGTGTAGTTAGTACATAAGCGTATAGCCCGAATGGGTAGTAAGACGCATTCTAAAAAGAAAAAAAATTAAATGATTTCCGTCTTACTACTCATCCGGGCCATACGCATTTAATTACACTGATGGTATAGGGATGAGTAAGGTATAATTTAGATTAATTGTACCCAAACTCACGTGAAAATAGTGGTTAACCATCTAGTAAATATCAGCCTAAGTACCCCCAGGAGGTATTAGTGCCCCAACCTTTCAGTAGCCGGTAAATCAGACTAAAAGAACGTGCCGTTTAGTCCGCGTGTACATCGATGCAGCTCTTAGGTCGTAAATGGCCATTTTTAACAGACAGTTGCATGAGACAATTAGTTATAGAAAATCAATCTTAATCCCAAACCTTTCATTCAACTTTAATAAGGGTAGCTATTATTGAAAGGTAACTTGTTTGAAACCAATTTAAATCACTTTAAGATGCCGTCATCTATAGTATATATTTACTACTGTCGAAAAGAATCATGCCCTCAATAAACAAGGCAATAAAAAATATTCTAGAATTATCTTTTGTCGTACTCTTAGCGCAGGATAATCACATGTATTCCTGAAAGACGTAATTCCTTTCCCCGTCTCCTTCCCTCATTCAAATCTCAAGCGCCTCACACAAATGCTTATTTTGGATAGGAGACGACATGATCCTGTGCTCAGCTCCAAGACACTAAAGTCTGGCTCAGTGGAAGCTTTATTAGAGGTGATGATGGAGTCCCACTCAAACTATTCACTCACCAAACTTTAAGGGGGCTCAACCTAGTTTGAAGTTATTTGAGCACGTTTTGTTTGGCAAATCATTTGTTTGTCACCTCTCGATTAACAAACTTCCATTCTAAAATACAAATTATTGGTGAAATTCTTTAATATGTTCATTGCTGTATCTATAAAAAAGTACTGAGAGAGATATCTGGACTTTTAAAAGAGAGCATAAATAGGAGGATAGAGAAATTCATTGTTTGTATGCACCCACAAACATATTAACACAAATAAAGTTGCGCAGGTTGAGGGGAGGGGGTTGTCAACATATGGCACATATGTGTGAAAACATGTGAGTTCACAAATATTAAAAGGGAAACCTGAATAAAGAGGACTCCTTGGTAAACCAATACGTCAAAGGCAGGACAAGGTGAGAAAATCTTTGAAGAGGTTGGGTGTCAGGTTAGGGATTAGATGGAAGGGTATCAGGGTAGATTTGAATGTTTAACTTACGTACTAGCAGTCATTAACATTTGGGCCAGAGAGTTAGTTATTATAAATAATACTACCGTAATTATTGAACTTTTAACAATGTATAGTCTGACCTCTTGGCTCAGTCGGTAGCGTGTGCTTACTGACCAAGGGTCCCGGGCTAAATTCCCGTCATTACCGAAAAATTGTCATTGATGGATTGTGAGTTTCACCTTTCACAGTTATGAATAAACAACGGGCGGGGGAGAGTGGGGGGTGGCTGAATGTTGTCTCGGTTCTAGGCAGAAGTTAGTTTAAATGTCGTGTGATGTTATAATCATTCGGTTCAGAAAGTGCACATAAAATACATCAAATAATAATAGTACTAATAAATAGTGTATTTTTACATTAGTAAGCCCTCAATTAATAAGTTATTGCTATTTTTAAACAGTAATGAACGTATTTAAGAATGCACACAACGATGTCTATATTTGAACAAAGATGTGTTATTCCATAGAGTTTAAACACTTTCCTGACAAAAAATAAAAGTTTATTATCAATTCAAGACTCGCTTCTGCGCCCTTAAGCTTATCCATATTTTCAACATTTTTGTTGTTGTTAAGAAACCATTTGTACCTTACGGATTAATAATTTAGATTTTTTTTTTTGCTGGGTAAAACGTCATACGGAATTTATAATTTTTAAAATTCCCTATAAAAGAATAGTATCATACAAACTGGCTTCTATGGCTGCATGGTATAAGGCATCACTCCTGCAATAGATTAGACTGCAGATTACAGGAGGATTAGGGTTCAAATACCGGTCAGGTGTACCAAGGGTTTGTTTTCCCAATCTACCTTCATGCAAGTGCGGGTACACATCTTACAAAATTCAAGCTTACTCATCCTTAGCCTATTGGTGTAATTAGTACATAGTTGTATAGCCCAGATGATTAGTAAGACGTGGTGCTAAAAGAAATATAATTATTTAACTAAGCTTTATTAAATTATCAATGAACTGCCAAAGTAGTTTTAAATGACAACTAAAAAGTTGAGGAAGTTCACAATTAATGTTTATTTTGGAATAAAAAATCTTTTATTACCAGTGAGTAAGAAATAGTCTCTTCTGCTCTCCAAAAGAGACGAATAATGGCGTGATTCTTGTATTGTCTGGATTACTGGCTATGGAGGAGGCAGGGGATTGAATTTCAGCTTGGGTTATTGATATGTTTATCTTCCAAAAATTTTTTCCCACCCTTCCTACATGATACTTGAAAATGAATTTATATTTTCTTTAAGCTACAACTTCGCAATAACGAGTCACTCTTGTGTTAGACAGGCCTGCTGAAGACGGGGAGATCAGGGCTTGAGTTCCTGTCTAGTCTACTAAGTGTAGTTTTTCCTCGATGGTTTCCTATATGCGTATAACCTGGTCAGGTAGGGAGAGGGAGGCAGTGATTAAAAAAGTGTAAACAGAAGGATATTTCAAAATTGGGAATTAAAACATTTTAAAGCGGAATCCTTGGTTTCCCAATGATATATTGTTTGGGAACACTAGGAATTGAACCAATCTACCCTTAGCCAAGAAGGTAAACAAGCTACTAACTGAGCTAAGGAATCATGTCAATATTTGGATGCTAATCGCAAGAGAAGCCACACTCTATTATACATGGAAAATCAACCGGCATCGGTGGTCACGAGGGCTAAAACGTCAACAGCCCCTTTGTTTTGTTTTCGAGCGACGATAAGGTCAGAGCTTGAATCCCGGCTGGGTTTACTGATCATAGGATTTACTAAATGGGTTTATAGCCTTCCTCATCAAAAATAATGGTATATTTCCTATCCTTCCCATTAATACAAATTTAGTATAAATATAAGGATCACCCCCGAACGGGTTGTAAGATGCTATGCAAACCATATCAACTTGTTGGGATTCTAAATAAAAATCTCCCCTGGAAGGTTAGTTTAAAATGGACCTCTGGATGCTGTAGGATATAAGATCCAGCGCACAGTCCTTCCAGGGAGGCCAATTTCACTATCATCTCTGGTGACAATATCTCCCGCGTAAACAAGATAGGCCTGCATGGACGCGTCGATCAATCAATAACCATCATGCGGTTTCCCTCATACATATATAAATAGTTAAAGAGCCACCAAGAACAACACATCAAGTGACATTATTGCTGGCTGGTGGTATAATTGCACTGGTCTTTGTATGGTATAAAACGTCTGTACCATAATATACTAGATTTCTGATGTCAGAGAGGTCAAGGTTCAAATCTAGGCGAAGTGCTATGAGAAGTTGTTTTATAAATTTTTGCTCATCATTATGGTTTTTCCATCCCATCTTCACGTCTATGCGCTTGCGTTATTACTCCAAACAACCTTCTTCATCCTTAGATAAATATTTTTATAATCCTTACGTTAGATATAATTAGCATTATTTTAACCTACGTTGATGGGCATTAGGTATAATGGCAGGCTCCTCTAATTTGGTCTGCTGGTGACGGGGTGTTTGGGGTTCATTTACCGTCAAAACCATGGGTAGATTTCCTCTCAATTTTACCTAACCTACTAGAATAAATACACGTATATCCCGGATTCCCCTTTGGAAATTAAGTGTAAATCTTGACCATTGTACGATATATGACTGTATATACAAATTTTTGAAAATTCAACACCCAAACTGCACCTATTGTTTGTTTGAACCAAAGGTAATACAAAATACCTATACACTTAAATCCGGAAACCTGTGCTAATGTCAATAAATTGTGTTCAAATTTTGAGTTTTGGCGTACAGCGCCGGGAGAGCAAAGCTGTGCAAGCATCCATGTACAGCAAGTTGCATAGGAGTTGGGTGCGTGGCACTGCACACCTCGACATCTTGGATCACGGTAGCAAACCATACCACAATTAATAGTAAACCACACACCAGTCCATCTATAAATGGGAATACGCTCTGGGGATCATCATTAACGGTCCTACATAACAGAAAGTGCTTGCCATTAATATATGTGCAGGTGATCTGGCGGTCTAGGGATAAGGTGTCAGACTTCTATGCTGGCGGCTGGGGTTCAATCCTCGGTCCCGGCAAAGAGTTATCTGATTACCAAACCCTTCCTTCACCTCTGACAATACATATTTTGAATGTGAGGAATGCCAGACCTCCACCATGGTTCGGATCCCACGTTAAACTGTAGGTGCTCCATTTTCATCTCACATTCACCCTTACCATTACACATTAGCGTAAGTGCGTATAACCCGAACGGGTAGTAAGACGCGGTGCTAATAATAATAATAATAATAATATATGTGCAGAGCTGTGCACCTAGTTCCTATGCGACTTGTTGTACACGCATGCCTCCACAACTTTGCTCCCCCAGCTCTGTACGCCGAAACTTTGAACACAATTTAATGGTACTGATATAGTTTGCTGAATGTAAGTGTATAGGAATCTTGTACTATTTTTGGTTAAAATAACCTATATGTGCAGTTTGGGCGTGGAGTTTCCGAACACCTGTAGCTATATTAGATATAGGGGCTATTTATTTATTTTTAAATATTTTTAAAGGCTAACCTTATGGTGATATTACTATAATCTCTTACGAGTTTGGGCTATAGTACTCTTTCAATGATCGAAATGTTCATGTGTATTGTAATTTAGTTTTTTTTAACTATTCCTGGGGGAGATAATTATTTATAGCGAAGAGTGATCGAATCAAAATCCCTGTCTTGGGTCTGTATTTCCTCAAAATGTCCTTAGTATACCACTCCCCAAAAATGACAGTAAAAGCAAGCAAACCCTCCCTCCTTTAATGCACCTCCCTTTCTGTATACTGCAACATCAACGGCAATGCAAAAATAATGAGGCGCGTTCTCTCTTCCTTTGATGTTGACCAGTCCTAGGGATCCGGCTCATATTAGAATAGCGGGGGATGGGAGGGCATGGTCCACAAGTAGAAGGATCTCCCCTTTGGCTTATATTCAGAGGCCCAAAGTGATTCACCAATCAGTGAAAGGACCATTCGTGAGGGGAATATCGTCACCTTATTTCCAAGACCTCACCTGTGGACACGTGGACAAAGACGTCAGGCCCATCTTTTTTAGTACATCTGTTAGGGTTATAGGAAAGTCAGGCCTCAAAACCCTTCTGGTGGCAACGAATTGGTTTCAACTGAATTGTTCCCCAATCTCCCTCCCACACAAATAGGTATGCAACTCCTCTAAAATATACCATTTTCATCCATAGCTCATAAAAGTAAGTATGTGAATGGCTCAATTAGATTGTAAGACGCGGTGATTGTAATAATATATGACAGTGTCTCACAAACATCGGCACGCCTACCCCCAGGGGCACATGAAGGATTGCACGGGATACTTGACATAACACTGAGTTTATTATTTTGTAATAGTACTAGTAGATCGTTGCAGCGATGCCTGCATTTTATTGCACTAAATTGTATTCTCGATTTTTTATTGAGAAAAAATATCTATAGTAAGACATCGCTTGACTAAAAGTTTACTCATCAAAGGCTATCAAGTTACATGGATATCTAGCTTTCGTTGTTTGATTTGAATCAAAACTTATATCTTCCCTTTTCTATCCATGATGAGGAATTTAAAACGCCCCCTCTACCAGCTCTTTAGCTATTCGTTGCATCAAATCATGCAAGTTAGAATTATTAAGCTGTAAATATTTTTAAACAAAGATAAGTATTTTATTTACCGATATACAATAATACGCAAATAATGGTTTCCATAGTGATGTAATCAAAGAATGCTTGTACAGTCTAACCACTGCCCAAGCAGAATGAAAATATGGAAAATTCTCAAGGAAGATTTAGTTTTAGTTTTAGGCAAATATTTTTGTCGGCATCCTGGACCCTTAACCTTTGAAATGACTTCGTTGGATAAAATCGCTTAAACCATTTACTCTTAGTTTCAACTATCAAAAATGAGCTAATTTAATTATATATAAGGATATGTGTGTGTGTGAGAGAGAGAGAGAGAAAGAGAGAATGTGTGTGAGAGAAAGAGTGTTTTGGAAATAAAGTGCGAGAGAGTGTGTGTATTAAAGGATATAGTGTAAAATTTCTAGAGAGATATTGTGTAAAAGAAAAAGAAAATAAGGGTGCATGATGTGAGAGGGAGAGATTAGTTTATAGAGAGAAAATTAGAGGGAGAGAGAGTTTGATACAAATTTTAAGAGAAAGTGTTGGAGAGAAAGTTAGAGAGAGAGAGAGTTAGAGGGAGAAATTGAGAGTGTGAGTTTGAGATAAGGATAGTTTGAGATAAATTTTGAGAAAGCGAGATTGATATATATAGTACATGAGAGTGATTTAGAGAGAGTGAGATAAGGCGTTTGAGAAAGAGATTTTGAGTGATAAAGAGCGGGCGTTTGAGAGATAGAGAGTGAGCATTTGAGAGATAGGGGGCGTTTTAGTGCGAGAGCATTTGAGAGAGAGTATAAGAAAGATAAAGTGTGAGAAATGTTGTTATAGAGTGTGTATGTGAGTGTATATAGTGTGTGTGACTATGTGTGTGTGGGGGAAGAGTGTGAGTGAGAGTATGTGAGAGTGTTGGATAGAATGTGTATTAAGGCGTGAGAAAGAGTGTCAGAGATAGAGAAAGTGAAAATATAGATGTGGTACACAAAACATTATGGTATTTTGAAATATCATTCCCTCAAAATTAAGTATCAACATGGAAACATAAGTGAACTTTCTGTATTTGTAAGAATGTGAAAATATAGATGGGGTACACAAAACATTACTTTTAAATATAATATCCTCAAAACCAAGCATTAAAATAAAAACATAGTTTAACTTATGTATTTGAATTGTGTTACAATTAGCTAAAATGAACATCAAAACCCATTATTTAAAGAAAAAAACTCATACTTAAATAGTTAAAATGGCTATTTTTAAACTTTATTCAAGATCATAATATCTTTTTTTGAGCTTATAATAAATACCAAAACATATTTAAACATCATTTTATCATGCGCAAAACCAAACATAAACAGTATTTTAACGAATTTAGCTTAACCTTTAAGATTTTGAGCTATGCTCAATATTATTGATTTAAATGTGTGTTAATGACAACAACATTCCAATAATAAATGTTTTCTCAGTTTAGCCATCTCAATTTAGCTGTGCTATGGCCAATATTCAAAGAGAAATATTCATCAAAAGAAAGAATTGTGATGTGTTTGGACCAACAAATAAAGATTTAGATTTTATTTTATTTTATTATTCAAAGAAATATATTTTAGTTAGAAATTTAGAGCCATACAGTAAATAACGGTTTCCATAGTGACTAAACAAAGAATTAAAAACTGAAAATTTTCTGTAAAAATAGATTTTTCTTGGAAAATTACTATTTGTCCCGACATCCTGGACTCCTAACCGTTAAAATGAGTGGTCGTTTGTCAAAATTTGCTCACCGTAAAACTTTAAAAGCTTGCAGATAGTTGTCCTTTATTTAAGATTATCTAGAAGGGGTATGTGACTGGTGACAGCTTGGGGGGGGNGGGGGGGGGGGGGAACTATAACTGGTGATTTAACTCAAACCATTAGGGTGTATAAAGTCATTTTATAATTTGAAAGGTCCATAAAATCTAATCAAAGGCAACCCCTCATTCACATTTGGTACCTAAAATAATAGAAAATTGTAAATTAATTTGTTTGAGTAGCATATTAGATTACATATTTTAGTAATCTGCTAGCTTAAGTTTTCCTGATAGTTTTGTTTCACACACACACAGGCGGTATCATGGTCTAAGGCATCCGTCTCCCATAATAATAGTATTGAGGAGGTATAGGTTCGAATTTTAGCTAGATATACACGTGAATAGTTTCACACGCGTTATTTATCACTCTAACTTTCACATACTCTTTCCATTATAATGCGGGTACACTTTCACTCTACAACCTTCCTATCACTTATACTAAAAAGCTTATATCCTTGTTATTAAATATTTTTTCTTTATTTAAAATCAAATTTGGGGCATCCTGCCTGCCATGGTTTTGGGCTCGTCATTGATTATAATCACCAAAACATCAAACTTTAGATGTTAACGAACACCTATTAGATACATTGGTTAGACAGTGAGGTCAGAAAGTAGAAGAGGTGAAAAGAAAAAAGGGCATTTTTTTCATGGATGACACTTCACACCTCTTCCTCAGATGAATGGTGATACATTTTTACCTTGGGTTATAACGAAGTTCCAAAACTTTTTGAGACTGCACCGTCCTTCACATGTCAGATTTTCCATGCGACGCCCCTATAATCACACTATTTTCAAGGAGTATTAGAATCTGGAATTCATATGAAGGGTGCGTTTTCACAAGAAAATGTATGTGTTTTCTTGTATTATTTATTACAGTCTTTAAAATATGTACGAATATAAGTATTGAAAATTTACCTGTTGGATTTCACTATACATCATACATTTTAGTTTTTCCTTATAGCCTAGAACTCCTGGACCAAGACCGGTGGCGCCCCAAGTCGTCGCAACCCACATCTTGGGAAACCCTGAGTTCGAAAGTTTTAACTCAATTGAGCTAGTCCCAACACCTTTAGCCCTCTTAAGCCTGTTTCCCAGATTTGATAGTTTAATTCGATGATGGTCAATAACAACTATTTTAAGTGGTTGATAGCTCTCAGAGAAATAACTCACTCTTTTCATTTGCTTCCTGAGATTAGAAAATGTAACTCTCTGTTGACAACATTCCCCCATTCACCCACTTAATTCTATTCACTTTGACTAGGTTGATAGATATTACTGGCACTATTTTCATTTTTAATCCTATTTCCTTGAGCTGGATAGTTTGTGAGAATTCCTGGGAACTGTTTACACTATTTTCATTCTCAACCTTGTTTCCTTGAGCTAGCTAAATTACGGAAATTCCAGGGAATAATTTCCCTATTTTCTTTCGTAATCGTGTTCCCTTGAACTAGATAGTTTATGTCACTTCTAGGGAAGTACTAGCACTAAAACGCGATGTTCAATAAAACGCACAGTAAAGAGTACCACCCGTAAACAATTGAGATCCCGCACGAGCCCGAGACAATGGGGCCAACACATGCGTAAAAAATAAGATTGCAGTTGAGTCAGCCGTTTCCCCAGCACGTGTTACAGCCAGATTATGTCAATCATGTTGGTATTTCTATCAATATAATAAAGTTTTTATTTGATAAGGGTTAGAGGTATATAGATACATTTAGCTCTTTTGACATAGCTTGAAATCGACCGACCTGCTTTGGTGGCTGCATGGTCTAAGGTGTCACTCTCACAATAAATTAGACTGCAGATAACAGGGAGATTGGGGCTCGAATCCCAGTATGGTGTAGTGAGGGTAGTTTGCCACTCTCCCTCCACACAAATGTTGGTACATTTCCTATCAATTCAACCTCCCTCATCTCTGTCTCACTAACGTAATTATTACGTATGCGCATAGTCTGAACAGATAATAAGACGAAGTGCTAAAAAGAAAATATCATCCGGGTTGATACGAATGGGCAGTGAAGCTGACAACAGACCTATAGGTTGTTGATTTTTATTACGGTTACCACGTATTACTTAATACTCATCCAGACTATCTTTATAGGTGCACTGATGTGGTAGGTAGATAAAAAAGAAAGTGTATCCAAATTTACTTGGAGGGAAAATAGAAAGTCATTTGGATGAAACCATATCAAGACATCCGGCCGTAGTTTGAAACACCGACCTACCCGTTACTAGCGAACCAGACCAGGCGAGACTAAGTAAGGCCTTTGTCCTTGTGCCCCAAGAAGTGGGTCTCTATTTAGGAGTAGCACAGCAAAGATGTATATTTATTAAATTATCACGTTAAATACAGAATATAAAATCGTCTTATAATGGTCTAAGAATCACTATCGCAATAGACTGTTTTGCCACCTACGGAGAGGCCGGGTTTCATATCTCAGATGAGGGTGGTATATACTCAAACATCTCTCAATTTATCTAGATGTAATTTCTATTATACTCCCTCTAAGTTATATATTCCTTATTTCTTATACAAACATTTCTAAGGTGTCTAGCTCCTAATAAACTGGATTGACAGTGACGGAAGGTCATTGCTCTAATATTTATGGGGTGCATTTGGGATTTAATTAATACTGGCCGAATCCTTGTTCTTCGCACAGGATATTGTGTAATTATTTATTTTTGGGTGAAAATGATGAATTTTTGTTTGAAGCTTAATGGCATGGTTCTTAGCAACCCGAGAAACACCACGAGGAGGTAAACATGTATCGTTTTTCATGGGTAGTTTTATTTTCAGCAGGCCCCTTTGCCTACTGCCTGTCTACTCTGTCAGCTGAGCGTGGCTGGTAAGTCTCCCCCCTCCCTCTATTACCCACTCACCCACACACACTGCCCCGGACCGGGCCCTCTCACTCATACAGGCACTACAAACACCACAAAATTCAGCAAAATATAAACTACAGAATTCTACCTTCTCTTGGCGTTGCATATTAAAAAGTAATTATATAATTTAATTAATTAAGAATCAAATAGCAAAAGCTATTATTTATGCTATTAGTGAGGATTACTCAATCTAAACATCACATTCTGAAAATTGTAAAATGCCACCTGGACACGGGAATAAAACCTGTGACCCTTGGCTTAGTACGCCAATGCTCTAACCCCTGAGCTATCCAGGAATCGTCCCGTGCCCAGGGTCATTCTTCACTCACGCACGTCCATAATAGACTCTGCCTTCACGTACGAATGAAGAATGACCTCCCTGGGTTCGATCCCCGTATCCCGGTGTCATTTATCAATTTTCAGATTGTTTTGATTAATTGTCTAATTAATTATTTTTCCACCCCTTAGAAGCATCTACGGGGCTATAAACAATTGTTATATTTTTTCTAAGGCATTATTAGAACAAACTTATAAGATTATTACCCTCTAGACGCTTAAAAAGAGTTAATAAAGCAATATTGTTGATTAGAGTAGCTACCCCGATTTCGCCCCTTCAATCAAAAAACATCGAGATAAAACATCTTTTCTTTTACCAATTATCTTAAAAGGAACATCTGTGCAAAATGTCAGCCTTCTAACTTCGTGGGAAGTGTGAGAATTAGTGATGAGTGAGTGAGTGAGTGAGTCAGGGCTTTCGCTTATATATAGAGACTTTCTTTGCTCGTTGAGGGCTCCACCCCCAAACACCTGGTGAGTTTTCTTTGCAAGTGGATGTAAGCTAATGTAATTCCAGAGCTGTTTTTTGATAGGTCATACCGTTTAGCCACAAGATACCTCCAAAGAAAGGTCCGCAACGACTTTAAAGTTCCTCCGAAATTTTGAATTTTTTGCGGGGGTCAAAAATGATTTTTTTACATTTTTTGGAAGTTTCACGTCAGTTACAGGATAGAAGATATAAGTTTGCCAAATTTCAAGTTTATAGCTCATCTGGAAGTGGTTTAACATTTATGTTAGTGAGTGAGTTAGCCATGTGGTTTTATAGTAGTATAATGTAGTTTACAACGGGGCTGTTTCCATTTAATTTTTACGCTAATTTGGGTGTACTTTTTAGAAACCCCTATCCTTATAGTAAGCCTTTAATAACATTATAATATATTTATTACAATCCTACCCAAGTTGTTCACTACCCGTCAAGGTTCTCGGTATTTCAATTCACTATTAGTATACGGATCAGGGAAGTAGCATTTAAAGGAAACCTACTAGCATTTGCGTGGAGGAGTAGTGGTAGACCCTTTGAGATAAACCACTCTCAGTACACCCATCCAGGGTGCAAACCTTTTACCTCTTTAGCTTTGGTAATCAGACCAGGTAGGTTGACTTTTAGTCCGCGTGATCACAGATTCGTGCCTCTCAGAAACAAATACGTAATGAAAACATCCCGTAGAGAGGGAAGAGACAGCGGATCATGTTACAAGCCACAGTCATATGTCAGATGTTTCACTACACTAACGAACAAGACCAACGTAATCATCCCCCTTACCTTCCCATCCCTGTCCACAACTTTGGATTGAATACTCCCCGATGGATAACAGGGCGTTGGCTCACAACGACCTTTCAAATGGTCTCATATCTCTAGTAGCGCTCAACATGATAGCCCCCCTTTAGCCCGTGACGATGGTTGGCAGATCTAAACTAAAGATTGATTCATGTTGAACTTGGTCACCATTGACCTTAAGATCAGGTTTCAAATTCCTGGCAGAAAACACATAGGGGACCGTTTTCCTTTTGTGATTTTCATTGGGGTTTTCCCATACTCCCTCCATGCTCATATAAGTATATTTCGTATAAATTATTTTTATCCTTAAATTGTAAGATTTTTTGTACAACACCTTTCTATCACCATCAAGGTTATCAATATTTAATTATAATATTGAGGTAAAAGTGAGGAAGTTAAGAGCTTAGAAGAAACGTATCCGTAATTACGTGGAGGGATACTGGAGAAACATTTAGAGGAAAAATAAGCACTCCCAGTTTAACCCACCGGAATGATAAATCCAAAATACCTCTCATCGGGAAAACAATTAAAAGAGCTTGATGCTATTCCACGTACCAACCAATTCGGGAATAATTTGTTAGTAGGTCTTGTGTTCAACATACACACACAAATGATCAAAATATGGCAGTCAAGTATTATGAGAAACCTTTTTATGGTTTTAAATTTAAGATTAAAAAACATTCGAGCATTCTATTTGTCTCTCTTTGCGTTACTTTTATGACAATTAAATAAATTTGCAAATTTTTATCAAATTTTAATATACACAACAACCATGAAACTTCTTATTTATTATCGTACCCTGACACACTAATTTTATGCCAATAATTTGGGGGTGTTTTGCACTATAAATAATATAAAGCGTTAAGTGTACTTGGGGAAATATATTGTATGCACAAATTAATCTAAACAAAAAAAGTTAAGAATCTTGTTAATAAATGACATAACAACAAGTCGATATTAAAAATAAAATACAATACAAAATTTCATGGGCCATTTACAATGTACAATGTTGTAATGAGAAATTTAACAATGTGTGTATATTAAATATTAAACCTTAAAAAATAGGTATATGAAACATGAATTGTCAAGTTCAATAGAAGTGCTATTAGCACAATGAAAATTATATTTTGTTAACATTCTATTTATATTTATAATACCATTTGTTTGAATGAATTAACGTATATTTGTTTAAAAAATTAATAGGTTAGGTTATTTAGGGTTATTAACACTTGAAGTGAAATATTTTAACAGTATAGCTATATAAATTATGTTTAGTAATTAAATACTAAATTAGGTTATATATGACTTGCTTATAATTGATTTTCCTTATCTTAATCCTTGTTGAAATGGCTCCACCGTCTATTTGTTGACGACTAGTTGCAAGGCTAAGCAGCGTCGTCTTCAGGTATAATAATTGAAGTACCTGTTCATTTAGAACAGCATTTAGTCGAGAGAGTGAGGGAATGAACGGGAATGTGTATTTATAGATTCAATTCGGTTATTAATAAAATCAGCCATAAGGTCATAAAGTATGCCTAAAACTGGGGAATAAGAGACACTTAAAACATATTTGCATTTTAAAATGTTGGGTTAGATATTTTACCAATAACAAGACTTGATGAATACTTTGCCTATAAAAGCAAATATTGCTTACATATATCAAGTTAACTTTAACTTTGTAGCTTACCTTAGAGAAAAATATGATATGTAGGGTCAGAAACATTCTATGAAGGGGTGGATCAAACTTAGGGGATGGAAGGGGAGTAGGCCTACTACTATTAATAGTATTCAATTTATAATAATATAGTATTTCAATATCTGCTGCTACCTCTAACAAGGGAGTATCTGTAACCTCTCTGAGAAGGAGAAACTCCCTTAAACCTCTTGTAGTCCTACATTACAAGGACAAGAAATAAATAATTCGGGAAGAAACAATTCACAAACCACATGACTGGCTTATAAGACTAAGATTCAATTTTCTTTTATCAGCAGCAAAGGGTACTATGGTTACATCCCAGCTGGGGGGATAAAATAATTTGATAATTGTGTATACACTTACAAAGTTGGTGAAGTGGCTCACACTCCTGATTATAGTGCGAAGACTCGGGATTTTAATTGGCTTGAATCTCGGCTGAGTGGTTTTCCCCAAAGTATATTTTCACAATTATCTTTCCAGTCTTTCAGCGTCACATCCTCATATCCGTTTAGGTTGTACACCTATATAATAACTCTAGTGTATTAGGGATTTTAGAGGAAGTCTACCCACATATGCATCAAAGGAGAGTGAAAAACAATGTTCTAAGATCACCCTGAATACACCCAGCCAGGATTCGAACACCGATCTCGCCGTCATCGGCAGTCAAGTCTATTACAATAGTTACGCCTTAGACCATGTGGCCACGGAAGCGGGTATCTTTTCAGTTGAGTACTGGTTAATTTCCTTGTTAAGCAGCAATAAATTCCAAATCCCTTGATCAAAATAGTTTCTAGCTCTATCCAGCCGCTAATATTTCATAATTATCCTTGTATGTCAACCTGGTGGTTTGGTAAAGATAATATAATATGGTTTTTATCTAAATCAGTTTGTAAGTCTAGACATTTTTAGTGGTTTTTGATGGAAATGTTTTCTAATGGAAAAGTGATCATATTACAAAGACTAAGATCAAGAAGATAAAGACAAAAATGTTAAGTTGAATGAGATAAACCCACTGAAATGAAATGAATAACTAATCACTGATGAATATCAACATATTATATAGTGCACCTTGTTGAGAATAAAGGCCCGTTGACACGATGTTAGTGGACTAATGCAAGTTTAGTGGTATTAGCTTACTAACATGCTAGTTGTGTTGACACGCATTTTTCACTTGTAATAGTAGCGGTTTTAAAATATTATTATTATTATTATTATTATTAGTACCACGTCTTACTACCCGTTCGGGTTATACGCACTTACGCTAATGTGCAATGGTAGGGTGATTTTAAGATAAAATGGAGGACCTACAGTTTAACGTGGAATCTGAACCACGGTGGAGGCTTGGAATACCCCAGATTCCCAAGATATCTTGTCAGAGGTGAAGGAAGGGTTTCGTAATCAGATAAATCTGTGCCAGGACCGAGGATTGAGTCCCGGACCCCCAGCACAGAAGTCTGACACCTTACCCCTAGACCACCAGGTCACCGGTTATAAAAACATGGCTGAAAATTAAGAGTGGTGATAACGGGTCTCTCAATGGGAGCCTTTTTTTTTAATCACTGCATCTCATTTTTCGTTCGGGTAATTTATACGCATATACTAATTACGCTTATGTGCTAGGAGCTAGTAAGGGTGAACCTAGAATAAGTATGGGTGGCCACATAAATTACAATTTTTCAGTAAACACAATCTATCATAATTATTTGACTTATTTAAAAGAAATTGTTTTATATAGACAACATAAAAAAGTTAGTGATTTGTGTGTCTCCTATTTCTTAGTTCCTTAATACATTAAAATATATTTTAGTAGATCCCAAATAATTATTAAATTATTTTACTTGATTTGTTAACTTATTTAGCATACATATTAAATAAAATTAAACTCAAATAAGGTCAATAAATCGCAATACAACCAAACTCGGTAGGGCATTTTTTTAAAAATAAGTCCAACCCAGGTTTTGTTACCCTGTTTTAAATGTTGGTATACTAATAACAAAATATCTTGTTAAATTCTAGCTAGGCTTAAATAAATTTGTTTTAATAATAATAGGCCTAAATTAATTTGTAGATTGGTTTAGATATAAAATATCTGGTTTGATATGAGAAAATAATATTATGTTGCGTATCTACTCAAGTTGCCAAAGCATTAGTACAAAGTGTAGGACGTGTATGTACGGGTTGAACATTATTGAGTAGAGTAAAACTTATAAATATTCGTAAAGTATCAAATACGTAGATTGGAAAACTTGCCGGTGATTTAGTGTTAAAATCTTACTTGCCGATAACACGAATATTATGTTGCCGGAAATAATCACGCTACTACAATGTTTTATTATATTTTATTGTATATTTAAAAAAATTACACATGCCATGATAATTGGTAGGAAATAATAATTAGATGAATTATTTACCGATATTAAATAACATTTCTCACAAGGCACATTTGCAATATTTACGTAACATTTTATTTTGGACACTTCTTGATAATATGTACGCCTGATATCACTTTACATAATATGTTCTCTAGTGCAATATCCCTTGCATTATTATCTCTATAATTCCGGTGCTGAAAATTCCACAAAAACTCATCCTCTTCATAAAATTCCACAAATAAGTGTCGTCTCCCCACACACAATTTTTTTAGTTGCCGCCATTTTGAATAGTCTACTTGCATTATTAAAGTTGGAAGGTGACCAGTTTTTTTCAGTTAAAAGTGGATTTGCTTGTCTGTTTACACGATGCAAGCTGTGCGCGCGCAGCCAAATATTAGTGTACTTGCATTATGCAACTAACACCAAGCTTGGCTACGTCTCCCGCTCAGTCAGCTTTGCAATACGTTTATAATTCCTGCTAGTACCCAATATAAATTTAACTCTTCAAGCTAAATTTGGTGCTATACTAAAATGAAGAATACAGGAGAAAAAATGGGAAAATAACATTTTAACTAAAATTATGTTAGTGCTTCTATCAGTTAGACCAGCGGTACCCAATCTTTTTTTTTTGCTTGCGCACCCCTTGGCAGCGGAATTCCATAAATTATACCCTTAATATTAGCAAAATGTTTAGTTACTAAAGTAATAGTTATTTCTTATTTATTTATTGCAACTTGAAATTAATGGGCTATTAATTGGAGTAAAAAACAATGTAATAAATTAGTAAGGCGAATAAAGAGTACACATTTTTTAACACTTAAAAAGCAAAAGTAGCAACTAGAACTAAAACATTTAGTTAATTAACTAATAAACATAAAACTATTTTATGATTTAATTTGAAATTATTTTCTCAAGATCAATTATAGAAGAGATTACGCCTCCCCCCACCCCCTCACCATATCGTTAAGTTAATCTCATAGCTTTTGACTGATGTTTTGTCTTACACTTCTGACATACGAGTATGTAGCTCTTTCCGCCATTATTCAAATATTTTCGCCTACCCTTAAACGTCCTGGCACGTACCTCTTGGGGTACGCGTACCCAACTTTTGAAACAACTGTGTTAAACAATCATCAGAACTTTCTAATACACTTTCGATCATGGTTAAAATATGTACCATCATATTTAAATTATTTAAACAAAAAAAGTACTTGTCGGGGTCCTTATAGAGTTTGAGATATAAAAGTACGTACGTACTGATAAATGTATGAAGTGTGACTTTCCCTCTCTTTCCCCTGGACGATTCATATATTAATGTTCTGAATTAAGCTATAATCCTAATATGAGAGGAAGAAATCTTGTCGACAGTTACAAGAGTTACTAACACAATTTTCATATATCTATTCATCAAGTCATGCAATATTCAGTTCTCACTTTTGATCGATATTATGACACACACACACACACACACAAACTAACCCTACTACTAAAATCAATGTCGACCTCTAAATAAATGTGTTTTTATTTTATAAATAGCATTTCCAACCAGAGCTCCGTAGTAAGCTCATGTTAAATAAATATATTTGAAAAATAAGTTATAAGGTGTAACCATAGCTAAAGCCATTAATCTTAGTTTTCTTGACCGAAGGTTCTACTTATTTATTCAAGTAACTCTTCATTCGTACTAACAAAACTGAGTTTAATAAGGTGTTAAAAACCACGATATAGGAAACTAAAACATAATTATTATTTTTTATTCGTGCTTTCTCAAATAGCTAAACCGAATATGTTATTTGTAACTAAGATCTCCTGATTACATATGACTTCAAGTATTATTATGAGAATCATCCAAAAAATAGTTATCAAATATTTATTAGCTACCACACTTTATAGGTCACAATTTTAAAATTGGAGTGTATCAATTAATTTTTAAAACTTATAACTATAACAGTGATTCGATATCAAAGAACACGCCACTTACCACCCTTTAACTCTAAAAGTATAAATTGCTACATTTATTCAGTTAAAAATTGATTTTTTTTATTTTTAATATGGATATTTTTTTCTGATTTCAACCAACTGAAAGTAATTTGAAAATGTCAAGAACTGAAAAGCACCAGAAAAAAACTTTTTAAAGATAATATGCAAACTTTTAGAACTTTTTTAGATGTGTCTTCCGAATTGGAAAGCTACGTGAAAGGAAAAGAAACGTATTTTCGGTTCCTTTTTATGTCTTATGTGTTCAAGAAACTCATCAATAGCTATAACATATAATCAATATCTAAAATATATATTTAACAAAAAAAATATATTGGATTCCTTAAACACTGAATGTCAGATAGCACTACTGTAAAAATAATTGGTTCGTCAAGAAATCATATTTAAAAACATGGCTGGTTTGGCATAATGAAATGGTGTAAGTAGTTCAAAAAACTAAATAATATAAAAACAAGACTTTAGAGCAGCTACTACTATTTTCAATAGCTTTAAAATCCTTCGGATTCACTTTTTAAAGGAATTGGTCATAGACTCTCGATGGTTCTGATATGTAAGAGAAATGTTGTATTTAGTCGATACCAATTATAAACTTAAATTTAAACTTTCGATTTAAGACATATTGTGTTTATTCTCTATTTGATGCACTTATTTGTAATTCATAGAATATTAATGTCATGTAGGACTAATTAATCTCCAAATTCACCTACTAGTAGTGCTAATCATACATAAAACATGAATGCTTCACTGGACAGCTTAAACTACCCCTGGACCTACTAGTAATGCTAATCAGTCTACAAAGCATGAATGCTCCGCTGGACATCTTAAACTACCTCTGAACCTACTAGTAATGCTAATAATTCCACAAAGCATGAATGCCCTGTGGGACCGCTTAAACTACCCCTGAACCTACTAGTAATGTTAATCATTTCACAAAGCATGAATGCTCCGCTGGACAGCTTAAACTACCTCTGAACCTACTAGTAATTCTAATCATTCCATAAAGCATGAATGCTCCGCTGGACAGCTTAAACTACCTCTGAACCTACTAGTAATGCTTATCATTCCATAAAGCATGAATGCTCCGCTAGACAGCTTAAACTACCTCTGAACCTACTAGTAATGCTTATCATTCCATAAAGAATGAATGCTCCACTGCACAGCTTAAACTACCTCTGAACCTAATAGTATTGCTAATCATTCCACAAAGCATGAATGCCCTGTAGGACTAGCTTAAACTACCTCTGAGCCTACTAGTAATACTAATCATTCCATAAAGCATGAATGCTCCGCTAGACAGCTTAAACTACCTCTGAGCCTACTAGTAATGCTTATCATTCCATAAAGCATGAATGCCCTGTAGGAGAGCTTAAACTACCTCTGAGCCTACTAGTAATACTAATCATTCCATAAAGCATGAATGCTCCGCTAGACAGCTTAAACTACCTCTGAACCTACTAGTAATGCTTATCATTCCATAAAGCATGAATGCTCCGCTGGACCGCTTAAACTACCTCTGAACCTACTAGTAATGCAACACAATTACTAGAACGTGAATGATCTCCGGGATATCTTAGCCCACTCACGCACCTAGTGGTGATAAGGTGAACCACCTTAGTGATGCGTTTGTGACATATCCTCTTTTAGTGTTTTCATTGGGTCCATATTTGATCAGAAAAGTGTGTACGTTTCCGTAACATAACCATTAGTAAACCAACAACGGTCAGTCAGAAGAGCAAAATTAATGACTCTCCCAGCAATTGTTGACAGCACGTAGTCACGAAACGTTGCGGCCATTCACCCGTCACAGAGAAACCTATAAGAACTGTGGGAACACAAATAAAACACTATTTCGAATCGTTGTATCTCAATCTGGGGTTCAAGAGAATATTATATTAAGTCTATGTTTTCTTCTTTTTTACTTTTAATTTTTAAGTTTATTCCCTTTGGCTTGGATACTTCATTGTGAAGCCTCATAATTTGATCTCTATTTCCACCTTCCCCTTACAACTAAAACGACTATATATAATATTAGGCGGATACAAATTTAATACAGTGTGGATTACTAATAAGTCTTTGATATAATTTACTAATCTCCACTATAATACTTATTACAAGTTCCTCTATCCAGCCAAAACAATCGTGAAACCCAGAAGACCTAGGAGGCTAAAATTTTGCACGCAAGTAGCCCCTAACCCAAAAGGGTACATGAATACTTGGTGAACGAAAATTCATGTGAGGGTACCGAAAAACAAAAAAGTATATATAAGAATGGTGTTTATAATGAAATACTTATTTAAGGAACATTTTCACATGTTAATTGGATCTATTATATAATATTTAATGGAAATTCTCCTCTCAGATTTTGAGAGTCACTAAAAAATTAATCTCATTCGCAATAATTGTCCAACAAATGCTAATCGAACACCCAATAAATGGTAGCAATTTTTTGGCACTTCGGGCTATACGCTTGTGAAATAATAACGCTAATGGTTTTATGGATTATGAAGGATATATTTAAAAGAAGTGTTGCAGTATTTCTTTGAGGTAGAAGTGGAAAAAAATTCAGAATTTAATAATTAATTATTTGGCACCACGTCTTATTACCCGTTCGGGTTATACGCTAAAATTCAGAAAAAATAACCCACGGTACCCCTTGTCAGGATACAAACCCCATCCTTCCAATCACAGAAAATCTAGTATTGCAAGAGTAATGTCTTAACCTAGGCCTGTAGAGCTTAAGGCATGCGCTCCCAAATAGGTTTATTTGATTAAAACGCAGCATTAATTTCTGTCCCAAGCTATATCACTTTGCTCCAACTGAACTTGAAGGCTTAAAGATAGTAGATCGTATTATAGTCATTGGTTCCAAATAATCAAACGTGTTTTGCCCGAATATATATATAAAGGTGTAAAACCCATGCAAGAAATAAAACCTATTTTGTTTTCTACCTCTGTAATTTGTTTTATAATAAACCTAATAATATTAATAAATAAGTACAGTATAATATATTAATAATAATTTAAAATAATGGTTATAAATATCCCCACAAACAGGTGGAATAATTTATCCCAAAATTATCAGGAAATTGTGCACATATTTTTACAAAGGTTGGTCAACTTTGACCTTGACCACTTGATCCCCAAAAGTAAGTAATATTTGTTTTGTTTGGAATTGTGTGCAGCACTCAATTTTGGTGGGAAAAAAATTCTCAAATATAATAAATAAACTTAATCCTGAACAGGTTGTTCGTACGGAAATTTGACTATATCACTATTGTTGTTTGTGTCTAGCACATCCATGCTCCATATGTTTTCAGTGACCTGACGGTCTAGGGGTAAGGTGTCAGACTTCTATGCTGGCGTCCGGGGTTCGATTCTCGGCCCCAGCACAGATTTATCAGAATGCCAAACCCTTCTTTCACCTCTGACAAGACGTGTATTAATCACAACTTGTGAATGTGAGGAATGTCAGATCTCCACCGTGGTTTGGATTCCACGTTAAACTGTAGGTCCTTCATTTCATTCTCACAATCACCCTACCATTACACATTAGCGTAAGTGCGTATAACCCGAACGGTTAGTAAGACGTGGTGCTAATAATAAAAATAATGTGTTTTCCATCTCAACAGAGTGTACACACGCTAGCGAGCGCCACGACGTAGCGCGTGGAGAATAGAAGCAGCAACATGTCGTACTGTACAAGGTTATAACGGTGGCGTGGCCTGGAAATGAGATCTGTCACACGGCTTTCATAGGGATGAGGTGTAAGACAGACACACGCACATATTTGTTATTGTACTTCGTGTGTGTGTGTGGTAGGGAGTTCGGTAGACAATCAGGCGCTCCCGCTGGAAAGGGAGGGAAGAGCTCCTCTTCCCTGAAATCCGAAAATAACAACCCTGTCCTGTCAATGTTTGTTGGGGTAATAGAGGGCGTTAGAAGATTCTCTGATATGGACTAGCGAACTCCTTATATCTTGACATTTTTAAGGCCTACACTCTTACGTAAATGCAATTATTTAAAAAACTAATGATGCTGCGTCAAAGAAAAAATGGTGTTTTAAATATTATAAACCCGCCTCAGTGGCGTAGTTAGCTAACGCACTAATTTTGTGTTGATCTAGACTGCTGAGGAGGGGGAGATCGAGGTTCGAATCTCGCTCGGGTGAATTGGAGGTGGTTACTCCTAAGTAAATAATCAAATTAAAATAATTTAAGTCGGAAGGACAAAGTTCTATGAGGGTTTTTGAGGTAAATGTCCCCCTCTTTCCCCCCCCCTCCCCAACCCCCACTAAGTGCCGGTAGCATGGGGTGTCTGGTGGAACACTAGGATGTTTTTGAACATGGACTATTTAAAAGGGAATTTTACTGTATAATACAGACGCAAAATAATTCTGACAATAAAACCACTATTTTTGCCCTTTTTTACTTACGAGCGTGAGTGAAAGGTAAGCAATGGACATTAATGGCACACGAAGCCTTTTTCAAACACTACAATAGAACGTCTTAGAGAGATATAAATTAGTATACATAGCTGGGTGATTAATTAAATTTTGTATTCAATAAAATAAAATATGTACCGAACAGTCATCCTTTTCCTTTAAGATGAAAACGCAAGAGTACCAAACTCTCCCCTCTCTGGTCTCCCTTGCGTGGCCCTAGTTATCTGAAATATTTGCTCTGTCGATAATTGTACTAAAATATTTTCCCTCTAAACACTCTATTTCATACACTTCCCTGGTGTTGAACCAGTGTCTCAGACATCATTTGACAGGCAACCCTATGATATATCGATACTATATCCAGTCGTGAGGTTGGCATCCCTGTCATCCACCCTTTCGCAAAACTCCCCGCTTAGTAACTCCCTATCCCACCCTTTACCTCCCACTCAAATTAAGGGCCTCACCTCCTCCGCTAAGGGTTAATGAAATCGGGTGTCGAGGAGACCGTAACGCAGGAGAGGGTGGGAAGGGGTTGTGTATTATCGACATACAGCCAGCTGCAATAATACACCACCCGTGTCTCCCTCGTCTAGGTCGCGCACGCTATCTCGATACATTACTTCCCCCCCCCCCTACCCTCCTCCACCCTACTACAAGTCTAACTACCCTCTTTTTCATGTAAGGGGGTTGTCAGCTGCCTGTAGAAAAAACTTTTATATGGAAAACGTGGACATGTGTAGTTTTTTTCTTTCCGGCATTTAAGTTTTCTTAGCATTTACGTGCTCCAAGTCCTACTACTCCCCTGGGCTGTCCGCGTATTTACATTAACGGAATAGGGATGAGAAATGTTGGATTTAGAAGAAATAAGTCCCCATTTGCTTAAAATGGAGATTTTTTAACATAAAGAATGTACTTGTATGGAACAGCTAATTATATTAATTGGTACAACTTCTTTGGTCAATTAAACAAAATAGATATGAAACATAACATGAAGATCATTTATTCAATTAGAAACTACTGTATCAATAAATTAAATCAAATAAAATAGGTACAATACCATTTCTAAAAAAACATAAGTGAAATTGTTAAATAGTAAAGTTATGAAATTAATTAGCATACAATAAAGAAAAAGTATAAATCTGTGCAAAACATTATTTAAGTGGTAGCAGATTATAGGTATAGTTGATAAGCAAAATGAAAAGTGGAAGTTAACAAATTGACTATAATAGATTTATATAATAACTTAAAGACACTACAAAATGTGAGTACTTGAGAAAATATTATAGGATTTATGAAGATTATGACTTAAATATATACTAGGTTAATTTATATAACAATAAATAACTTATTATTGGAATAATTAAATACACTAGTAAACAGTGTGATATTATGTTGACAAGAAAGACACTTTCTGTAATGTTTAAGATATATTTAAACATTTGACAGTAGAAAGATGATTAATATAAAGGTTGAAATAGTTGACTAGGTTGATATTTATGTACCTTACATATGTAAAAAAAATTAACATTATAAAATCAACATTAAACATATTAAAATGTAAGTTAATATATAACAAGTTACTTACTCTAAAAAATTATTTAAAAAAACTGTAAAGAATATAATGTTACAGACTTGTGATTCAAGTCAAATGGTTTCTAAAAATCTACTTGTGTTAGCTATCGAGACAAGATTAATTGTATATTTAAAGGAAATCAGCGGATGCGTCATCCAGAATATGCTTTACTCCATTTTGATATATTATAAATACAAGATCATATAAAGAAGTAATTGATTGCTATGAAAGAAGTGTAACCAAAAAGAAAAATTTGACGTTTGAGAAGCTTGAATAAAATGAGGCTCCTTATTTCTGTGTTTTAATTCCTCTCCTTATAGTTTGTTGCTACGCTTGGCTGGGTGACATCTTTCGGCGATTACGCCATCATCAGGCTATCAGTGAATTTGTCTATAATTCTTACCCCAACTTCTCCATCACCAGTAAATCAGATAATGTGAAGCTAATATTTTCATTTGGATCAGGTTCAAATAACTTGAAAATTCAACTTTGCCTAATATAATAGTAACATAGCAGTGCGTCTTACTACCCGTTAGATGTATACGATAATATACTAATTAATAATCACTCTAATAATGTTAGGAATTAGTACCCACATTTGCGTGGAATGAGAGTTTAAAACCATTTTAGTAACACCCGGCCAATTGTGAAGAATGCCAGGTCTCCACCATGGTTCGGATTCCACGTTAGACTGTAGGTCCTCCATTTCATCTCACAATCACCCTACCATTAAACATTAGCGTAAGTGCGTATAACCCGAATGGGTAGTAAGACGCGGTGATAATAATAATAATAATAACACCCGGCCAAGATTCGAATCACAATCCCCCCATCATCAGCAGTCTAGAATATTGCGAAAGTAGCGCCTTAGACCATGAAACCACCGAGGCTGGCTATGCTTAAAATAATATCAATGAAAGACACCTCAAATAATCAAGTATTTTTCTACGTGTTTAGTATTAACAGTTACGATAGTGCCTTATTGTAGGGTAATTTGGGAAATTTTAAAGTCTTTACTAGCTTAAGTATCAGGTAATAGCCTTGGGGCATAGACAAGGTATATAGTGTATGCTTTGCCTGTGCCCTGGGGGCTGAAACTTAATTAATATATTTATAGATTACATTTGGATAACTTTACACTGTATAAAGTTATAACTGACGTCGCGTGTGTATTAACTTCACTTTTTAAACTCAGATGATACTATTACACTAGTTACAAACTAGCCTCAACTAAGACAGTAATTGTATTACTTTATATTCATCCCAAGCTCTAAATACTCACTGAATGTATAAAAGTATACCTATATTTTCTTATGAATGAACATTTGGACCTCCTTGTACATAGTAATAACATAGCTTTTGCGATAAATATGATAACATTTGTATATATTATTAGTGTTAATTTATACGTTTCAGTAATATTTATAAAAAGTGACGGCTGAGGGTTACATTTCTCGAAGTATAATTACATCAAAGTATATCTAATTATATTTTATAGCTGTCGGAGATGTTCATTCGCAAGAAAATTGTGGTATATTAACCAACCATTGTACAAATAGTTCATATTTGCAATACGACCAGACCTAATCGAACCAGAATAATATCTAGAGAATCTAGGGATGATGTTGATCATTAAGTATTCTTATATAGTCAATAAATATTACTCTTTTTAAGGTAATTATTAATTAAATAATTGCAAACATTATTTTGTGATTTAATAATCTATTTATTTCAATTTGAAAAAAAGGCTGACATGTAACTTGTCATAAATTATATTAAAATACTTGATTAAAGTAAAAAAAAAGCCAACTAATAATACTTATAAACATTTATAAAAATCAATTATATTAAATTTAGACCAAGAAGAAAAGTTCAATAAATTTTACCAGGTAGTAAAAACGAAATAATACAGCACACCTCGTAGTAAACTTTGAAATTAATGTAATTACTTGATAGCTATCTGTTAGTGTTATCTTGGTTATACGAGCCGCTCTAAATCAGTCAAGTATAAACTGTTTGAAAAAAATACGTACGAGCTTGGCGTTGATAGAATATGTCTTTTAAACACAGACCTCTACATTTACCTAATTTAAACGGAAGACTTAAACTAAATTAAAGATTTCAGTTATCACAAAATAATGAGGAACCAATCCTAGACAGAAGAAAAACCACAAAAGGGAGATTTATTGCTTGATCAAATCGCAGGGTTTGTAGGAAAGCCATTTGTGTGTGTGTGGGTGTATATATATATATGTATATATATATATATATTCATATATATGTGTGTATATATATGTATATATATATGTTTGTGTGAATATATATGTATATATATCGCTTACCCCCTTTCCATGGACCGGATATGTAAGGATTGCTTGCGGGGAAGGGTACGGTCGGTGACAATTTTTAGATGGTTGGCTTCGAAATTATACTGGAAGTTCCATTTTTTGGGTTTATTAAGCATTAAGAGCGAATACAAAATGTGATGTTCAATGGTGTTACTAAGAAATATAAGAACTTAAACGTGTGTGCTCGTGAGATAACTGGCTTAGTCAAGAATACTTAAACGGTTGGCTTGACTGCATTGGCACAGCCAGGTTTAGTTTGTGTGGGGGTTAGTTTCACTGACCAACTAAGCTGGGTTCATTGGTTTTTCCCGTGGGAAAATTTGAAAATTTAAGTACTGCAAAATGCAAATGCATCAAAAGAAATAAAATACTATCCAAAATCATTTAAAATTGATAAAAATTGTGTTAGTTCTGTAATTATTATGACTATTACGTTTTTATGATCAAATATTTTTCCGTGCTTACTGTTAGGGTAAATAAACATGCAACTTTCAATAAATTATACCTTAGAAATTTGATTTATACAATTATTTTATGAACTATATTCTGAAAATTCAAATAAGCAAATTGCACTTACTTTTAGTTCACAAAATCACTTTTGAACTAATTCACTTTAGTTTCATGTTAATTTTGCTTGACTTCATAGAAAATTCATTGAGAACTTCATCTTCCATAACTGACACCTCTGGATGTATGTACAGTACATAAATCCCATTAAGTCTGTCGTCATTTGTAGAGTTCCTCATGTATGATTTCAACAATTTAGGGACGAGTAAGAGGTAGGTGGGTAGCGAGGTCTGGGGGTAGGGGGTTCAACCCTGAAACCCCCCTTCCCCCCTTGTCAGCACTAGGGCTTGACTGAGACCTCTCACGATCCCCTACAGACTCAAACCCAGGACCCTTGGTACGGTGGTTGCCCTATAGTACAAGTACCACTGATGACTCAATGTTCTATCCAAATGGTCTGACGACGGTCAGAGTGGCTTCCTCTGGAATAGATATTAATGTGTCAGCCCCGATAACCATAAAAGAGAAGCTCTTATGACCCAATCTGGCCTAGTTACTGCAGAGCAGAGCTGTAACCAGATTGTTGTATGTAGTCAGCATTCTTTCTTAATGTTTACTAATTAATTACAACGAGTTTGCTTGGCCAGTTATTTCAGTCACGTATATTCAGCAAATTTATTAAATTAAAATAAACATCCCGGTATAGATAAGGGTTGTGACACATGAATATCTACATATATAAATTGAAATTTGTCAGGAGGGTATAAGAACCTACCCAAACAACTATTTAGGTCTAATCCTTAAATTTCAAAATGAAGAAGCAGTAAATGGGGAAGACCGTATCCCCTCAAGATGCCCAAAGCTAATAGTAAGATAAAAAATATATGAATTTGTACATGCATTGTACCTCAATAGACCTACCAGGAAAGCTGAATGACATTTGAACACATCGAATTCCCAAATTGAATACCGAGAAACGGAATAGCTTGAAATTGATACATCTACTATATAGAACGCTACGTCAATTTAATATTTTAACTTTTAAATGTGGAAAGTGCGTAAATAAACCGTGTAGGAAAGTCAAATAGCTCTTAAAATTTCAAAATGGGATTGTGGGAACTGATTTATTTTTTATTTTTAGCCTGTAAAAATTTTAATTTGCTAAGTTTTAAAAGAACAAGCCCACAATAACCATAAAGGCTGGCAAGTTTGGAATTTAAGAGTAGGGATAGAAAATAGCTAGTAGAAAAAAAAAATCTCTCATAAAGTCGGACATTTGAATTTTGTACAAGCAGTAAAAGGAAAAAACAAACAAAGATAAAGACCAAAGAATATCATAAAGGTGATCCGTTGGCTTTGTTTTGCGACAACAAAGCTAAGGATAAATTAGTGCCTGTCTAGCAGAGACATAACATATTGAAATACACAAATGCTGGCGACATGGCGGGGTGAATCTTAATACTCTTAGGAAAACCATGATACTTATTATATAATTTTTCTGTTAAACAGGATATTATTTATGTATGTTCTTTGGTGAACCTTGATGTCCTTTATTCCAAACTATTTCTGTAACAACTTATAATACCTTATTTATTTTATCTTATGATCGTATTGATTGCGTTTGTTTGTACACTCAGTTAGTATACAAGGTATTATTGTTCTCAAATATTTAATTTATTTTAATTTACTAATTATATTGATTGTTTTATATCTATAGTTAATTCAGAATTGTAAAATGGGAATTATCAAAAAGTGAACAACCAGATGTTGAACGTTCTAATTTGATATAAAATTGTTGCTGCTTAACCATGCGAGGAACGGGTCTAATTGCTAGTAGATAATATATAACTAGACTATGCATAGTTATTTTTATAGAAAAATATAACGATCATTCACATTTTATTTTCAATCAAATGTAAGGATTGATTTATTACCAACAAAATCAAGATATTTGTTAGATAAACATATATACACGACAAAATTAAAAAGCGAATAAAATTTTCTGACCAATAAACTAAATTTTTATATGCAAGCCATTACTAAAGCTATACATTTAATAATATTATTACATTTTTTCCTTGTATATTTTTTATGTTTGCTCATTTTAAAAGATAGGAAACGAAATTTATATGTGGTATCATTGAAGTAAACCTTACTAGGCTACTAGTGTGCGTGCGCTTGTATTCAAACAAAGCGGAATGTAACGGAAACCCACTATCTTCATACTAAGTACATGTTTTCATTACATTGCGTCTAGTTTTGATGACAACACTAATTTGGCTGTTTGTTTAGATGATAGTACTCAACTAGTTTTGAATTAAGTTTAGAAAGAAGCTTGTGTGGGTGTGGGTGTATATATGTGTGTAAAGTGGGGGAGGGTGTAGGAAGGGTGCTAGTCTTCACATGTCACATGAACAATACGAGGTTGCCTAAGCCACAGTTTAAAGAAGTTTTCTTGTATGCAATAGGTCTTACTACCCGGTTAGGATATCTGTAAATCTATATTATCGGAGTATAGATGTGGAAGGTAAAATGTTTGAGGAAAAAACGTGTCCACATTTGTATGGTGGCAAAAGCAATACAGTAAATTCGCTCAGAGTACGAGATGAGACGAGACTGACGACTTTGTCCACATGCCTAAAAGTGGGTGGTCCTAAATTTGATATCTATTTAAACCTAGTAAACAACGCCTATAAAGTTTTAAAGTGATTAGTATGTCGAGTAAGGGCAATATTTTGATTAGAACATTCCCTCTTGTGAACCTATTAATTTCACTAATTGTGGTAGACTCCCCTCTATTCCAATCCCGGTTCCTATGACCCCATTTAATAACGCGAATTAACATGGCCACCGCACGTAGGTGAATATTACCAGGGTAACGTATATACGTGAAATAAGCTATTGTCCGCCCCATTAGCACCGGCCTTGGGCCATATATTGAACGGGACGTTGTGCATACTAATGTTCGTGCTAGGTCTGTATGGCTGCTGTGAGCTGCGGGACACAGCTACTGGCACATAATACTTATTTGATATTGTTAAATATTAGGCTCTAGATTCAAAATAATCTTTATTGTACTTAAAAAATTGGTATACATATGTGTTTTGGTATCTTTAACACAAAGGCTGTTAATTGTTTAATCTTAGGACAATGGATGATTGGGTATGTTAGAGGAAACTCATTCACCATAACGGATTAAAACCAAAGTAAAAAGTCACTTCCAACGCTCTTAAGTGCAGCCGTCCAGGGTTTAAACCCTGTTACCCTCACCAAACTGTTCCCATAAACCAAATTTTTGAAACACTCTCCAAACACTACCACTATTATTAACCCTGCTTGTCCCATTTCATAAGATTAAATAGTTTAACTTTTATCGACGTATTTGATTGCAAATTTTCTTTAACTCAATTGTTTGTGTGTCTAGAATTTTGAAGGTCTGAATAAACGTCTGAGAAACATCACTACTTAATAACTTTGGGTTTAATTGTATGATTGTATTAATTAAACTTTTTACTCTAACTTTAGGCTGTCACGTGGGTGCACCTGCACCGGAATTGTGGTGCTGAGTGTCTAGAGTTTCGAATCTCAGCAAGGTATACTATGGAGTTAGGAAGAGGCTCTACATATTTTATTACTGTTGTTTTACCATGACTTATTCACACTAATGCCAGTGCCCCTAAAATAAATTTCCATTTCATCATTACTCCCCATACTAGGTTGTTTATAGCCATGTTAGAAAAAAAATTAAATTATTTAAGGTGTTTAACGTGTACTTTCTGAACTGACTGATTAAATCAGCGCAGGACTTAAAGACTTAAATCTAGAACAGATATAACATCCAGCTCCTGTAAGATAATTCATCATTTTGAAAGGGTAGACCCACATTTTACTGATTTACTTAAATTTTTTGGCTATGTCAGGAACAGTGGTGGCCCGTAGCTAAAATTAGGGGGGGTGCTGGTGCAGAAAATGTTTAGCCTTTGTTTTAAAATTATGTTAAAAGAAAGAAAAACATGTATAAAAAGAAAATTTATTCAGTAACTTGATAAAATCTTGGCAAAAAAGAATAAACTTTTTTACTTACTTTAACTTAAATTGTTACAGTTCACACTTGGTCTATTTATTTAAAAATGAAATCCATTCTTCTTGTTTTAATTATCGCAAAGAGTTCAATAATTTTCTCCTTGATCTCTGGATGACAATTGAGGAATTTTTTCTCTATTGAAAGTACCACAAGCGCATTTAGTCTTTCTGTTAAATAAAAGAACCGGAAAAAAATGAATCAAATAGAATAGCTGGAAGCAGAATAATAATCTAATTCTACACTCTTCTACACTTTATCACATTCAAGAATATAGTACGTGGTTTTTAAGCACAACACACGCTGACAAAAAAAAATCCTTCCACCATCACGCCAGAGCCGGCACTGCGAGAGCAACAATGCTCTCTCTACTCGGCAGTCCCGCCTTCCTCCCCACCCTCCTCATATGTGCGCATGCGCACAAGAATCAAACACCACGCTACTGGCACTGTGAAGTGCACAGTTCCATACAAAGATTTTTGTATCTTTTTCATAAACTGGGGGATGGCTACTGAGGTACTGAAGCTTAAGGAATATATATTGTACTACAAAAATAAAGAAAGAATTAAAGAAAAAAATAACTTATTATATTAAGTGTTATCAATAATATCAAGTGGATACAGGGGGTCCTACAGTTCCGCAGTGCGTATAAACAAGCTGCCACTGGCCGGGAATCCAACCCGGAATCTTTAACTTAGTAAACAAACACGCTACTGACTGACCTGAGATATCAGGATAGTGAATTTAAAAAATATATTTAATATTTTACTTGACAGTTTTAACTGCCAATAAAAATAATAGTATTTATTTAATAAAATTAATGAGGGATTACAAAATTGTGGGATGATAAGATTAAAAATTGAGACAAGTAATATATTGAACATTTTATTCACATGAAAAGTACAATTTTATGTCTGTATCTTATGTGATTCAGGAACTCTATTTTTAACTAAAGTTATTGATTATCTATTAAATGTTACAGCTTACATTGCATTTTATTTCTTACATCCAATACCAAGTATAAAATATGTCGAAGAAAATGTGTATATTTATTACTATCATTAATAATTGTAGATACACAACACTTATCTATTATATACACAAACTTCAGTTTTCCTAAGGAAATAACATCAAATTAAATTGACTAGTACAAAAAGAAATCAAGTTATACAAACAAACTATCACAGACAAGAAGAAGACAGTTTTAACAAAACGTTCTAGGTAACATAAAATTATAGTAGAAAATAGATATTTTTGTTTATTTAATTATATATGCCTAGCCAATACACATGATTATCTTCCACATTTATATATCTGTAGAAAATATTTGATAATTTAAGTCTATTAAGGAAAAATAAATTATCAAGATGTCTGTACAAGATATATTCCTAAATAATATTATTAATTATATATCTTCTATTTCATACAAACTGTTTACATTTTTTACACAATACTCTTACCAAATGTTGGTTTATTTCTAATATGATAGGGGATTGTAAGCCAAACCTTTGGTTTTCTATATCAATGGTCTACCTATTAATCAACCCAGACAATTATGAAATAAAAACTACATTTCATTCACTTTTTCAACAATTTCTTAAGCGAAGCCGCATTGTATCTATTCATAAAATTCAATGAAGACATTGTTACTGAAATAGAGGCATATTGTGTTTTGAATAGGATAAATATACCTTTTTACTTAATTTGGTTGAGAATCGTAAAGCTAGCTCTTAAAGTCAAAATTCGATACCTAGTCCAACATACATTTTTGAAAGTAATGCACACAATTTCCTGTGTATTTTCATCTAACCTCAACTAAATAAATACTACCATGCTGTGTTCCAATATATTAAAATATGATTGTTAATATAATTTCTGAAAATTCGTTGATGTATATTACCAGTTATTTTGCATTATTATTATTATTTAAAAAAAGTGTCTTAGGTGATAACATCTTCATTTTTCCTAAATCTAAAGCTCTAATATTTTTCAGTCAATAATAATCGTTCTCAAAACAGATTATTTTAATCAACATTCTACAACAGTTTTCTAACATATTTTATGTCCATTTTAAGTGCTATCACTTACATAAATAAATTCCAAAATATCCTAAGAAAAATGTACTTTGCTGATCCAATATTATCTGCTCAATAGAGCATGACATACAAAAAATTATTTACGTCACTGAAATAAAACTCATTACACATGAAATGTAGTGTACACAGTCCGTAATTTGAATGGCTTTCACTATAATAAACATTATTGTGAAATGGTAGAGAATATGTATTTATTTTTAACTGTGTTATAAAGATTAATTTGAAAGGTGTGCTTGAAAATGATATTAATAAACATTTTAGTCAATTTTGTATGTAGTTGCCTTTCCTTCTTTTTTTTTTTTATCTTAATACGGTATAATGCTAATTATAATAAGTATTTCATTTTTGAAATAATATATTTATATTTGTTAAACATATTTTTTTTAAATGTTGTATTACCTAAAATGTATGGGCATGAAATTGATTTTATTTATAAATTCGTTAATTTACATTTTAATGATTAGAATAGATTCTCAGTAAACTAAGTTATTAATGTAAATATATTTCAATGGACCTAAAATTACATAATGAGTGATAATAGTTTATTTATAAATGGTTTACTTTGGCAGAACAGAATTAATATTTTAAAATTCTTAGATAATAAAGTTCTCTGTAATATAATAAAAATTATATTTTTGGGCAAGCGCATTGAAAGATAAAAGAAACACCAAATATATTTTACTAAAATTCTCAATGGTTAAAAAGGGCGTTTATTTTTAATTTTGAGCAGTGCAGCTACTAGCACTTTATTTAATATTTATTTTTCATTGATGTGTCACATGCAGACAGGAAACATAGACCTTAATATATAAATAGGAAAATTATTTACAAAATTTATAATATCTTAAACAAGTTCTATAAAACTATGTTATTCTTTTAATACATACGATTACAACCAAACCCATATTTAAAATATATTTATAGACGATCATTTTCGGTATATTATTTTCAACAGATTCATGACAAATTAATAGAATAGAATAGCTGTATTTTAATTTTATAATCAATACTAACTTATACAGACATCGCAAAATATTGGAATTTTAAATATAATTCAACTAAGCAGATTAATTTATTGCTTCCATGAATTGTGTCGATTTAAATAAAACCACTTATTGCATGATACTCTTCCTCTAATTTAACTTCATAATATCTTATTTGGGGTGATATATATTATTTTTGGAAGTCAAATAGTTGGTACTAGCCTTATTTATTCACTCTAACACTGATTCTATTCACAAGTTTTGAACGTATATATTTGCTAGACCAGATCAAACTTCTTAATAATCAGGTGTTAAAATGATATGATCAAATTCACGTTGGGAAAGGAATCCTGAAATTCACTGATCATCTTTTTTTTGACCAAGAGAACTACTCATGTACCCTCGAGCGGGGGATTCAGATTTCTCCAAAAGTGGAGTGATATTGGCATACTGGGACAGGCCTCTGAGCTGATGGACTGGCGTATCTCCCGTAGTCTGTAAAATACATATCAAAAATGCACAATAATAATAATAATAATAATAATAATAATATTTAGCACCACGTCTTACTACCCGTTCGGGTTATACGCTTTAAGTACTAATTACTCTAATGGACTAGGACTCGGGAAGGTTGAATTAGAGAAAGTGAACCCGCATTTGCGTGGAGGGAGCGTGGAAAACCATTTAGGAAAAACCACCCCCAGTTCACCCGACCGAGATTCGAGCCTCGATCTCCCCGTCCTCATAAATGCACAATATAATAGTATATAACATAGGATGAGGTGGTCTTTTCCCGTTAGTGATATCCAACTCTATCACTCAATGGCTTATGAGACATTATCTTCAATATATTCTTCACCATAGATTAATTAGCCTAATTTGCAAGCATCTTGTAGCACTATTCGAAATTACAAATAAATTAATCTTTTAGTACAAGCTTATTAATTCTTTAATTCGTGGAATAAGAGTTTATTTGCATATTTAAAACGTGAAGCAATTCCTTTCAAAAGTGATTCTGTAAGCTCTATCTAATAAATTTTCATTATTACTTTATCGTGACCTCTTGGAGAAAGAAAATAGTGTGATCGATAAAAAAAATTGTACTCAATATTTTGAAGGAGGTCAACGTTTTATGACCCCCTGAACCCGAAAAAGTGTTTTACTCAATGCTCTTTGTCTGCCTGTGTGTTTGTATCTCAGCCAGAGACCAAACCATTTTACCGATAGGTCTAAAACATGAGTGGATACAGTTTGAAAAGGGTTCCCATAAGGTGGTTTTGGGATTTGATATATTATAACCCTAGAGTTAAGTTTAGTTCCCTTAAGGATGAAAGAAAAATTCGATTTTCTCAAAATCGGCTTTAACGATTTTGATTAATATCATTCATATTGTAACAAGATTAGTACCTAACAGCGGGACCAGTGTGCTCTTGTTGTTTGCCCTGGCTGTACTCCTTGTTCTCTCTGTCTCCCTCCTTGTATAGCGGGTAGTTAGCGACCTTATCACTTGACTGGGGGATTAGAGGGGCCGAGGGGGTGTGGGGGGAGGACGGAGACTCGTCTGGAGGGGTCTGGATCCTTTTTATTCTAGAAGTGGAGGATTCCAGAACCTCAGCTCTCACCACCTCTATAAATACGTGCTCGGTGGTAGCCTGAGTTCAGTGTACTTGGTTCGCGACTGATGAGTCCGGGAGTGGACCGGCGAGTCCAGTGTTCGTGTGGCGAGTGCCGGGGTAGTGTGTACGGCACGGGAGTGGACCGGCGAATCCAGTGTTCGTGTGGTGAGTGCCGGAGTAGTGTGTACAGCACGAGAGTGTGGACCGGCGAGTCCAGTGATTGTGTTGCGTGTGCCGGAGTGGTGTGTACGGCACGGGAGTGGACCAGTGAGTCCAGTGTTCGTGTATTGCGGGTCATCGCCGTGTATCGTGCATGAGACAAGTGACTTTTGTTATCCTTGTAGACTACTGTGTTAATGAACATTTTTGTGACTNTAGAATACTGTGTTAATGAACATTTTTGTGACTGTCTTTTAAATATTTGAATAGTTATTAGGTGTTTTATAGTTGTTAATTTGTTTATTTAATTTACTTATATTTTTATGTGTTCTATTAGTTTATTAATTTACAGACTTGATTAAGACTCTTTTTATTTTATTTTATGACTTGTTTAGTTGAAATTAGTTTATATGTACAGTTAATCGGTGTGTGTACATAGTGATAATTTTAATAATTAAAACTTTGAATATTCCGCGGGCATTTTCATTCGTGTTTGGTCGGCAGCATACCCCAATATCTCTAAAAGAACTCGTGGTTCACACGTCCACGTGTGAACGGCCTGTGACCCTCTCAGGTCACGTGAGCCCCCACGTTAAAATATCCAGGCATTGTTTAATTATAATGAAAAAATGTTGACTCTCATTTTACAGTGAAAATGAATTTGCGGGTACTTTACATAAACATAAATATCCAATTATGATCATATATACATAAATCTTCGAGATGGGAAATTGATTTAAAATATTTAGTTTCCATTTTACAATTTGATAATTTAAAAAAAAGAGCGAAATAATTTACTTCAATTTTTTTTTTGTCAAACCTTTAACAAAGTTTTGGTTTAAAAATAAGTAGCCCAACATATTTATTTTTAATCTATAAATTTAAGGGAGATATGTTGAACATTTTAAATTTTATATCAAGTTCAATGATTGCTAAAAAAAATTAAATACCTTAATATCAGTTTCCAGGACATATCTATCAATATGAACGAGGTCGGAGAGTGGTTGCAGCTAGACGGCTGAATCTAAAAAATAATAATGAGCTATAGACTACACGTTCTTCTGTAAAAAAAATAGTACTACATATAATTTTAAACAAGTACTTGAATTCATGGGGAAACAATGCATATACTATGTTGAACGTAGTATGTAGCATTCACAAATATATGTCTTACCTGAGGCTATCAGCAGCTGTATCTGATGAACTGTATGAAGATAGTGATAGAGTCTCAATGTAATCGGACATATCAGATGTCCCACTACTCGTACTACGTGAGTCAATGTATGGAATGGTAGTTGCTCCATCTGCATTATGACTTGCAAACCCTAAAATAAATATATTTGTATGTAGACAATACTAACAAACCTTCTGCAAATGATATTTGGTAATATCTTATTTAAAAATAAATTATAAATAGAAAACATTGTAATAGCTATACCTTTCAATCCTTTTATCGAACAGATGGGAATTTCAGCTTCAGCTGATGATGACTTTGCAGGAATATTAATCTTTTGAAACTGGAAACTGATTTCTCTCAGTGGGTCGACAGATTTGGATCGCCTAGGTAATGAAGAATGGAGACAATTTAGTAGTGCTCCAGGCTGCCTGATCACCGATTGGTAATGGCGTCTCGAGGACATTGCGGTAGTCAGAGGGAGTTCAAATTCAGAAAAGTCTGTACCTCGGTGTCTTAAAGAATCTATGGATACACCAGAATCGTTAGAACTGGAGGAGTCCCGGTTGTTGCCAGATTTGCAAGGGACACTAGAAGATCGTCTAATATGAACAGAAGAGGGAAACTGAGGAACTTGTATTCGTTGATGGTGCATCACCACACATTCTTGCACCAATGTTCTCAACGAATCACTGCTTACACCTTCCACTAGTGTGTCTATTGTGTTATTGCTCTCTCTAATAGCAAGAGGCTTGATAGTTTCACTCACGTAAATTTCCTCTCCCTCAGGTGAATCAGTTAGTTCTTGCACACACGAAGGTACCACTATATTATCCGTAGTGGTGATCTTGGATGCCATTGTTTCTACACATGCAGGGGAGCTATCATTATTTTGGGAACTAATAGATGATTCGCAAGGATCAGCCATACTACTCTCGGTAATACTTAAGCTTCCCATATCATCGAAATCATCCAGGAACCTAGAGGAGTCTGCTGAACTGGATCGTTTTCTTGCCAGTATGTATTGCCTCCTGTTTTCATCATTTAATTCACACAGAGCTTTCCGAAGGTATGGGCTATTGTTCGAATAGTCCATCATTGAAGGATCAGGAATTCTTGAAAACTCCAGAGCATTTTTTGATCTACCTCCATCAACTACTGGTCCTGTCAAACTAGGAGTACTTGCAGATTTTTCAACTAAAATGGCTTTAGGCATGATGTCAAAATCGATATTTGATGTAGCCGACTTGCTGTTTAAAATGTTTAATGGATTCATTGGCAGGTACCCGGGAAAATTGTTTTCTGATGGGCTACATGGATTTGAAATATTTTCACTTAGTGTTTCAACAACGTTTCCTGGTTCCATGATTAGGTAATCATCTTGTTTAGTTACCTTAACATCATTTGAATCGACGCTAGGAGGTTGGTCTGACGAATATAAGTGGCAAGTATGCCCACATTTATTACACACCTTAACACCATCATTAACCAAATATGAAAGTGCCTGTTCATGTTCTGAGTTTTTCTCAGTTAGTTGTGTGGCAATTTCCTGTATATCGTTCTTACTTAATCCTGATCGGATCAGAACATCTTTGGAGTTTTCGTAAAATTCAAGTGACTGTGCGAAGTCAATATTTTGATAATTCAAGTTTCCAGGACTAGTTTCACTAGCTTCATCCTTTTTACTTTCGCATAACACTACTTGTGAAGAGCTCGTTTCATAAATAATACAGTTAGGATCTACATTCGCATAGTTAGAAGAATCCACAGAACATGTTGCTTCCAATTTAGGTAGTTGTCCAACACATTCATTCTTTTTGGATTCCTGAGGTGGTTCAAGATACATCTTGCAAGAGTGTTCTTTAACAGATTCTCCTAAGTCTAACCTCCTGATAACTTTCTTAGATTTGTCCACAGTCGCGTATATTGCTATTTCCCCACTTGGATTCCTAACTGGCATTTTACCCTCCCCACTGAGCTTGACCTTGTGGATAGGAACTCCAGTGTTCTCAACGCCACTCCCTCTCCTGCAGTATGGAAGCATCATCCAGTTTTCAGCCCAGCACATTACCCTCCGGCATGGGCAATCCGCCACTCTTTCTTCATAGTCTCCAACCATCATGTTGGGACTTGCCAAAGACGTCGACTTCTTAGCAAACTTGATGACGCAACCACAAGGTTTCCTTAGAGTCATAGCAGCTGGAGGAACATCATAGTTTCCAAACTGAGGGCTTGGCATTGGTGCTACGGTAGAAGCTAAACACTCTTTTATATTTTTGGGGGTGTCATAATATTCCTCTGAAATAGTTGTATTAACAGAATGTCTGAGAAATGCATCAGGGTGATTTAGTTCTTCAGAGTGATCCTGAAACAAAAGATCAACGTAATAATTAAGCCTTCATACGTATATACACAATTATTAAATATTAATAATATGTTTAATAATTTACTTACCGAAAACCTAATATTTCCTATAAACAAATATTTTTGAATGTATTTGAAAATTCACAAGGAGAAAATTTATGAAGACCTAAATAGGTATAGCATATCTGGAGGTGTAGGTAAATCACTGCTAGCACAAGACCCTTTATTACAAACATTGGATGGAATCGTTTTATATAAACTTTTACCGATAACATAGTATTACTAAGCATTTAAAAAAAATTTAATAGGTTTAAAAAAGTGACTTTTAGATAATGTTTATGATAAAGAACCTTTTGCTAGTTGTCACCACCTATTCTACCGTAGATTATCTATAGATCATAGAAATATATAATCTTTAGTCTTAAAATATGATATGGTTTAATACCACTATGCACACTGAAACACCTTCTAGCACCCTTCAATCTGTCGTTAAAAAACACATTCTGGCAGTTTAAGTGTACAAAACAAATAATACACTTGTGAGAATAGTGAGCTAAGCTATTATTTCCTAAAATGTCCCAATTATGTGTTGTAGCATCTTCAGTGGTATATGTCATTAAAAAAAGTAAAGCTACTGATGATTCTATTTGCTAATATTTTATGTAATATTAAGTAGGTGAATGAGTGTACTAAATTGTTCAATGTGTAAAATAACTAGTGGAACTACTGAAGTGTCAGTTGAATTTCAAATTTCAAAATGAGTGGAAGCCAGACACCAACATAGTATAACACTTAGGAGTGATAAAACATATTTTATTGAGAAAAAATATGGATGATATCTAGCTCTCAATTTAAGGAAACTCTACACATATCTTGTGATTTCAGAAATTTGCACGATACAGTAAAAATTGCAATGTAATACCATTATTATGTTTAACAAACCAAGTGTTACTAAAAACGCCTTCGTGGTGATCCTAAAAAGGGTTTGATAAGCTAAGCCAAGGATCGATTTTTGAGGGAATATATTGTTAATGCGAATTGGCTCTAATCTGTCAACTGTAAAAGATAACTATAAGAAGAGTAGGCCAATGACTACATTAATAGTATTTTTGTTTTTTTAATTTTTCGTCAGTATTTTAATGTTTTGGACAATGTTTATAAGCCAGGATAAAAAGTCAGGGGCTGTCAACCAATGTTGTATAAATAGCATTTAATTTTATTTGGTTAATTAAGACTTTTCAATAATCCTTGCTGATAAGTGATAATATTTTTGCTATGTAAAGTTTAAAAGTAAATTTTACTTACACAATAAATTGTTTAGCAATATGTGATCCTAAGAATTAAATACAATTTTAATTTTCCAGTAGAAACCTCACCCCACGCTTCCCTCCCTCGATCTTAAAATAAAACCCTATATAAATGCTTAGATTATTTACAAACTTACTTTCAAATGAGGCGATCCTAAAACAGACTTAGGGACATCGTAGTTATCGTAGGGACCAATATCTGCGCTGCTGTTAAGCCTTTGTTGAATATTGAGCAGTGAGTGATGACAAGAACACGTAGGTGTAGTAGGTACAGATGGTAGAGGCATCGGAGGCTTCTTAAACTTCTTTTTTGTTGGAGATTCTGTCACAGGGGAGTTAACAGACATCTGTGAAGGCTTAGGAGGTCGTACTGGGGGACAGCACTGGCAATTAGGTGTTAGTCCAACAGGTAACGTAGTTGGAGGCTTAGACCCACTCACCGGAAGACTAAGGGATATAGACTTTTGTCCAGCAGGAGTCCTTGGGGTTTTAGGTGGCACGACAGGAGGAAGTGGGTGGGTGCTAGCGACACCACGGGGTCTGTCGTACCTACACTGCCCCTGTACTCCATTGGCATTTACGAAACTAGGGACTGAGTAATCAGAGTTGCCACTACTCCCCTGGGAAGATAGCGACACTCGGTCGCCACTGCTGCTCCCCGTCGTGGTACTCAACGCGCACACGTTGTTCCTGCTGAAATGTTGACACACTGGGACCAAACTGAGTACACTCTCCATTGTCCATGCTGGGCTGAAAGGAGTGTTTGGAGTGTTAGTGTTGGTAACTGTGGAGGAGCGAGACATGGACGGGCCTCCCAGTTTGCCGATACAGCTCGCGCATCTCTCCAGAGAGGTTGGTCCCATTCTCCGTTCGACACCGCAGCTTTCTGGCCAGGTAGAGTCTTGAACATGGTAGTGCTGGTCGGGTAATTCACTGACGGACGTGGTGTCACCACATCCATAGTTACTATCTAGGTCCGTGTGGTGGTGACTGGCAGACTCTGCGGAGGACCAAAATGGAGATCTGCTTCCACCATGATTCCTGAATAGGAAAGTAATGTTTTGATTTATTTAAAAAGGGTTAGAGCTTATCACACCTTAATTCAAACTTTATTTTAAATAATATCTTTAACTAAACAATAGTGTATTCATGGTTAATGCAACCTAACAAAATAAGTATTCACTCAATGGCAATATCGATCTCGCAACTCTTAAACATATAAGTAGCTATAATTCCTATGCCATATCCTTATGTATAGCTATATTTATGACTTTAAAAATTTGATTGAATTTTAACAAACTTCGGATTACTTTCCTTTACCACGAAAAAATATACAAGTTTAAATGAGTAGCTTTAATGTCGAGAACGGGTGATTTAAAAGTGACATAAGTTCATTTGACTTTATATCCCTGTAAATCCTGCAAATACATATAATTTTAGAATGCATTATAGATTATTTTATTATATTAGCCAAAAACATTTCAAAAAAAGCCCTATAAAAACATCAGACAAGGAAACCTCACCTGAATGGGCAGAGGAGATCCTCAGAGCTCTGGTTTCTGGAGGTCTCGTGAGCACTATCACCCATGGAGCAGCCACAGCAAGTGTCCTCTCCATACAGGCTGCGGTTCAAATCCCCAGCGGCAAGCTGAGAGAATTGATTATGATGTTGAAAAGAATCGTTGAATCCTTCAGACATTCTCATCTCGGCTCGGGAGTGGAGCTGCTTTCGGGGACTGTCCATGACTACAAAATACAACATTACAAATATAGCTGACATACCGTTTCTGTTCATGAATAAGTTTATTGACAATCGTAATGTTACTTTCTCTATTAGCTAATAGCTAAACTTGAGGGAATTTTTTTTTGCCTACTTGTTCTGGTCAGTTTATCAAGGGGAAATAAATGTGCTTGTATTATTTATAGATTGGTGACAAAGAATCTCTCAAGTTTTTCTCATATTCCTGTTTTGGAATATTTATTCTTGCCCTTTAAAATATTAAATAGTTAAATTATTATGAATTTTGTAGCTAGAATCACTATTAATTTGAATAACTCTTACATAAATATGATCCTTATTTAAAACGATTGAGTAAGTATTTACCAGATGACTTTCTTGTGACAGGCCTCCTCCTAGAGGTCAGTTTGCCCTGAGAAGCCAACTGGAAGGTGTGGGTCATCTCCTCCCCCTTGTCCGTCACACAAACGAAGAGGCCTTCCCCTTTTCCACACCTGGAGCCCCCCTCGAAACAAAACCTTCCCTCCACCACGCCGTATCGCCTATATAACAAAATAGTAGGGGTTTAATAGGCTACGCCTACAAGAAACAAGAAAAAACTTACACACATGAGATTACAACAAAATATTCTCGGAACAGCATTTTAATCCTTTTTCGATTAATATTGTGGAAATTTGGTTCATAGCAGACTGTCAAGTGGCATTATTACTGTAGGTTTATTATTAATTGCTTATTTTTCAATAAATATCTGCTATAAGGTTATCAGTGCACACCATCATACGACTTATTTGGCATTTAACGTGCCAAATGAAAGATATATAATCTAAATCTACTTAGGGCTTGATTACTTACACTCCAGTAATTTTATTTATTTATTTATATATAAAGTGAGCAAATCTCTTAGAACTGGGTTTATATTCTTAAGCATAACGCATAGTTAATAGCAAAACGTGGCATAGCACATAATGCTTAAAAAGTTAAACACATTACTTTCAATGGTAGTGTTTATAAGCGAAATATATATATTACGAACCATTTAATAAAATTGAGATAACTTTAATCTTTTACGTATTTTGTAGATTATTATTACTATTAGCACCACGTCTTACTACCCGTTTGGGTTATACGCACTTACGCTAATATGTAATAGTAGGGTGATTTGATTGTGAGATGAAATGGGGGACCTACAGTTTAACGTGGGATCCAAACCACGATGGAGGCCTGGAATTCCACACATTCACAAGTTGTGATTAATACACGTCTTGTCAGAGGTGAAGGAATGGTTTGGCAATCATGTAAATCTGTGCCGGGAGCGAGGATTGAACCCCGTACCCTCAACACAGAAGTCCTTTGTATTTTGTATAGAAATAAGTATTGACAACCCTGGGATTCTATACGTATCAGCCAATAAGAAGGCGAAGGCTATAGCCAATAGGCACCATAATATATACAGAGATAAAAAATATTTTATGTTCATGTTTAAAATTCCATGTGTCATCCATGCTTATTTGTCATTGACGAATTTTCTTTGTTTAAGCGTCCAATACTATGATTATTACAAAAGGGATGGTATCAATTTTTTTACTCTGTAAATGAAACGATAATATAATTAGAACAAAAAAACTCCATGGTGTCAGCCCACAATCGAGATATACTGACCAAGCAGCCACCATCTACTGGCGAAGTTAGTGCCAACTTTTGTGGATAGAGGGTTCCATGTGGTCAGCACAACGAGCCCTTTGGCCGTTAATCTCAGTTTTTTAGACTTTTACCCCATTCAAGACTTACTGTTTCACAGGGAAATTATGGAATTGCCGGGGATAGAACTCGGAATATTAGGATCTGTGCGCAGGAACTCTAACCACTAGAAGACCACAGAGGTGGATTTAGAACTAAATCAATATAATAGATGGTTTAACTGTAATAGCACCAATTCTAAGTGTTAAAATAGGTTATATAGTTGGTTTTCCTAGCAAACCCTTAAAATAAGAATTTTTAAAGACGTTATTTAGTAGAGTAAAGAGGTTAGGCCAAATTCTATAAATTAAAAAATAATCGATTTGAGTAAGGCTTTTATCATTATGTTTGATTATAAATGTTTGTATTTATTAAGTTCTATCCGTGTTTCATGAACATAGACCCAGCCTAAGCAATGATTTCCCTTGATTCATGATTCCTAGATGGAATTAGGATTAAATGGTAGGCTATTATTTTTATTATTACGTTCAACACAAGATATATCACGGCTTTATCTAAGGGAGTGAGGACAAGAAAGGATCATTATAATAAATGCACCCACAAAAGTACTAAGAAATGTTGGGGAGGCTCAAAGTGAGAAATAATAATTATATGTAAAAACATTCCCAGTGCAACCAGCCAAGATTCGAACCTTAACTTCCCACTCAGCTTCAATGTAGTTCATCAAGAATCTGACGTTTTATTTTGCGTCACCTCTTGGGCGAGTATTATATGTCCACCCCATCGTTTGGGGATAATAACCATGAAGGTGGGTTATAAATACATCAAGATTAACAAAATGATCGGTGACCTGGTGGTCTAGGGGTAAGGTGTCAGACCTCTATGCTGGCGGCCGGGGTTCGATCCTCGGTCCCGGCAAAGATTTATCTGATTACCAAACCCTTCCTTCACCTCTGACAAGACCTCTTGTGAATGTGAGGAAGGCCAGGCCTCCACCGTGGTTCGGATTCCACGTTAAACTGTAGGTCCTCCATTTCATCTCACAATCACCCTACCATTACACATTAGCGTAAGAGCGTATAACCCGAACGGGTAGTAAGACGCGGTGCTAATAATAATAATAATAATAATAACAACAAAATGATACTACACACTACTACACGGCACAATTACTGTTGAGGCCTCAGTGTGAAGTCCTTTCACAAATGTCCTACCTGAGATGTCCGAACTCCCAGATGCCCACTAGCCGAGGAGGTACGCCCACTGTGATGCAAAATCTTTGGTCTTGGACGTGTAATCGAGCCGGTCCAGATGCGATTTTCGTTTTGGGGGGAGCCGACGATATCTGGATTAGGAACTGTTGGTCTATGAGAACAAAATACATAATACATCACTTTAAAACGATATATTATAAATTGAGAAAATCGCAAATTATTATAATTATTATCTAACCCTACTTGCAGTGTCCAAAAGCTACATCTACTATAACTATTTCGTTATATTGAAGCTACTGACCAATGGGTGCGATTAAATGGGATCTAGAATAAAAGTTATGTACGGTACACAGAAAATGTTCAGTGAAGTAGGCTTGGAACATTTAAAATATAATATCCTGCTCTCAATATTAACAAAATTTAACTTAAATATTTATATTATTTTATTAGTATATTCACTATATCAAAAATGATAGCTGCAGCACATACGATTTGACGTATGCACAATCGCGTATATTTAAGTAGCTTTTGTTACTCTTTTATCTTTCAGATAACAACCTTAAAGCTTTTATAGTTACAATAAAAAAATATTTTTAAGGACGTTGTCGATCTGTGATGTCACAAGATAGGATGCACCGTGTTATTGAATATACGTTTTATTCAGCGAATTTTAAAGATAGAACGTTGAAACAAAAACCGTACATTTTAAACAATTCTAAAAATGGTCCCACAGTATCACAAAATTAGTATTTTTATCTTGAAGTTTTTTTAAAAATATATTTTTTATAAATCTTATACAACTCAGGCTATTTTGATTAGTCCAAAAAATGGCCTGTAGGAGTCTTCCTGCCAGGACGTAGCTTAAAAAAGTCTGTGGAAGCATATGTCTATTTATAATAGGAAACAATAAGAAGGTAATTTTAATAAGCATGTCAATGTATTCAGGGTGCAAATAATATAGTAACGGTATTAACTCGTCAGAGGAAGAAGGGAAGTGTTATCAGTAGATAAACAAGAGGTCTTGTAAACTTAAGTGCTCATTTTCTTCCCCCTCTTTATATTTCGTAAATTGGCTCTAAGTGTGTTATTTCTTAGACTGCTTAGGTACGTCAAGTTAAGATGCAGCCCGGTTTGCAAAACAGCTTCGAAGCAACCAAGTAAGCAACGTCATTAAATATAAAAATATATTCATACAGTCACGTTAATAAAATATGGCCATTGTCTTTAAGAGTACTTAATGAGTGTTTGTAAACTGTTTTAAAATGACATTGTACCTTTCCCGCAAGCCAGGTTTGACTCGAGGCTTGGTTTGATTGTTCTAGTGAACCATTTGACCAGTCACACGCACAATACAGTAGGCAGAGAATGTGTGTGAACTGGCTCGGAAGGGAGAGTTTGATCGTGAAGTGGAGGGAACCGTTTTCTAGTACAATCCCATCGATTGGAGCTAGACTTGGCAACAACAAACAAGCCGCCACCTCTGAAAGTGTTTTTGTCTCCTACCTTCTCCCAGGTTGTTGGATATCTTCACCTGCCACTGAATGAGTCGTTCTCTCGTGTCGAAAGCGAGAATCACAGTCACGTCCTGGCAGATAATGGCTATCGTGTTGGATTCTTTGTCTAGGGTGAAACCTAGAAGGGAAACAGATAGGCACTTGGGATGCAATTCCATTTTCATTAAAAATTACCTTTTCTGACAGCCAAGAAAGCTACTAGATCTACTTTCACATATTCATTAAATCATCAAGCTCTGTGGTGTACAAATGTAACGTTTTATAGATGCTACGAATACCTAAAAGCCAAAACAAATAATATAGTAAATTGTAATTAATTTTGACCGCAAAAAAAAAGTGTGTATGTTCTCAAAAGGCCTTTCCATGGAAATTGGACTGTATGTCTACCATCGTCGAGTTTGGTGACGTGGTCAAAATTTCGGACCCTTAGGATCAATTAAGTTACCCAATATCCATCATAAGTGGATTTATATTTACTCTCCAGGGGAGTGAGGGTGCATTTTATGCTTTCAAGCCTTTTTTCGTATCAATTTACCTTAGATTGATACATTTAAATTTGCGGTCAGTTCTCACGTGTGTGAAGACACAAACCACTAAAAATATACTGTACACACAGTATAGAATTATAGCTAGCTGGCTGGTGATATAAACTAACTCTCCCAGGCTAAATAATACACGTAGGCTAAGAATGACCATTCGCATGAAGGGAAAGCGAAATAAATAATAAATATAAAATCTTTCTCCCCCTCCTTCATTGAACCGGTAAGAATTTATCTCTGTTGTATCAAGTTAGGGAATGAACAATATCCAAAAAGCCAATAATGTCACTTAATCGCATAGCATAACAAATCACATATTTTCTGCTTAGAAAATTGATTCAAAGTTATTTTTAAACAAATTAGCAGCTCAAGTAACAGAGTTTTAATTTATATTCCTTTAGGCCAATAATGTCTATCAACAATCACCAAGAGTGAGAAAGAAAAATAATATATTGAAAAATAGCTTCTCAGTTTAGCAGGTTGATATCGAGCCTCCAATCTCCCGAATTACTAAGTCGGGCTAAGTCCCTCATCTGACGCATATGAATCTCAATAGTGAAGCTGTAAGAATGTTGGGCAGCTGGGGTTGACCACTAACCTGCCTCGAATCCTAGGAAGTGTTGTAAGGATAAGGATGCTTTAGTTTGTCCTTGCTTGTACCTATCCTTGCTGTCTCTGTACAGCTGAAGGTGTAAGCAGTCTGAAACAAACAAAAAGAGGCGAAAAATTATGCTCTATTTCTTTCATTTATTGAAGTCAGATGTCAACAATTACATGAATATTATATCTCCTCTCTTGCATCACTCCCCAAACCCTCACAACCAACCACCACGTCTTATTACGCGTCCGGGTTATGCGAGTTTTAACTATTTTAATCAGGTAGTGGTTAGGAAAGGTATAATATTTGGGGGTGAAGTATCCACTTTTTCGTTAAGGTAGAGTGGGAAATCACTTTGGAAATACCCCTTCAGTACATCTGTTTAATATTAAAGCCCAGTCAAAGGTAGAAGGCCCGTTCTGAAAGGCCCTATTTCTTACCTGAATTCTACAAAACAGTATTATTTTATTAGGATTTAAGGCCTTCCCAAACGGTAGTAGGAAGTCCATCCTGGAAGGTCTTTTACTCTACCAATATAATTACCCTTACGTAGGTTTCTGGTATGATATAAGGCCTCCCAAAACATCCTTCCTGCCAAAATCAGCGTAGATACTAGATTAGCCTGACATTTAGTCCAGGTGCCCATCACTCTGAGTCTTTCCTCAATCACGTTTACAAAAGTATTTACATTTTTTTAGTAAATAGCTTTGAGGTCTGTTCACTGAATGGGAGGTACCTCAAACTATCATCTTGTTCCGTTAAGACCACACTATGTGGTGATGTTTTAGAGTGTCTTGTCTGGACAGTATCATGTCCATCTTCCACAACAAACAGCGAGAAGAGGTGCCTTAGTTCGGTGACATCCCGACCACTAAATGTAGATAATCACACTGTATTGCCTTCAAATGTAAACAGCAGAATAATAATTATAGCAGCAGATGTATTACATTCTTGAGCATTACCGTCATTAGGTATTAAAGTTGACGGAACACCATGCTTGATTAAATCAAACAAGATATATAATTAACCGAACAGGGATATTTTTAGGACAATGTTCTGAGATTTGTGATAAAAATCATAGATTCATATCAAGTACAGTTGAAAGTGTCCTTATCATATCATTTATCACTTGAATTAAATCAATAAGATAATATATTTAAATTCATTAGATGGCTTAAAGAAATTATTGGTCTCTTATTTGCGTGTAAACCTACTAGCGGCGTACTGATATGGATACAAAATCACAGTATCGGTAAAAAAAAAAAAATGTTGTTATTGGTATCGATAGGGGAAGAACAATACATATAGCATTGCTAAAATATTAGTTTGGTGCCATTTATAATGTAATTTTCAGGAGTGGCTCGTGGGTGGGTACAAAGTCAAACAAGGATTGACAGGACTGTACTAGGAAAATGTTTTCTCCCATTACGTGTTAAGCATGCTCCTTAAAGTGGGAGTGTAGGGAACGTGAGACAAATTAATTTTTTATTCGCTTTTTTATAGCAAAACATAGTTTTGGCCAAAATAAAATTAATTCAATATTGCTCAAATATAGTCTAAACATAAAGTTTAATTTTATACACATGATAATACAAATAGTTATTAATATCCTTTGAGGGTGTCCTGGTATTAAAGGATAACCTTTCATTTTAATTTAAAAAGTTTATAATATATTGCTGCTACACTCATAACAGATGTTCAAGAATTATTATTATCTCCATGTAAAGAAAATAAACTCTTTTTCTTATAGAGCTATATTTTATTTATTTTGGCCAAAAAAAAGTTATAAAAACTGCCAAAACACTTACCTTTCATCACATCCCCTACAGTCTGTACTCCCACCTTAGAGCTAATAAACATATTTCATAACATTATAATTAGTGTGGTTGACAAACTGGATAGTGAGTGTAAGGAAATCCGGCCCCGCGGTGTGGTATTCAGTGCACCTGGCTACGGACCTAGGGTGCCTGGGTTTGATTCACGGCTGATACCTTGGGTATTTTTCTCTTAAGGGGGAAATCCCAACGAAACGGTCACTAGAGGTTGGTATATTAGGCTAAATTCAGGTTTAACACTCCTATTGGCCCACACCTCCATATTAGATATCATCGCATTGCGGATATGTGTAGACAACGTACATAGGTGCACTCTAGGCAGCGTTGTGCCATCAGAGCGGTGAATAGTCTACATACAGGCGACCATACTTGATGGCATATCCCTCCCGATCAGTAATGCCATACGCTAAAAAGATACAACTATGTGAAGAAAATAATAATAATAATTAATCGCTCTGATTTAGGTTGGAAGAACAGTTTAGAAAATTTAAACATAATTCCTTGCAGCCAACAATGAAAACCTTTTATAATGTTGTTTGTGTTATTCTATTGATATTTATAATATTTATAAAAAGTGAACTTCAGATAACATGACTTAAAGTATAATTATATTAAAATTGTTTTAGTATCTTTAGTAACTAACTTCTACTGTTCTTCCAAACAAAATCATACTATAGTACTATCCTGTCAAACTACTTGCCTTGGACACAACCCACATGAAGCCACTGATATAATCTAAGTTAATGCCTGATCAAATTTACTCAAGTATTGGTAAACATACTATTGGAAATGAAATTTATATTTTTTTAAACTTTTTATCAATAAGCCTAGGTCTGTGTATTAGTTTACGGTCAAAGCGTGTGCTGTATAGTCTAACCTTCAGGCCTTGTGGTCCTATTATATAAGCTGCACCATAGTGGAAACGAGCAAGATAAGCTTACCACCTTTCATGGTCAACTTATTTCTATTGGACTCTCTCTACAGATAACATGTAAATACGTCTGGTTCACACACATTCTATAGTTAAATATTTAAATGGTAATGAGAGAGTTTTAATGTTAAACTTTGTGTGTATGTGTACATAAAGACTGACAAGATAAGGTTTTAAACCTGTATTAGTCACATTTGTCAGAAAACAAATAGCTTGTTGAACTCGTCCCCACAAAAATTGTAATTATAAAAAAAAGTCTTTTCATGGTTTATGGAATGATTAAAAGTAAAAGCAGCTCTTAAAATTTTGAAAAGTAAAAAAAAAAAAATTAAAACCAGTATTTTTCCAATTATTTGTTTAATTAAATTTCAAACATAAAGAAATATTTGTAGAATGCGGTGGGGACCAATAATCTACAAGGCGGAACTGTTTAAATAGACATAGAAGCTAGTGAAGAAGCTCTGAAGAAAACAGAGTTCTACCCTACGAAACCATTTGAAATTGTTTGTGGTGACGAAAAATTCTTATTATTCAAACCAGCGAGTGTGAAATTGCTGTATGAAAAAAAGTTGACATAAAGAACAAATAAGAAACAGAAATAGATGATAGTAGAAAGTTTCAATATAGAAAAGGCTAACACAAAAACAAATATATAACATATACTAGGTTTAGTTGGGAAGTTTTCAAACTTAATTGTTATATTATATAATAAAACTAAGAATCTCTTACTCGTCCACAAAATAAATTTTTATTTTTCAAATAAAACATTTTTATAGCCGCATATTATTGAGTAAAGGTTATGTTGGTGTGGTTGAGTGGTGATATGGTTGTTGCCAGTGTGACAGTAAAATTAAGTAATACATTTTTTTCCTCGAATAGATTGTGAAGATAAATATATATATATATATATCGGATATGTCTAAACAAAGAGAAGAGGATTTTCCTTTCATAGCACTTATGTTTTTTATTATTTTAAACTATAGTTTGGTCTATTGTTATAACTGCTCCGTGTTTTAATTTTTTTCATACATACCCAAATAAGAATGCATAAATACCACCGATTTTTTTTTAATCGTACTTTATTCAAGTTGTGTGTTCGAAAATAATTATTTTTTATCTTGGATAGTTAATTTTTGGTGTCTCACGTATATCTCACGTGGGCTATCCACAATATAATATGTACACTTAAAGTACAAGGGTCAGGACGGAATACTATAGAGGGAGAAGTTTACTTGCATTTTCGTGGTGGGAGATAGTGAAACCATTAAGGAAATAAAAAATACACCAAATTGGTATTTGAGACCTTCCTCGTCATTATAAAATCAGACAATATGAGATTGACGCCTTTTTCTCACGTGTCTATTGGTGTGGATGCTTCAAAAATTACTATACAAATATGACTAGGAAAGGAAACATTAAAAAAAAGGGCTAGAATAAGGCGAGATAGAAAGTAAACAAATGAAGCAATCGAATGTGTGGTGAAAATATAACAGCCACATTCCATCTTGCACTTGAGTAAATTCTCAATTTACAAATATGTTGGGTCATAAGGTATTAAGGAGAGCATATTCCCACTATCAATTTTGATCAATAAATTAATCAATGTCCTAAATAGAGGGAAGGATTACTGGGACAGGCTTTCTACAATCTCATTCGATCAAAGCATGATATTAATGACACTATTAAATGAACCAAATTTTAAAATATTTTAACTATATACTCAAATATTTGTAAGATAAAATGAAAAATGAGTTTGTATGAATAAAGTTTAGAATAGTTTGATTTATTTAATTTACCTTTTATTCTTTTCCTTATAACAAAAGGAGCATAACTTGCTTTATAGCGATCAAAGTAACCTACCTCAAGTTTCAAATTGATTTACGCTGTTCAAAATTCTTTCCTCGTCATATAAAACCCCCATCCTACTGAAATCCCCCTCCCTCTTTGCGACATGACTAGAATGATATTTCTATCAATTTGATCAGTCGCTACTTCTTCCTTAAGTAGACACATGTCAAGAAGCTAATATGGTTTTTAAAGGTAAGCACTCGCAAAGAGTTAGAATTTCTCTTAGGGTATATTTAACTGAAATTAATGATTTGATTGAGTAGGATGTAATAGTAATCAATATTTACAATAGTAGTAGAAATAATAATAATCATAGTAATAATAATGTATTATCTAGCATTAACTATTTGAAAATAAGGTATTTGTATAAACAAACAATTATTTAAGAATCATCTTAAGCCAAGACATCATAAATTAAAATATACTCTAGCCCTAGCAATAAATGTTAATTTTTGGGATTAATATTAATGCTTATTCAAAGGGGTGGATTTTGAAGAAATGCACCCTTATTATCAAGGAGAGTGGTAAAAAGCACTGTAATAATTCATGAGTGGAAAACCAATCTAATGCACTCAGGAAAGACTCGAACTTCAACTTCCCCAATATTCACTGTTGGTTCATTCTTCTGACTGCTTGAATTTCAAAGTTATATGATAGAAACATTGAATTTAAAATACTCATTTTTTATTATATCATAAAAGACTAAAATACTCTAAAAATTATATGTGAGTAAATATATTGGTATACCATTGAATGTAAGATATTTCCAATATAGATACTACTTTAAATATAAAAAAAAACTTTTTAGTTAAACGCTGAATACATTTTATATTTTAAGATTATTTTGTTAAGTAAGTTTAGTTTTTAAATTTCCCTTGATGATTTAAAATATAAAACACACTCTTGTTTATTTGATAAAACTTTTTTTTAAATAATATAAAAATGGGATAGCTATAGCCAAACAAAATATAGCAATTTAATACTTTAACTATTAACAAGTGATCAGTCAAATATTTAAAGCTTAGTTAAGCCCAACATGATTGTTAGTAATAATTTTAGTTAGAATTTAACCCTAAAGGGTGGTAATATGCGGTGCTAAAATTAAAATAATAATTCAAGTTGAAAACATTTTAGGATTAAACGCTTCGATGGTTAAATTTCAACTTCAATTTTAATTTAAACCAGATAAGTTTAACACCCCAATATATGTGATCAATGTAGTCAAAGAGAGTCGGTTGAAATAATGTTAGCAAAAATAAAAATTAGGTTACAACATTAAATCATCAGCGCAGGATCTAGACACCCCTCCTCTTTTCACAACACGTCAAATGTACTCATCCAGTTCTGTCTATACTCACCATTTGATAAGCATCACATTTTCACACGCAAGGCATATATAATTTCCAACAAGAGCCCAAATCCTCAACTCTCGGAAAACCATAGGTATTCATTTACCTTGTACCACGCTCTATTTCTAAACAAAGGTACTAACACTGTGGTAAACATAGCACACACAAGCTGCGAATTACAAACAGCACTTTACAAACTAATGGGTTGTTTTCACTGGTAGAATCTGCATCAGAGTTTTTTGTTTTTATTTAAACTGCTGTTCTTTTTTAATTGTTATTTTACGAAACATTTAAAGGGAATTAAAAGGGATGAACACGTCATGGTGGCTTGACTGGTGAGACTCCAGACTATAGGTCTAGCGAGTCATAAGTTGAGTCTCGTCACTAGCTAATATAATGTATTTTAATTATGAGTGAAGCGTATAGCCCGAACGGGTAGTAAGGCATGGTGCTAAATAGTAATTATTAGTGGAAAACATTTTTCTATTGCTTGGAATTTAAAACAAAATTACAAGTCAAGACGGTAAAAATTGAAACGGCTTCATTTAAAGATTGTTTACTCTTTCTGTGGAGCGCTTTTATTAGTTCCTTCCTTTCTCCGCAACATAGCAGCAATTCGCTTTAAAAATAATAGGTTATACACTTTTATCTATTCATATTTATCTCATTTAAATTATAATAATAGTAGTACAAATGTTGTAAGCTAGTCACAAAGGAATTAGAAAGTGTATTATTGTCTTTAAAGTGAAAATCAAGTATAAATTGTATTTAAAATAATATTAATATCAGTAAAATAAGCAACAGAAAAACTATGAATACGTTTTTCCACCACGTCATATTACCCGTATGAATTAAACACATATTTATCAACTACACCAATATGATAGATATCCCGGAAGAAGAAGAATATGAATATTACCTGCATTTGCGTGTAAAGAGAGAGGGAATAAATTTTGGAAAACCCACCTTCAGTACACCTATCAGGATTTGGATCACCAACTGGCAAAGTGTACCTGACATTTAGACTAAGTGCCTATTGGTGCGAGTAATTATAAAAAATAAGGGCCAGGTTATATGGAAGCCATACAGATATGAAGCTTGGAAAATAATTAATTTCTGTATTTTAGCCCTGCTGTGTCGTGGCCAAGAGAGATAGATAATACCAAACATTTTAAACAAAAATAGTATAAAAATATAAATGAAATAGTTTCATTAACTATTGTCTTTCCTTGATGAATTGAGTTCAGCTTTAAGTGCTTGAATGTGGTAACAGTTTCTCTCAACCTCAACCTAATTCAGTCTGTTTGTAAGTAGTTTTCTTTTGCACATACCGTTTTGTTTTGGCTGGCCATATGTTCACATTAAATTAAATAGGGATGAGAGGTATAGCTCATCGTAAATGTAGCAGCATTTTCGTGGAGAGAAAGAATTTTAAACTCTTTAGGAATATAGTAAGTACATCCAGCCAGTATTTGAACTCCGCCCTCTCCGTAATGGTAATCCTGTCAATTACGAGAGTGCTCTTTGAACCAGGGGCTTATAACCAAGGGAACCATAGCTTTCCCATTGATATGTCTTTAAATTATAAAATTTATCTTTTCGCTTTCCTCTATCGTACATGTATTATCTTTTTATTTGATGCGTTAGTAAATAAGCACAACACAACTTTGTTTTTAATAGCTATTTTTATGGATGTTTTCCTTTGAAATCATAGGTATTTAAAAAAAATTAAAATCATTATTCTTAGAACGAACTCATAGTCTTAATCAGACTGTCAAACGTGTGCAGGGCACAGCGATTATTTGATAACCAATAGGATTCATGTGCTTTTAGTATTAGTATTATGTCTGCTTAAATATTCGTTAAATGGCTAAAATAGGGAATTAAAATGATTATAAAAGTACGTGTGTGTGTATTACCCCCTTCATACCCCCACTTTGTCAAGCAAGTAGAGACGCGATGGAAATGAGGGATATTGTCGTATTTCCTCTAAGGATACAGGAATAAAATATAGTTGAATTTACTTTTTTTTTAGGATGTATATAAGTACCTAAAATTTGGTGATATAAGATTGAGATTCTTCTTATAAAGACCCCTAGCCCAATACTGTCTTCCATATAAAGCTAAATCTCTCTCTCTTGCACTCGTATGAAATATCTTCCCTACTTCTATCTTACTTTTCGAATGAACTTATGTCTGCTCCTACAACCCCCTCGTGACCAATCAAGAAACACCCTCTAGCGCCGCACCCCTGCACACAACCCAAGAAGAGTTTTACTGTATAGTCGTGGGCAAGTTTTTGTTAGTGTCCAAGTACTGTTAACAAGCACCAAGCACAAGTACCATGTCATTTATCGTAATATAAAGGAGCTCTAAATATTTGTTTTAGCACCACGTCTTACTGCCCATTCGGATTAAAGCTTATTTACTAATTGCGCTAGTGGTTTTAGGGATAAAGAAGGTTATATAATCAGAGGACGTGTACCCGCACTTGTGTGGAGGGAGAGTGTGAAACCAGTTTGGAAAAAACCTCAACGCACCTGAATTAAATTCTAACCACGATCTCCCCATCATCGGCGGTCTAGTCTACTGAAATAGTAGCGCCTCAGACCATGCGGCCACTGAAGTGGGTAAAATCATTCCTATCCGGTATAATAACGCTCCTGGCTCGAACTAAATTTTGATTCCTTGTCGGAACTCAAATCGGAGTCTCTTTAAGGGGGTGAGTTATATACCGAAACATATCATTTCGATGGAGTTAGGGGTGAACATCTATTCATGTTGCGATGGAAAGTTTGTATATCATTATTATTATTATTATTATTATTTAGCACCGCGTCCTACTAACCGTTCGGGTTATACGCTTTAAGTACTAATTACGCTATTGAATTGGTAATTGGGAAGGTTGAATTAGGGGAAGTGAACCCACATTTGTATAGAGGTAGAGTGTAAAACCATTAAGGAAAACCACCCCCAGTTCACCTGACCGAGATTAGAACCTCGATCTTCTCGTCTTCAGCAGTCGAGCTCAACACGACTAGTGCGTTAGCCAACTACGCCACCGAGGCGGGTGTTTGTATGTCAAGTTTAATGTTCAATTTAAAAAAAAGTGTATCAATAAGGCTTACAGTTTATTTTCATTTCAAACATTTTAACACAAGAGTTAGTAAATTGTTTAGTTCGTATTGTGCTGATGAGTGACTTAGTTTGAGTACATGTACCAGCATTAGCGTCTAGTTGGGATGGAAAAAACTAACGGTGTTAAAACAAATGTTCAAGGTGCCAATATTCAACCCTTGATCTCTCCGTCAAAAGCCAATGCAATATATTGTAAGAACGACGCCTAAGACCACGTGACCATCACTAAGGTTCACGCTACACTAGGTCCTTGACCTTCATGATTAGTTTGTGTCATACATTTCCACGCAAGTTTAAAACCACCTGGTCGAATGGTGTTACAAGGTATTATTGAGTTGCATCTTCGTTTCAAATAATAATTTTTCCTAAACTGGTTCTAATTTTGAAAATAAAACCTCGAAAAAAGAGGGGGAGGGGGGTTATTCAAGGTATGAACAAACCAATGAAAGTGACACTATCGGCTGTGCGCCATCTTACTAGGAGCGTGATATATTATTTCTGATGTGGCACTGGATAGATGGCGAGCCTAGTCGTACAGTGAAGTGTTGCAATCACGTATTTACGGATTATCGTAGCTCAAATACATGTAAGTAAAATACTGAGCCCTACTATAGTCACTGACTGACAGACTAGGCGATACTCAACCACCCGCCTCGGTGGCGTAGTTAGCTAACGCGCTAGTTTCCAGTTTGAGCTAGACTCCCGAGGATGGAGAGTTCGAGGTTCGAATCTCGGTTGGGTGGAATAGGTTTTTTCTTAAATGGTTTTCCACTCTCCCTCCACGCTAATGCGGGTTCACTTCCTCTAAATTGAACCTTCCCAATTCCTAGCCCTTTGCCGTAATTAGTAATTAAGCGTATAACCTGAACGGGTAGTAAGACGTAATGCTAAATAAAAAAAATTATCCAACCATAAACACTGAATACGTGTGGCGAGGGACATTCAATGCCAATGGTAAAGCGTGTTATTTTTTTAAAGATACCATTAAATCTATTTTTTCAAGTTTTGAAAACATCATCATTAAATTTCAACCTTATCTTACTAACTGAATTATTAAAAAAATCAATGTTGGCAAAAGGAAAGGCGTAACCTTTAAGTGGCCCTCTGACCTCCATTTGAGGTCAGTATTAAATGAGTAATGAAATAGAATTAAAGCCTTTTATCAATCAAGCACAATCGACAAACATTACCATGTGTGTTTTTAATATTTCTGTTTGAGTTTGGATTATTTAACGTGCAATCTATAAATCACTACATGATATCAGCACATGGATTACAAAAAAAAAGTAACTATAGAACAAACATCCCATACAGTCTCCCTGACGTTTATTCATTAATTTTAAAATGGAGAAAGTATGATTTACCTAATTATACGTTTTAGAACATGTTAGGAATCAAATCTAGGACCATCTGGATAGCCCAAACGGGTATTGAGACACAGCACACAGAAAGAAAGAAAAAAATATCCTTGGGTCTTTAATTCAACAGGCAGATGCACTACTGATCCGCACCACAGATCCGAACCACAGATCGTGTGGTTGGCCAAATAGAAACTGAACTAGGAGAACATTTCTTAAGTTGTGTATGCATTGGTGGTCAGTGATCTTTCATGGAGTGATACCAGGGTAGTGAGAGATTATTCAAACATTACCTGTGAAATGTTCTCACCTAATTAGGACTCATTTGCATAAGCGTGTGCAGCGTGGGTGCCATAGGTTCCAGGGCACCCCCACTTGCCACAAGAAAAAAAAAAGAGGAAAATTGGAAGGATAAAAGGACGAAACCGTGTCGCTGGATATTCCAAGGGCTAATGTATAGTCCTATGATCCACTTTTTAGGGTGGTCAACGGATAACGTTGCAATTATTTATAATCATTGTTTTTAAAAGAATAATTTTGAAAAATAAAATAGTGATTATTTATTGTTTTTAGTTTATTATAATTGTTTAAAAAAATAGAAACAGATATTCAGGGAAGATAAGGGTGGCGTGTATCCCACCCCCATTAGTCACACCCCGCGCACGCTTATACTCATTTGACCAACCATGCATGGGTTCCACTCTACGTAGCTAACGTGTGAATATATGTTCGATAGTTTCTTGGCCAGTGAACATTCCACTGAGTGATAGTAGCTAATCAAAGATATAGGTTACACAAGTTCTGCTAGTCTTGTCAACACAACTAGCCACACCAATGGTAGCTCTCAAGGTCTTGATTTAGAAGAGGGGCCTGCAACCTTTTATTAGTGTTGTGCCGAAGTAATATTGCAAAGTCGCTCAGAGTGCCAACCAACCTAAGCACACTCAATTCGCTTATGATTTTAGACTTGTTAACTAGTACAACTATTAAAATAAATGTATGTTCAACTTGTAAAATTTAAATGTGAAAACATGTTTCTAGATGGAATAAATTAAATAACTATTGTTTCTTGAATATTTAGTATTTAATAGAAATAAAAATAAATACAAAAGCTTTGAATGTGTTTAGCAAAATTTTACTTCTGAAAACATTATTTTGAAATGTTGAAACAAAACAATTGAATCATTTGAATATTAAACACACTATTAAAATTATTACTCACATCAATGGTTTTAAATTAAAATAAAGGTTTTATATTATTTTTATTCAACTCACTCAGTGCGCTATTGAAAATCATTCCGCGTGCCACTTTTGGCACATGTGCCATCGGTTGCTGGTCTAGAAGAACCTGGCTCAATTTTCAGTGAGTTGAAAAGTAACCATATTAGCGTAGTTAAAATGTATATTTATTATTTCTCACAGCACGTCTCACCACCCTTTAGGTTTATACGTCTATATACTAATTAATCTAATGTAAGGTTGTATTTAGAGGAAGTGTATTTGAAGTTTCGTGTAGGGAGGGTGGAAAACTATTTAGGATAACAACCCTCAGTACAACCAAGAGGGATTAAAACCCCAATATCTGCATCAAAGGCGGTCTAGTATATTTCAAGGTTGATGAATTAGACCATTCTGACACCGAGGTAGGTTACAATTTCTAATTTATTGGTTATTATAATTATAAAAAGATTATCCTCAGTGAAGTAAGCCTGCAAGTTACTCTATGATCCAATCAAGTAACAACAAAAATTAAGTTATATTCGCTAGTAAAGGTAAAATAAGTTCACCGATCAATGGATATTTGATTAATAAGACTAAGACAAGTCAACATAAGTTTTTTCTTATATTCATATTGAATTAAAATTTTAATTCAAATTGTTTCCAAGGGGTGGTCCGAAGAGGGAAAGTTTCTCCTACTATGATAAAGTTTTTAATTATTCACTCTTAAACCCTGTGGCCATCTTAGTTCTCTTTTATTTACATTACTTCTTCTTGCATTTTCTTTATTTTGTTTCGTTACCGTGGATCTTGAATTTTGTCCTCACTTATTTAATTATACCAGCTATTACAGTTTAAAACATCTTAAATAAATTTATTTTCATAAAAACATTACATAATTCTATTACTCAAAACCTTTTCAAATTATATTAACTTCACTGCAAGCTATTTTTCCCCTATGCACCCTACTTGCCATGTAGAAGTACTCGTTCTGGTTGTGTGCATACTGTATACTTACAAGCTATGAGTAAGGTCAAATTTAAAGGAAAAGTACCCATATCTGCGTAAAAGTATTGTGTAAAATAATTTAAGAAACAGTACTTTAATACGTCTGTTTACAAATCAAACCTAAAACCTCCCCCCCGGCAAACCATACTTCATCAGCCTAGAATCTAGCCTGCATGTCAAGGATATCACACAAATCAATCTAACACTCACTTTACCCGTCTCGATGGGCACGTTATATATATGTCAAGGCCAATTAACTTGCTTTTACCCGCCTTCGTGACGTAGTTGACTAAAGCGCTAGTTTCGTGTTGAGCTTGGTTGCCGAGGATGGAGAGATTGAGATTAGAATCTCAGTCAGGTGAACTGGGGATGTTTTATTTCTAAATATTTTTCAACTCTCTCTTCACGCAAATGAGGGTTCACTTCCTCTAAATTAAACCTCTCAATTCCTAATCCATTCGCATAATTAGTACTTAAACGTATAACTCGAACGGGTAGTAAGACACGGTGCTAAATAGAAAAAGTTTGCTTTTTTTTTGTAATAGAAAGGTAAGGGTTCAAGTTCGGGTTGTGTTTACTGAGGATGGGTTTTTTTTAAGAATTTATATTTCATCTGCTTTGGTGGCCGCATGGTCTAAAGCGACTCGTAATAGACTGACTGCCGAAGACGAAGAGAGAAAGCTTCTAATCTCGGTTGGGTGTAATTAGTTTTTTTCCCCTCCACTAAAATGCGGGTACACTTCCTCTAACTATAGCGTTCTTAGTCCTTAAAACTATTAGCGTAATTATTAGTACATGAGCGTATAGCCCGAATGGGTAGTAAAATGCGGTGCTAAAAATAATCCCCCTGTTCCTCTATGCAAGTGTGGATATATTTCCTCTAAATTCTACTATTATTATTTATACTCTATTATAGTATTAATATATTCATGTAACCTTAACCGGTACTATGATGCTGTAAAAAACAAACGCACACACAAACATTAGACTTGTAGCTAGGAATTTTGTAACTAAGTAGTATAGCAAATGTACAAAAAAAAAAAATCTGCGTATCAAAACGTAATAAATTAAGTTATAAGCTCGACAAATGTGAAGAAAATGTGCTTATTAATTTCAATGGTTAGTGATGTTGTATGACAGACTCAAGCTTTGATTTGTTTATAAATCACTTAGAATTATTAAATGATGTGTTTCTGTTTATGGATAGTTAGTTTTAGTTAAATATTTATTGTACAGTTTAAATATTTAACATTACTAACATTATAATTAATCTTCAAATATGTATGCCACATAATATTAATTACAAAAAGTAAACATAAAATGTAAATATAAATAAATAAATAGATAAATATATATTGTATGGTTGAACAAAAATAATCAAACTAATATAACACCGAATCAGGGATTGTAAGAAAATTAAAATTTAGTAAGGCTGCCTCAGTTAAGGTAAAAATATAATTTGTTTACTAAATTAGTTTTGATTTTTGTAAAGTATGATCTTGAAGTAAATAAGTAAACTACGTCTAGAAAGCAAGTTTATTAGTTAAAATATTATTTGCCAAAATTTTAATATCTACCAAAATTAATAATATTTACCACAAACAATAATTTATTCTGACCTCTATATTGAAACATAAGCTTGAAGAAAAATCAATATAATTAGCGAATTTTTTATTTTAATGCGAAACGGTAATTTTTAAACACAATTGTCAACCTACAATTTAAAATTTGTTTATCAGGGAAAATCAACATCTAACAAAGAATAATTAGCTCCACTGACTGGGATTTGGTTATATTGGTTATAATAATAATATTTAGCACCGCGACTTACTACCCGTTCGGGTTATACGCTTTAAGTACTAATTACTCTAATGGATTAGGAATTGGGAAGATTGAATTAGAGGAAGTGAACTAGGAAAAACCACCCCCAGTTCACCCGACCGAGATTCGAACCTCGATCTCCCCGTCCTCAGCAGTTGAGCTCAACACGACAAGCGCATTAGCCAACTACGCCACCGAGGCGAGTATATTGGTTATAGAACGCACGCACATGCTAAGATTATTTTAATACCCAATATAATCAATACAGGATTATATGAACCCATATTTGAGATTAATAAAGTTCCTTGTCACAGAAAAGGCCATTTATAAAATACAAATATATTTTATTGCGGCCAAAATTGCTCATGTATGATAAGTTGAAAGCATATCTTATGGCGTTACTTTTTGTCAGATATGGTTCTTTCTAAATATATTTAACTATATCGGCTACTCAGACACAAAGTTCCAAGTCAACTTAAAAATAAATAATATATTCATAGGTTATAAAAGCTCAAAAACTTTATTACACAGAGGTAGCTTGGTCCAACGAGTCAAAACTTGAAAACAAAGTCCCACAACTCCCTCAAAACTCTGTCGAACCTTCCATCCAACGTGGTCAGTATCACAATTAATTATTCAATAGAGTTAGTAAAAAACCACACGTAAATTACAAAGTTTGCTAGCTCTGAAATCAACCTAGCTTAAAAATGTGCTGTGTAAACGTAACATTGTTTTACTAACATTATCAATAAATTTAATAGGCCTACTCAGCTACACGTGAATCTTGAATTAAAAGGGGTTGTTAAATGAAGCCAGCTAGTGAAAGCGGATGGATACCAGAGTTTAAGGTACTTCAGAACACATTTGACCTTAGCTCTTTGAAACAATACATATTTGAACATGTTTATTTAAGCCCTTGAAATCTATGAAGAAGCATCATTCTTTAAGGTGGAATGGAAGAGAAGGCGAGTTTGAGTCCAGTTTTAAAAAACTGTTATAACACATTTTTAACACACACAAAAAATTGCTTTACTAGATATATTCAGTTTGATTTTCTACATAAGGTTATCTCAATAATTCTTTATATTTCTCAAGGGAGTCTTGCAATTAGAGGAGAACTTTTTATATTCATGTAAAAAGCTTCTCATTAAATGCTAGTATTCTCATGACTAATATTTAAGAGCTGTTGTTATCAATGTTTGTAAAAATATGAACTAAATATATCTACTAACACTCCATTTTATTTTATGGGAGGGAAATAATTATTTTTTTGTCATAAAATCTGTAAAATTACTGACCTTGATTCGGTTTCTCTTCCATCCCACAATGAAATGTTTTACTTGACCTTAAAGAAGGGGAAAAAGAGATTTTCCTTCAGTGGTGTTTTTTATAATCTTATAATTTAAACATAATAATAGTTCCGTGAATAGTAGGCACGCCCATGCCATTCAAAAACTGCTAGAAACATCTTATCAACAATTATGTCATGTTCTTCTTATTATTATTATTATTAGTTCTGCGTAGGCTGCAACATTTCGAGTAAAACGTCACTGAAAATGAGCTAAAGTCACCTTTTAATATCTCATTATTATTATTTTAGCACCGCATCTTACTACCCGTTCGGGTTATACGCACTTACGCTAATGTGTAATGGTAGGGTGATTGTGAGATGCAATGGAGGACCTACAGCTTAACGTGGAATCCGAACCACGGTGGAGGCCTGGCATTCCCCACATTCACAAGCTGTCTTGTCAGAGGTGAAGGAAGGGTTTGGTAATCAGATAAATCTGTTCCGATGTTCTTATTGTTGCCAAAGTATTAAGATTTCTCTATGGATTTAAAGCAGAAATGATTCCTTTAGATCCTTAGATTTGAAGTTGATATTCTTCCTTGGTGATCAAGTTATATAGAAAACCAGTTTAATGCGATATTATAGTAAAAGTTTATAAATGATAGCTGTGATTCGCGCGATTTGAGGTCAGTTTTTCAATATAATTGTCAATAAGCACGCCCTATGTACTCGATCAATTAATTATAATTATAAATTCAAATCATTTGAGATAAGCTATCAAATGAAAAATATTTGAATAGCCACAATAATGAAACAAATAACTATATTAAAAAACTAGACAAATCCTTCAGCCCAGGTTCAAAGAATATCCCTGCCAAATTTTGTTAAAATTGTTTCACTTATTTGCCAGTTATTGTGAAAAAAATAATAAGACAGCGAAAATATTTAGGAGCCACTATCTTGAAGTGTTTTTTTTAATATCATAAACGATAAACTAATGGAAGCCCAAACTAATCTACAAACAACAGAATTTTTTAAAAATAGATTGTTATTATTCAGTTAAGTATAAAATACTAAATTTATTAAGAATACTTTTAAAATAATTTAAAATTAATTTGTTAAATAGATTACTAAACGTATCACAGAAAATGGTTAGCGTAAATAAAATTACTCGTATGAAACAAAATGATAAATTAATATTTTTTCCTTAAATTATAATTATTATTTATTGTTACATTAAGTGATAAATAAAGAAGATGAGACAGGGGTAAATAATACTAATGAGCAACAAAAGACTTAATTAAGACATTATAAATAATCAAGCAAATTGTTTTAAATTAATGTCTAGGTTTTAATAATACATCAAAGCTGATCTCGTGTTTCATAATCCAGTGAGGCAAGTTCTAAGCAAAGACAGAATTAAAAATCTTGATTAAATGTCTTCATTAGATGATGGTCCTTTTATATTTTAACAAGAGGAGTACGTAAATATCCAAGCTTTTATCACATGTATTATTTTTTATTATAATTTAAGTAGGTAAAAGGCGTATTTCTCTACTGGACAGCCAAATTACATATTTGATAAACTTTTCTAGTATGAATTTCATAATTATTTGTAGCCTCTAAATTTAATTTCTAATTCCAGCACCGGTGGGCACGTGAATAATTTAATTTAGTTTAAAATATATGTTCCTCATTCCTACCTTATTAATGTAATTAAATACAAATAACCTTGACGTGGAGGAAAGACCAATTACTAATATTATTTTCTCCCCCTCTAGATATAAGGAAGGCTATCATCCCTATAGATATCATTTCACACATCAGTAAATGCGTGTAAATATGGTCAAATAATTACAGTTGTTCAACTATCTGGTTGATGGGACATTAATGCTAAGCTCTAATTTTTATGTCGAGCCCACTTTTTACCACCAACATTGATTGAAAGTTACTAAAATTTTGTATTCTAAAAAACGTCTTATTTGACTTATCAATAAATTTAATTAAAAGAGTTACCAAAAACTTCCAATGATATGTCTTAAGGACAACTGTATGATTATTTATCTTTACATACATAGTAATAAAATGAGTTTGTTTGTTTGTCAAGTACTGTACAGTACATTGAATTATATCTACCCAAACAGAGGTCTAAAGCTTTTAAAAATAGTAGCCCTTGTTCAAGAACGTGTGCATCTTAAAACTGGAATTTCAAAATATTAATTAGATTATCTCTAATTAATTAAAAATCAGTTCAGAAGAAAAATGACCACGGGAAATGCAAATCTTAAAGTTACTAGCTTTAAAGCTACTTCACACGTACAATCATAAAACTAAAGTGATTTATCCCGAGCAACTAATTATTAATAAAACGAACTAGTAATGTAAATAAAATTGTGGTATTTTTTTCCCGGCACTATGTAATATTATGTTACATTTTTAAGATACTGTATTCCTATAAAAATCAAACTCTACTGTACAATGTACAGTACATACATCATAGCTTTATAAAAACTACCTAATTTTAGAGAACAAATAAGGAAGGTGTATTTATAAACTTGGATAAAATAGTTATTTGCAGAGGGAAGGTATGGGAATTCCAAACTAGATAGTTTCGTCTGGGATAAAATACCATCATTCTAAAGAGCAGTCCGGCTTACTAACCATGCCTTTAATCCTCTCAGCTATCAACAAATATATATATATATATATTCATGAGAGAAAATCTTTAAGTAATGTTTGAATAAAGTGACAAAAATAAAATGGAAGCAAACATCATATTTTTTTAAATTATCTCCATGCGGGCACTTATGACCTCCTAAAAGTTAACATGAACAATAGACTAATGGGGGAGTGTAGAAACTTTGTAGCAGGATCTGGGTTCCCAATTTAAATAATAATGTGGATGTTAAGGTAAGCCAATCATTCCAGTTGCACGGACAATGATGCCAACGAGATAGTAGAGTCAATGAGAATAATGGGAGATCGCCCCCCCCCCCTCCATCAGCCTATTTCTAACCCTCCTCCATTTGTCTAAACACCTTTACCAGCCAGGCATAAGGTGAATCCTTTTGACGAACAACTCCACTGCCTTGTCCCTAATGAGATTGAGTCAACTATTTCAACGGGTTTCAAGAGCAATCTATATTTTACCCAGCAGGGTATATCGTGGGCACCTCAAAGCTGAATTATTTGCTTCACGCGCGTGCACAGAAACTTGAAGAACCACTATAACATAATCTGGTGAAAGGAAGGATCTAGCTTGCAAGAGGCCGCAGTCAAGTGTTGGATAGTTTCCTTTGCTACCAGTTGACTAACTTCTTGTCCATATGGTGATGTCAGAGAAACCAGAGGAAGAAGATAATTGTTAGATGACAACAGTAAAGTGCTCGATAATTTATATTTCTACCAGTCCGGTACGTATTGCTTGGATGCTGACGTCACAGAACCTATTGGAAGAAGATAGCTTGCAGAAGGCCCCATTCCATTCAGTCTTTGGATCGTTTTTCTTTCTACCAGTCCAGTACACATTCTTTGCTTAGTTTAGAGAGATTAGAATTTGATTTCCTTGATGACATCTGTTGATTTTAGCTGCATTGTCTCTACTGTACCTCATAAAATATAAACTGCGATAATGCAGCAAAATAAAAGTGTGTTGAGGATAAATGTTACTAATTGGCTTTCCACTCTCCTTCCATAGAAATAAAGATACACGTCTTATAAATGCAACCCAACACATTAGCTTAATTAGTTCACATGCGTATAGCCCGAACGGATAGTGAGACGTGGTTAAAACAGAAAAAAAGCTAGTGAATTATTTAGGCTCGGTAATAGGCTATTTAGATACTAGCTCAAGCTATATTGGCCAGTGTCGACCTTTGTGGTCTTGAGGTAAAGTGCTTGTTTCAGGACCCAAAGTTCGTGAGTTTAGACCCAGCAGAAGTCAGTAGCATAAGTTCCATCGGAGGGGAAGTAAAGCCGTCGATAACATGTCTATTGTGGCATATATAAAAAACAAATTTCTGTGAAAAATTAGTAGGGAATTTCTCTATTGCTCATAGAAATTCTCTTATGCTGATATAATCAGTCTATACAGAAGGTGAAAGTTAAGCTACGACTGCAAGGAGCCAACAACACCACACCGTATAGTTCTGGGTGAATGATATCCATGATTTAAATGCAAGTGGATACACGAATCCTCGAACACGCATGAAAATTCGGGCGTTTCCGGAAATATTCGGTAGCTTACGAACTTTGTTTTCATTCCAACCACCAAGCAATTCACGCGGGAACGTACTGTACATTTAGGCCTACACCAGAGTTGGGAAAAAATATGATTATTTTAAAAAGCCCAACCTAGTTGGCTGTTATTGTTTTTCTGTAGAGGATTTTATTGAGCTTAGTTTCTTAGGTTTCTTTGGGTTAAATGGGATTGGCTATGTAGGTATGCTAATTGATTTAACTACCCAATAAAATAAATTATTTTTTCGGTATTAAGTGAAGCTTGAGCTCGAACACTCTGAATATTGTTCTTCCAAGGATTCCACAACACTACTTTCGATGGCAGGAGTGCAGTGACGCACGCATACATTCGAGTTTTTCGTCAAATTCGGCTTATGTAGCCACTTGCTAGAACATTCTGTGCGGTGCGGTGCCGGTCAGCTCCGTGTAGCCTTTGCTTAAAATACCACAAATAAAGAATATTGGCTGGTAATTTGGTAGCATTTAAATAGGTTTTCTTAATGAAGTTCCCGGATTAAATATTTAATTAAAATGATCTTGAAAAACTAAACAATCAGAAAGTTTAATACAAAACAACCATAGAAACAAATATTATCTGAAAAGTTAATACACATTTTATATAATTCATATATCATTCACTAACATAATAAATAATTCTTACTCGCTTCATAAGAAACTTGTAATAAGCCTTATAGAAGGGTTGTAGTTGTCTTAATAGGTGGACTCAATTTGACTACAAATGATTCCTGTAGCTGGCATTATAAAAGGGCTGTAGTCAGCCTCATCCGAGGAATGTACTTGGCTTCAAAGGAGTCTTGTAGTTGGCCTCATTTAAGAATTGCATTAGGCCTCAAAGTAAGTTCGTACTTGGCCTCATTTGAGGCTGGTAGTTGGCCTCACTATCTATTCAACCTTGTGCTTCAGCAATTTTCACCAAATCTAAGTCATAGCTCCCCGAAGGAATTTTATTTTATCCCCTCCCACCCGCACTTCACTTTTAAGTACATCAGATTCCCTGAGATTCCGTGGACTTGCCACAAGTGGTTGGAACTCCCTCCCGACAGAAATAACTCTAAGGGAAGCTCTCTAGATGACCCGATGTTCTGCTATGAGAGAGGAACAAATCTCGACCAGCTGTTGAAGAGGGGAATAGATCGATGGGGTGATCGATACTTATAGAGAGGTTACTTAACTAGACTCGTAAGTAGGATCACGAAGAAGGTGGGAAGAAAGGCGATGAAAGGGGGCAAAGTCTGAATAGGATTGTAAAGCAGGAGAAGAAGGGGCGAAGAATAACTTCCTTCAACTTTTTTAAGAGTTCTCATACATATGCTCTGGTAAAAAACGGCAGACAAGAAAACTTTATAAAACAATATGAGAGAAAATAATTGTATTATTTAATTTGGTGTATTATTTCACGGACCCCGAGTCTTGCTATCCGTACGGAATATAATAAATTAATAATAATAAATTGAGTTATTAATGAGGAAGCCAGAATTGCTAGGAAAACTACCCGCATTTGCTTCGAGATAGGATAAGAAATTTAATAAAACTGTGGGGATTCAAACCTTTATCCGTCATTAGTAAATCAAACTAGTTGATTTGGCGTTAACTCTATGCGCCCATTGGAGGGGAACTTTTAGACTCTTCTAATGTGAATTAGTTTGTCTGCAAGCTAATGCTAAAGGTTACGAATTAATTTATTCAAATCAGTTATAAAAATCACATAAATGTTCGTAATATTTGAATTCTTTTATATTTATCTATGTAAGAAAAAGCTATGGATTTCTTGTTAGTGAAAATATTGAATAGTAGCTTTGAAATACAAAATCAAGCTAACGCCGTTTGTTAATTTAAAATAATACGCTATTCAGCCAGGGTTTTTTTCAAACAAAAAAATAGGTATAGTAAATTAAACCATTTTAAATAAATATATATATTTGAGAGAATACTTAATTTCAAGTACTTATATTATAATATCTATAGCTAAGAAAGAATATATTGTAACTGTGATATGTACAATATTTTTTAAATCTTAAGAAATATTTTAAATACAAAATTTCTCACGGTATGGAATATTCACCACATAATTTAAGGTAAATACTCTTATTATATTCAATGCCTTAAATAAAAGTATAGAATTATTTGCCTAAATTTAATATAAAGGTAGACCCTTAGTTAAAATACTAATTAGAATATTTTCTCTTTTTCATTTCTATTAATTGCCTAATTACCTATGCATAAAAGGTACTTTAATTTATAAGAGAGTTCTTCTCGTCCCTGATATAGCCAAACAAATTCTTTCAAGTAACAAGACCTATACACTAGATGAAAGAGTCCTTCATAAGAAAGTATAGTACTTAGATTTTTAAACTCCCCTCATATCTAATTATAAATTTAATATATGAATAACCCTCTTCGGTGGTCACAAGGTCTAAGGCACTACTCTTGCAGAAGACTAGACTACCAATGACATGGAGATTGAGGATTGAATCTCGGTTGGTGTACTGAGGGTGGTTTTTCCGAAATGGTTTTACACTCTCTCTATAGGTAATTGCGGGTACACTTCATATAAATAAAATATTTATTTGGTAAGGCTGGAAGAGTATCTTACACTAACTTCCATATTTATATTATTATATTTGAGGCTATAGGTGAAATAGCCCTTACTTATATATTCACAAGTTTGAAATAAACAGCGCCAAAATACGATACAAATTTATTAATATACCAAATTTGAAGACAATCAGACAATCAGAAGTACCAAAAGAAGTAAAATGAATCTGGACTTTTTTTTATTTTGGTAAGGGTTATGGTGGACATGTGATTTACTCAAGATTGATTTTTGCCTTCTTGTATAAACGAAATAATTTAATAAAAAGGGTTTGAATCGTTTTATAATAAAACTATTATATTTTTAGCTTCTATGTTTCTAGTTTCATATTTACTTTTCATTAGCTTATCACGATAGATGCTGTACTTTGTATATTAACATAGCTATGTCACTGCTGGATACGTCAATAATTCCACTTAACATAAATAGGGAGAGTAGAAAACCATTTAGGAAAAACTACCCCCAGTTCACCCGACCGATATTCGAACCTCTAGCTCCCCGTCCTCAGCAGTCGAGCTCAACACGACAAGCGCGTTAGCCAACTACGCCACCGAGGCGGGTTCCATCTATTAGTGATGAAAATAATTTCGTCTTGTTAGAATTATCTCTGGGATAGAGAAGTTAACTATCATTCACCTACGAGGGACGTGGAATCAAGATCCCCATCTATATTGTTTTTCATACATACGTTCTTATGATCTCAATGGGACTAGAAAGTATTTGAACAAATCGTACGGGACAAAGACAATCCCAGGCAATAAAAAGAGGTGATTAGGATAATAGATTGTAGACTAGAAGGTAAAGGGGATGCAATTCAGAGGGTGGAAGTGAAGGGTGGTACAGTATAGAGGAGAAAACAAATAGAAAGTCAAGATAAATAACGGTGATTAGAATAAAAAGAATAATCCTCAAGAGATCTACAAATCATGTGGGAAAACAAATCCAAAAGGGTTTATTCATTTTGGCCTCTTAACTACCGCAGGATAAAATATGTTCGCATTTTTTACTCTAACTTTATTTCAAGACAGTTGAAAAATAAAAATAGTTGGGGATTTGTTCAGCCGCTATATTTAATGTGTGTATATATGTGTGTGAGAGAGAAAGTGTATATGTTTGAGAGATATGGAGAAAGAGCAGCGCTTTACAGCTCTTCTAGGCTTTCCACATATTTACATTAATGGGACTAGGGATGAGAATGGTAGAACTTAAAAGAACGTTACCCGCTACCCACATTTGCATGTAGGAAGAAAAGGAAAATATTTAGGGAAAATGATCCCGCTGGTATATGAACCCTAGCCTCCTCCTCACTAGTAGACCTATATATTTAATAATTAGTAGTATACAACCAATATAACACACCTGGATATTTTTCAACTGACATCAATGGTCGAGACTGAAATTCGAACACAATGCTTATTTAATACTAACCGCATCAATGGTTACATGATCTAAGGCATCACTATCCCAAAATACTGGATTGCTGTTAACAGGGAGATTAGTGTTCAAATCCCGTATTGGTGCAATGTGAGTACATTTCCTCCTCATTTACATTTTCCTTTTCCCTACACCATTAATGCAGTTCATTACGAATCTTCCGAATGGGTAGTAAGATGCTGTGAAAATAAATATATATCAATGCCATGGAGTGCAGTGTTGCCAAAGTAAGCAGAGCGTGTTGAAACTATAAATATTATACGTTCTCTCCCCCTTAGTCCCATTTGACCAATCATACATAGGTTTTGTACTACTTTCCTCACATAAAAATGCAGTGGATACCTGACCAATGAGTGTTTAGTAAGCGGAAGAACATACCGTCAACCTCAGTGGTCTTGGGTTAAGGTACTCAACTTAGGACCCGATGTTAGTGGGTTAAAAATCAGCATAGGTCAGCGGATTTTTCTTGAACGATAAAAATCTGTGTCACAACTTTCTTCGGAAGGAAAGTAAATCCATTGGTCACGTGTCGAGTGTAGCAAGAAAAAAGAAGTCTAGAAGGTCGAGAAGGTAGAAAGTATATTTTTAGCACCACGTCTCAGCTTATACCCCTATGTACTAATTAAGCCTGCTCTAATGGTTGAGGAAGGCTATATTTTAGAGAGAGTGTACCCGCATTTCCATGGAACTAGAGTGGAGAACCATTTTGGAAAAATCACCCTCAGTACTCGCAACCTAGATTTGAGTCTTTATCTCCCTGTAATCGGCACTCTAATCTACTGAGACAGTAGCGTCTTAGACCACGCGGCCACCGAAGCGAGTAGTGTGAAAGTAAGTTTACCTCATAATTGGTAGGCCCTGTACCACTCGCTTGTATACATTCATTGTGTAGTGCAACGACAGCCGCCACACTTTCTTAACTTCCCTAGTACATGGGATTGCTACCAGATGGTGCAGGCGTAACTAACCAACCAAAGGGCTGAGTGCATGCCCAGCACCGGATGGATAGAGATAACATAAAATCAACCTTTGGGTTGTTGACTTAAGAAGAACATATCATAGATACATTTAAAACTAATTCTGCTTGCTCTAGAACATTCAGTGATACACCACTTTTATATAGTTATGATAAGTGAGGTTTATGTTTTAGTTTTTAAGGTATGTTTAAAATTAGTTTTGAATACATTTAAATTTGTAAATGAAGCTCAGCTTCAAAAGTGTAGCCTTAGTTGTCTTTACTGCTTCGCAAAATACACCCAAAGTAAGAAGTCCAAGTTATACAGTTTAAAATATAGAACTAATTTTAAAATACAACTTCTTTTCTTCAAAAGAAACATTAAATAGTAAAAAAGTAAATACAATTACGCGAATTCTAGCTATGAAGAATATTTTTGTGAACAGGAATGAAGAAAGATAAAAGAGAATACCAACCAAATAATAGAAGAGATTGTCTGAAAGGTAACTTATTCAGCTTCTTTCCCTCCCTTCTCCCTCTTAATTCCCCCTCTCTGCCCCAGTAGCCGAGGCGTATTCCCTTGGGAAGTCACATGGATGCACGTACGATGTATAGTACTCCTTCGGGGAAGAGGAAAGCAGATAAAAATAACCTTGGAAATTTGATCTCTATTGATTGAAGAAGCAACTGAAGGATTGTTAGAAATGATTTAGTCGAGACGTACTTACAGTGAAAAGGGGAGGTTTGGGGGAGTGTGTATGGAGAAGGTAAGCAACCTTCTTGTTCTCTTTTTTTGTGTGTATATTGTTTATACTGTTTTTTTCCAACGTTAAGAATCAATTAGCCTACAATAATGGCAACTTCCACAATATTGGCGTTAAAGATCAATATATATTTTATTTATATATTTTTTTACTTGAATAATATAGATAATATAATAGAGAATTTTGTTAATGGGAGAAGATGATAAAGAGATTTAACCCAGAAAATGGATACATGTGTTTAATAAAGTGTTTTATATACTTTTTGTTAAAGTTCATCTTTCTAACAAGATAATGAACATCTCATCTAATGATTTTAACTTGTTTTATACTACATCCACAACAGTGATCACGTGTTCCAAGGCATTACGTTCGCAAAAAACTGAATTGCTGTCAGTGACGTGTCGTGAAGTGTTTACTGGTAAGTCAAATTAGGTGAAAGTGTACTGTGAATAATTGTTCTCATTACTTAGTAGAACACTCAATGGCTAGATGGGGAAAACATGTATTTATATATGAGGTATATAAAGTGAAGAATTTTTAATATTGGTTAATCGGAGTTCAAATGCATGATAGCAAATCATAGGTACATTTATAACAAGCTTTGCTTACCCTGTAAAAACTCCACGACACGCCACTGACTGCCTTTGACAAAGAGACTTATGTTCGAGGCTATTATTACACATGCTATTCGTCACTGTGTATTTCCCCCGTCTCTTAAACATGTTAAAGCGAGTCAACTTTCTTTAAGCTATCTTTTCAATTTCTACCTCCTAGTTAACCCCAAAGTACTGATAAAACACATATCGGTCACGCTAGGACTTGACTATTTCATTTGATGAAAAAACCCTGTAAATTTAGCGATAAGTAAGATTAATTATCTGTAATGCTTAATTAAACAACATTTGTATAACATACTAACATTTCCTCAGGGCTTCGCTCGCATTAATCAATACATCAACACATTCGACAACTTCAAATTAAAAAATGAAACTCCAAGAAAAGTGTTTTATGTGCCTACGATTATTAATAATAAACATGGACTCACCCATATCCCCTCTCCATTCAGACACCAGCTAATATCACGTTCCATCTTATGTACCAGCAATATCTGCCGCGACAATTGTTCACTGCTTACGCCCGGTTTTTTCAACATTACTTTGGTCGTTAATGAGCTAGCGTAATGGTATATAGCTTACCATGGTTCTCTTAAAAATAAGGATTACAAAAAGGAATTAACAGTTTGATCATATTAATATTTTTGAGTTTTCTGTCCAACAACATTCATAGAATCGAATGTAGTAACAGATTTTTAGAGTTTTATTATATGTATAGATTGTGTATGGATAATTTGATATTTATGGCCTTTTTCTGGTAACCTTCTACCAAATGCCTGTTAGTAGTTAATTAACTAAACTAAACAAAGGCTGGCTATTAATTCTGACACACAATAACAATTTTCGCACTTCAGGCTATTATATTACACAGTTGTATTATTTATCCAAACAAATTAAAATAATTAATATATAAACACACCTTCAAAGCAAACAAACAAAAAAATGATAGTATTGAAAGCCGTACCGCTGGGACTAGAGTGAGAAAGTGAAACGAAAATAGAAAAGGGTCCCTTTGATAAACGCACCAACTTTCCAAACTGTTTGATAGGGTGTGTTTTATTCACAAAATAGCTCACAGCCGGCAATAACATCAAATATTCAATAATCAATCGTTGGTCATGCTTCCAGCTGGTCCTAGACCAGCGTATCGTTGGGCTTAGAGGTATTCGCCTTGTCAACAAAATTGTGGTCCCTAAGTCAATGTGTGTGAGTTTTGGGGGTGATGGCTGTTGACAGAGTAAGCTGATACAATGTATGCCTTGTACAGTCAAGTGGAAAACAAAATAGGATTGTAGAGTGTTATGTTTCTCACATATATATAAATTTGATGTTTTAAAAATACTATATATATATATAAATTTGATGTTTGGAAAACACTATATATATATATATATATATATATAGTGTTTTCCAAATATCAAATTTTTCATTTATATGGTTGATATTAGCGTCTTATGCAACTTAGAATTGAAAAATAAAAAAAATAAAAAGTGGGTTTTACAATTATGTCCACCACTCTGCCCATTCCTGAGGTTTAAGACGAAACGGTTCAATGTATTTCATTCAAATTTGATATTTAGATTTTCATATGTTGATGCTTTGAGGTTAAATAGACTACTAATTTTATTTTAGTTCTAAGATTAATGATGGCGTATTGGCAAATTAATTTTTTAAATCTGAAAGAATTTTGAATCTGGCTCTAATTATTTTCTTCATAATGTATATATGAGTGAGAAGTGGGTTACATAACTGTATACTTGTTTTTTCGAGAGAGAATTCAATTCCTAAGAGTTCATTGAATACCTATCTTTGAAAATTTGAGACTTTTATAAATAGGTATAGCAATTTTATTTAAAATGAATAAATGGAGAGTATTATATTTATATTATAAATATAGCTGTATAAATGATTTTCTGGAAAAATAAATTTGAAAGTAGTTTTACTGATAGCTGATTTTTAAAAACTTTGTTTGAAATTATAATAGGGAAAGTAAGTTTGCATGTGTCGTACTAAGTATTTTTCTTTTCAACAGCGTCTTCAATACCAATTCGGGAACTCAATACCTAAATATAATAATTGGATAGAGAAGTGGAAGGGATAGCTAATTTTTAGAAAATATACCCCCATTCGCAGGAAGAGAAAGTGGGAAACCGTTTAGGATAAAATATATTAGCAAATAGGATTTAAATCCTTTCCCGTCACCACTGACAAACCAGACAAGGCAAAATTTAGATTTAGTTTATGTATCTACTAATGCTGATACATTTATAATCAGAGAGTACTCGACCAAATTTAATATGTATCGTATTAAAAACTGCCTCATACAAGCATGTACGAAATAGATGGGGTAATGAAACCAATTCTTGCAGGTACAATGTCCAAATGTATAAGTAGAGGTATTTGGTGTTTTGTTGCATAGGAGTTGGGAAAAGGTTATGGAAAAAAAAATTATTTGGGGTTTTAATAATCACTTTACAAACAAAAGATTATGATACATTACTAAACTAGCTTAATATAAGTGAGTACGACTAGTACTACTTACTTAGTCCCAGTATCTAGATATTTACTATTTGGATAATATGACTTACAATATAGCATAATCTAGAACAGCATTTCCAATACTATACACCTAGCCCAAAAATGTATAATTGTATTAAATTGGATAACAGAACTTGCCAACTAACTTAATTTAGAAGATACCTTTTGTTTGTCCTGAAAGGTAGCAACATTGCTTTGATGGAATACACTATGACTATTTTATAAGCTATACCATAGGGAAATAATGCTAGGCGAGCTTGCTACCTTACAGAGTAGGCAAAGGGTACGTCTAAGACTACACCTCTAGTCCTGGATACTTACTATATAAAATGACTTGCACGCTAGCCTAGGATGGTCGTATACATACTACACACCAATCACTAACTATCACCTTCATATTTACTAAATATATGACAGGACTTACAAATTATTCAGCATAGGACAGAACGTCAAATAATATACCCCCAGATCTTGCTAATTACCAATTAGATAGCAAAACTTATAAACCAACTTAACCTAGGAAATTGCGTCTATCAGAACGGCCAGCGCTGGTGCCTAGACGAGACCAAAGCTACTAGCAGTACAGGATTATTTCAAAATAATGATGCAATAAATAGTGAAATGGTCTTATTCTTAAACGAACTTACATACATCAACCGTCATGACACGAAATGATAGACGAACTCTACAAGTTTCAAAAGTACTAAAGGTGTTCGATGTGAGCGTCGTTGGTTAAACGGCAGACATACAGTTCGGCCTGGACGCAGCTCGGGTAAAAATTCCACCGTAGCAGAGATGCGTTGCTTAAGGTCATTCAGTTGCTTTGGCAACGGAGGCACGTATACAATGTCTTTGATGTATCCCAGCGAAAAGAAGTCGCAGCGGGTCCGGCGATAGTGGAGGCCTGAACCACATTGGCAAATCCTCTTGTCCAGCACGGCCGATCCAACGTCCCGGTTGGATGTTATTCAGGTATCAGCAAACATCCTGGTGGAAATGTGGAGAAGCACCATTCTGTTGAAAGATTGCGTAGGGAATATTTTCCTCCAACTGAGGTACAAGCCATTCTGTTTCCATGTCCTGGTAGACATGGCAAGTAACTATAGACACAGCAAAAAAAGAAGGTACCGTACACATTGCACTTGCTTATTTCACAAAACACGTGTATTTTGGTGAGTTTATCAAATGCTCCACAATAGCATATGGATTTTTTGTGTCCGAGATCCTGATGTTATGGCAATTGACATTCCAACTGAGGGTGGAAAGTGGCCTCGTTGCTGAACACTAAGCTATCAGCGGACCTATCCTCTGATAACAGGTCCTCCATTTCAATGCAAAAGTTACGGCATTTCGGTTTGTCCTCTGGTTTTAGTAAATGCACGAGCTGAAGTTTGTACCCCTTACAGGACAGACGATTCCGTAAGATACGTGATACCATAGCTTGGGGAACCTAAAGTACCAGACTAGACCTTGTTGTCGATTTTCTTGGACTCTTTGCGTACACGGCTTTGATCCCGTCCAAAGTCCGTGGGCGACCCGTACGTTTTCTGGTGCATAAACAACGAGTGGAATCGAACTGTGTGATCCAACGTTAAATGCAGTTTCTATGCGGTGCACGCTTGTCGAATTTCGTCTGAAAATGTTGATGCACTGTAACAACAGCCCCTGTTCCTGCAAATTCCATAAAGTAAAATACCTTTTCCTACTTGGAAATCGCCATCTTGTAAAATAAGTGCCACTAGCATCAATAGTTGTGGCAGTTACCATGCCCAGGCAAGAACTTGATGCTGTTCTCCTTCCTTTCAATCCGTCACTGCTCGGTTACCGTTAACAACACTCTCACTACAGTCCTTCGGTTTACACCATTACTTTTGAATAAGCCTTTAGATAGGCAAGTCAATATTGAGGAAGAAATGACCTGGAATAGGAGACTTTTGTGATAAATCATTCTAGTGATTAATTAACGGATACAAAACAACCCACTAGAAACAGTTGTTTAGTCATGTAGTACTAAAACACTGACCAATTGCTATACAAAATGAACCGTTAGGTCGCAATCCAACTCTTTGACAAATTATTTCCAAATTTAGTTTCACGCAAATCATTTTCACGACATAAAGCACACTAGAGCTCATTGGCTATTCGAGTAACATAAATAAGCCAGAGGTTTATTTTCTAACGAGCGGAGCACAAACCAGACAGGGACGGACGAGATTGCATTCAAAATCCACTGTCCGCCTGAATTTTAAATAATAGATAAAACCAGAGCGCCTATTAAAATGAGCATTTATAAAAGAATTACACTAAAATCAAATACAGAATTAATATAAATATAGAAAACACACATTCCATTTGTATTTTAAGCGCGACACCATATAGCCACCACCTTTCTGGAAGTAATATTAATATATTATTATTATTATTATTAGCACCACGTCTTACTACCCGTTCGGGTTATATGCACTTACGCTAATGTGTAATGGTAGGGTGATTGTGAGATGAATTGGAGGACCCACGGTTTAACGTGGAATCCGAACCACGGTGGAGGCCTGGCATTCCCCACATTCACAAGATTTCTTGTCAGAGGTGAAGGAAGGGTTTGGTAATCAGATAAATCTGTGCCGGGACCGAGGATTGAACCCCGGCCGCCAGCCCAGAAGTCTGACACCTTACCCCTAGACCGCCAGGTCACCAATATTAATATACCCATGAATTATAAATACAAATAATGAGTTTGTATTCTTTTTCATCTCCGCGTCTTACTATTTATTTAGACGCAAATGTTATAATTACGTTAATACTTAATAATTACGTTAATCTAGAGCAATAGACCCAATTTTACGCACCTATCCGAACACCTGGGTATTCGTTCATTAATTGGAAAGTAAGATAAGCCCGTATATAAATACTAATAAATATTTACATTAATACAACAAGGGATTAAACCAAACTTCCCTAAGTTCATCGTTGGCCACTGAAATAATCTTGAAATTGGGGTCAACCAAAGAAGGCTGAGTTAATTTACCAAAAAGAAAAAAGAAATGAAACGGAATAAGAAGCTTTTTTCTATTATGGCTTTAGAGAAATTATTAAGAAAATGCTGTCTTTTCTCGTCATAGTATGTCTTTTCAATCTACTTAGTCGGATATTTTATTTAAAAAAAAGCCTTCTAATTGGTTGTGAAACTTCTGTCAAAAGATATATAGGCAAATCCAAAGCGCCACTTATCTCACACAGTGAACTTCTCTGATGCTAAGCAATTGAGACATGTTGAAAGTCTTCTTAAATTAATAAAACATTACTTTGTATTTTATACTTAGGCATGAGTGATTGATACATTTTTAACGAGTTTTATTGATATAAATTCCTACACAATGTTTTAGACCATTTTTTAAAGGTTTGAAAGTCCGATCAAATTTAATGAAAAATCTATATTAGGCCATAAAGAATTCCATGTTTATACTTTAACGTGCAGTTCTATTCAGTGCTTATGAACAGAGCACTTAATTTGATCGCATGGCATATCCTGCTTAATGGAATATCACAAGCAATACTCATACATACATACATTCTCTTACAAATTCCCTGCTTGTATACATTCTTTTTATAGGTCATATTTTGGTCATTTATGGACATTTATTTGTTTAGGTCATATTGTCTTGGTTTGCTTTATTATTGAGTCATTTTTAGGCATTTATAGGCCCTCTTTAATAAGTATATTTTTAAATAGATTTTTTTTTTATATCCATGAATTATTAAACATGAGGTTTTTCATCACACAGTTTTCGGATCATAATATAGTATAGGCTTCAAATTAACTTGGTTATGTTTGAAAATCCACATTCTTAGTGTGATAGTGCAGTTAAGCTGGAAAGGTTGGGTTGGTAAGTGGTAGCAAACTATTGGTTCTGAAGCAGATATTTATAATTTAACAGCCTGCAAGAGTTTAGTTACTAAAAGTATTTGTTTACATATTTAATGTTCAGTTTCCATTTGTAAAGTGCGCGTTTGATCAATTTTCCCATGTATATTCATTAAGAGTTTTCCCTCATAGCTTTGGGGTCTTATTTTTTAAATTTGGAGTCATTTTTGAGAATACATAGTGTAATTCTTTAGTTAGTTTTAAAATGTTTAGGTTATCCAAATTCACTTCCTGGTCTAAGACTCATGATTGTTGCTGTCTTAGGTTAATATGGTTTGAAAAACGTATTATTATTATTATTATTATTATTATTATTTCACCATGAGATTAAAAAATATAATTTAAATATATGTAATATAAAAATACTGGATGAGTCCTTCAAATCCCTTAAATCATCAATAATATTCAAAACTCAAAATTAAACATATATTTCTAATGTAATACTCTATTTTGCATCTAGGTCTTCCCAAATGATTTTTCCCACTGGGTCTAGCAGTCAGTACCCTGAAAAAGGTTATAGATTTTCCCACACGCGTTGTATGTCCTCCCCACGGTAATCTTCAAGACGTGATTAATTAAACCATTTCATCTTACGAGTACATGGCATGTAACTCATCATTATGTAACCTCCTCCACTTCCCAATAGCCTCATACTTTTGGAACAAATATCTTCCTAAGAACCTTGATTTAGAAAACCCTAAATTTGTTTTCGCCTTCTAAGGGAAAAAAGACATGTGTCGAGCCCATAAAGAATCACCAATATTTTTTTTCTTTGTATATTCTGAGATTCACATTTCTTGAAAGCAGGTGAGATGTCAACAACTTACTGACTGAGTATTAGCATTCATTTCCAGACTATGTTCTTTTTCTAATTTCCAATCTAATATGATTATTGCTAGTTAACATTTTCCCTAAATATTTAAACACATTAACCATATCAAATGATATTTTGTTCGCCATAATCTCTAAATTATCGTCCTCAATCTGTGTTCTCTTTGTGTTCATATATTTAGTATTTTTAGCGTTCACTTCTAAACCTATTTCCTTACCAGCCTCTAGTAAAATTTCTGCATTTCTTGCAACGGCTTTCTCACTATTACCTAACAAAGCTAAACCATCTTCGTACCCTAATAGGTATATGTGCCGTTTAACGTCAACCCCTTGCATTATTCTAGTAGAATCCTCAAATCTATATTAAAAAGTACCAGAGAAATTGAACCTTCTTGTTTTAACTCATTATGTGCCATCATGTATTACTCATCGAAAGTATCGGATAAGTGACTGACATATTTGAAACATTTAAAGCAATAAAAAAGTTAATTTTAAAAAAAATCATAATATTGGTGGAAGAAATCAAAATGAAGCTAACATCTTACTAACAGATTGTTATGTGTTCTAAGATTATATTTCAGTTTTAAGTACCGCGGTTTGCAGGACAAATTAAGATTAGAATTCAATACAAAAGTGGAATTAACACATCTTTTATAATTATATTTATCATGGAGTTGAAACTAAAATATAGTTGTTTATGATATTATACAAATTCATAATAGCTTACAGTGGACTCAACAATAAAAAAAACTACTAACAAAGTGCAGTTGTAGAATTTTTGGTAAGCTTTGATCAGATGTGTGTGGGTTTTTTCCTTCATCCTCGAAAAATATACATTCGTGGTTATTTGCAACAAAACATGTTGGATTGCTAATCCTCACACCTTTAAAAAAAATTGAAATGTTAATAATTGTGACAGCCTTTTAAATCATGTATATACGATACACACAAAAATACATTAACAGTGATACCGAACACAGACCATGTGCACACATAAACCGTACATAATAGAGAGTAGCCATTTGGTTTTTTATATAATTTCATTAATTTGAGATTATGCTGCCAGATTTTAACTAAGATCGAATGTGTAATAAATCCCCTGGTTTCTCTAAGACTAAATATTAATTACAAAGCGAGTGATATAGTTTTACTGATAAAAGTATTGAATTAAAATTTTGTGTAAAACTTGTAAATACGATAGAAAGTAAGGTCTTTAAGAGATTTCAACAGTAGTTTGTTTATCCATCCTTTGGACTTTTCTTAAGTGGAGAGTGAAGATGTTTTTTATAAGAATGAAAGATTTCAAGTTTTTTTTAACTGTCCTATTATTTGTTATAAACCCTTAAAGCTATTACAATTTTGAAAATAAATACATATTTATAGCATTTTGCGTGATTATAGCGTTTACTCACCATGTCTTACCAGCCATATGAAATATTCTCATTATATTAAACAAATGAGACTGATATAAGGAAGGTAGAATTTAGAGGAGATGTACAGTACCTTCATTAGCGTGGAGGGCATAGTGATAAACCATTTAATGAAAACTACCCACAGCTACCTGTAAGGAATTAGAAATACAGACTCAATATCACCTAAAAACCAGACTAGACAAGCTTTAAATTCTGTCCGCATGCCCACCTATGTGGGTTAAATTATTAATTAATTAGCGAGTAGAAACTTGACAAGCTTGAATTACGTAGTAGAATATTCTACTCATCATTTAATGCATAAAACATGTAGTTTGGCAATCAGCAAATGACAAACAAGAAGCTTTTTTTTTATCAAATATACCTATCTGATTCTTTAATAGTATTTTCATGTTTTAATGTGAGGGAGTGTGATAAAAAATAACAAAGCATTAGCCTAGTTAAATATGAAACAGGCTGTAAGATGAACACGCTAGTAGATACATATATAGTTTGATAGACTTAGGATTAATATTTTATGCTAGATAAATACATATAAATATTGATCAGTTGTATTAATAAAAGGTATTAGAGCCGTAAAAATAATTTGCACAGTGCACTGCAAAGGTTTTTTCACGCCTTTGCTTAAAAATGAATAAATATACTCAACTCTTGTAGAATTTGAAATTAAATTGTTAAGATTGTTTTAGAAACACTCCATCAGAGAGCATACATTAAATAATATACAATGTTGTACAAACATATTAATAAAAAAATTAACATCTCTGATCACCAGAGAGGATAACAATAAATTTTCCATATCTCGATTTTAAAATATTTTACCAATATCGCAGGGATCAGGGATTTTATAAAAATATATTATAAATTAAAGCTTTTATTTTTAATATTACTAAAAATTCACAATGATAAGTTGTTTTTTATCTCAAATATATATAATTATACTTATATATATATATATATATATATATATATATTGGTGACCCGGTGGTCTAGGGGTAAGGTGTCAGACTTTTATGCTGGCGTCCGGGGTTCAATCCTCGGTCCTGGCAAAGATATATCTGATTACCAAACCCTTTTTTCACCTCTGACAAGACATCTTGTGAATGTGAAGAATGCCAGGTCTCCACCGTGGTTCGGATTCCACGTTAAACTGTAGGTCCTTCATTTCATCTCACAATCACCCTGCCACTACACATTAGCGTAAGTGCGTATAACCCGAACGGGTAGTAAGACGCAGTGCTAATAATAAAAATAATATATATATATATTTATAGTACAATGTCTTACCACCCGTTCAGGTTATACGCACCGCATCTCAAATATTTGAGGAGATATGATCAAAATAGGACATTTTTAGTCACTTAAAGTAGTCTAACCAAAATACATTTTCATGTGCGATTGAGAATAGCCATTTGGTTTAATGTTCAGTGCCTGCATACAAAATGTAATCAATCCTTAGAGATGATTTTGATTAAAATCGATCGTTTCTCATTTCGCCCTTAATTAAAACATCCTTAATTTTACGGTTAGATAGATAGGTCAAAAAACTCTTTTGGTAAACCTTGTGAAATCCCTTAGTACCAACTTTTAGCCCAATCAATAATATGGTTTCGGCTCTTGTCAGACCGATGGAATGGCAAGAACTACTTTTTTGTGTTCAGGGGGTCATATAACCTCTATAACCATCAAAATATCGAGCTAGATTTTTTTACGCTCACAAAACATTACCTACCCGAGGGGTACAAACAAGTAAAAATGAAACTATATGTCAAAACGTAACAGCCACTGAAAACACTCCTTGTTGTATAAATACCTTTATATGAAAGTTAAATTAACTAACGTGGCTCATGCTTTATTGCCAGGGAAAGCGAGGATTGAAAGGACTGGGCCAGTAAACTGTTAGCTCCTTCTCTCTAACATTTTACCAACCACAGACAGAAATTTGACGAGCAAATTTATATATTTTTACTATTTAAAGCATGAGCTTGATACAGAACGGCAAGAAACAATTTACTAGTACAGTCCCGTCAAGACTTGCTTGCCTTGGAAACAACTCACTTTTGACAAATTGTTACGTTTTATTCTAGTTAATGAATATATGTGGACCTTTTTTACTCTACTTGGTAAATACATTCGTGCGGGGCTGTGTAAACAGTGAAATTAATACCCCTGCCGTTTATTAATCGTTAACGCGCTATTTTCAAATTTGTTTTAAATATCATTTTATAAACTTATTAGAATTGTCTTTGGATTATCTTTAGGGATAGTAAATAGCTCTGTAATTCGAAAAGGGTTATTTAATTTAAGTAAATTACCAATAGTCGAGTTTACTAATAAAAGTATTTGGTCACGGTAATATATGTTTATTTTAAAGATTGGGATAAACTTATATTAAAGTAATATTATAAACAGTATTTTATTTTATTAATGAATTTAGTCACTTTTTCAAAACAACTTAAAACTAATTTGTAATCAAATTAAATTTGGATATGGAGTTCATTTGCAAAAGCGCGCATTTAAAAGTGAGTACTACACCAGCAATATTTAACCCTGAAACGGTATAGTGGGGCACTCTATACCCCAGAGAATTATATTTCCATATACATTTAAGCTAGTACATATGACCAGTGCTACCTTCTGTGACTTTTACTTGACCTTCACTCACTGTCTTCTAGTTGGTGTGTTTACTTGTTAGCAGTGACAGTTATTTATACGCGAAACAGTGACTTTGGGGCATACAGTATCCCAGTTTAGAGTTAATGTAACTTTTTCTTTGTTTTAAATATTATATTTCTTTTTTAAGTTATCTCAAAATTAATTGTGTAGTTGTGTGTCCACTTCTAAGAGGAATCAGCCTGGCTATGGCATAATAACTGGGAGTTGAGATGCCCACTCAGACATCAACAGTCAATCGATCGTCTGGAAGGTGCTTCATTTGGTCACGATCCAAAGACACCAAACCAACTGTAGTATGTTCAGTGGTCAAAAAATGTATGTGTAAAAGTCATAGTTTAGTGTTTGGTCATTATTGTAACAAGTAAACAAAATCAATTGGATCAAACAAAAAAAATTACTAATAGATTTTAAAGAAATAACATATTCATTATTTGTTTAATTCACACAGTTATTAGCATTTTCTAAATCATAAAATCTAGAGTAGGCTTTACCAAACATTTAATTTTATTCATTAAATGTGTTATTAATTTATTTTTTTAACATTTAAAAGTTCTGTTTTTTTGGCTGGGGTACTCTATACCCCAGTATACTGTTAATGTGTCTGTAAATCAAGGGTATTGGTCCAGGGTTAGTTACTATATAAATTGTGTTTTGACTTAACGAGTGATATTAATTATTGGCGTCAAATAAAAAGAGCACGAGTAACATAATGAGTAATGGAGGGGGTTGTTAAGCAAAATGGCCGTGACTTTCAGACAATTTTGAAGGAAGGAAAATATGTCATGGATGTGTATATTTATGGAAGAAAAAACCTATTTATGTTACAGTTCCCCTAGTTACGGTTTCAAACCCCTAACTTCACGTCTAATAATGACCTTGTTAATACGAATTTGAAGCCCTAGATCACGTGGTAACTGAGGTAGGAGACGAGGATCTTAGAGGTTTGTGGTGAACGTCAACAAATTAGCTTAGGTGGATGGCCAAACCCCGAACTACTTATGTTATTCCCTAGAAGAAAGCTACCAGACAGAGCTTAAGAAACTAGAATAGTTGTGTAGAAAATAAAAAATACCAGGAAAAAAAAGTGTGTTCGTGAACGTTACTGGGTGGAGCTGTTTGACACTAGGAGAATAAACAGTGGCGTGTGAAAATACAAGTACTGATACAATTTGGGTTATGAACACCCTATTAGATCCATTATAGGCTCTTATACCAGTTAGCTTAAATTTACGAGGAATTAAATCTTAGTGATATCGCATATGTGGACTTTTAGACTTTTAATAGTTGAACAATTTATTGTTTAAACTATGTTTAGATGTCCGGGACATGTATAGGATATAAAATATGTTTGTGTTAATTCCAGTAAACACCCAATTGACTCTTGTTGAAGATTTTGTCAATATTTAACATATGATCGTCAATATCTCAGCTATCTACGAAGTCCTCTTAAACCAGAGTTACTAATATATGATAATGATAGTGGGTCTAGCTAACTTCAAAGTTTTGATGGATTCACTACTCCTTCTATGAAACACAGTATTAATTCATGTCTTCTTTTTCTGGATATGAAAACTCCATTACAATAATTAATTAAGTGACTTTTTTTAGAAACAAATTAAAAAAAAAACTAGTCTTTCTTTGTAATATTGTACCTTGTGCTTTCAACAACCGGTATAAAGAAGGTATTAAAATATTATTCTAAGACTATGGCTGAGTTTCCAGTTCAGGGTATTCTCGTAATGAATTGGCGAAACGTTTTCTGTAGACCCCAAAGAGGACACGTTAATTGAATGCAAATAATTTTTCCGGGATGACGACTGGGACATTATAGATTTAAATCGATTTCAGAAGCGATTACGCAGGCTTAGTCCCCTACCTTTCTGATTTTATGTTTTCATCGAGGTCTTACCGAGACCATTCCGTATTCAAAAAAGTGCTATAAGGGACGTTTAAAAGTTATTTCAAAACACTTTTCTTGTCCAGTTGCCAATGAAAGGTTTTCCTTCTTACTGTTGGAGAAAATATTTATAAAATGAGAAATATTTGTAAAATTAATAACAGGGACCGAAATCAATATAAATTAAATAATTATATTTTATATAAAACATATTTTGAAACAATAGCTTTTTAGCTAACACATTTTTATTGATTAGAATTAGTAAGTCTATATTTTAACTATATTTTCCTAGTTAGATATGGTAAATAAATGACAGCTATAATTATTGATTGATTAATGTTTAATACGAGGCCTGCCGCTGGCATTATTTAATTGGGTAAGGATGATTAAGTACAGAAAAGATTTCTTTGAGATGATGGAAATACATTTTCATGGAAAAATCCTCCAGTGTCCCTCACTAGAATTCGAATTCAAGTAACAACATTTTGGGTCATGGGTCAAACACTCTAACGTTGATCTAACTTTGCCTTAAAACTTATAATAAATTAATATTATGTTAAATTAAACTAACATTGTATGTAAGTCTCTCTATATAGGCTACATTCCGAATAAATGGACAAAAGTTATGTTAATTTAAGTTAAGTTCAACATACTCACTGCGCAAGTGAACAACTACAATTTATAAAATGTTGTGTAAATTTTAAGTTCCCGGGCTAACAAATCAAAGACGTCAATTTTTAGACTGAAGTATGAAGCACATAGGCTCATTTTCCATTCATATATTTCCTAATATATCCAAGAAATTAATCAGTCTAGGATTGTGGCTTGTTATTATAATACTCCCATCCGAAGTGAATGAAAATATGGGAGAGGGGAAAGGAAGGAAGGTGGAGAGGGGGAGAAAAAAATCTCTTCTCCTGTTTTGGTTGGAATTGGAATTCAAATCTGGTGGAAATTTCTATAATTAATCACGGTGACAGAGTTATACAATTTCTCCGCCTTTCGTCTCAGGACCGTTCTATCATTTCTGTGAAGAAAGGCTACATCCTTCCAAGTGAGAAAGGAATCTCTAGAGGCTTGGCGGAATAGGTATGGCTTAAGCCGTCTTAACTCAATATTGTTTTAGTTTTATATTCATTTCCCTTCCGTCAAAATGGTTGTCATAACATTCTTTCTCACGTAAAAAAAACAAACATCCTTACGACAGTATTTATAATATGATGTAGGCCTTTTACAAAATACTATCTCTATTTTGGCAGGAAACATATAATATAATCTTTCTTGAACAATTTTTTTATTTGAATAAAATATTTTGTGGAAGTGATAACATATCACAAATTAAACCCGCTTTGATGGTAGCGTGAACTAACGCATCATTGCAACTTGATTGCCGTCGGTGGTGATATAGGGGTTTGAATCCCTGTTTATTGTACTGACGATTATTTTCTTATAGCTACCCCTTCCCCCTCATGCGAATGTGGCTAAATCACCTATAAATTCCACCCTACTCATCCTTACTACATTAGTGCAAATACGCATGTATAGCACGAATTGTTTACGAGACCTGGAAATAAAAAATAAATAAAACTAATTTGAAGTGTAGATATAGACCAGAAATTATCAAACTTCTTTGTTTAAAGGAACCTCTAAAAAATAATTCACAGAATCTCGGGGAACCCCTCCCAGGCTGACAAATATTGAGTTCGACAGTGGTAGATTACAAAGTATGCGTGTCAACTAATAAGATTGATAAATAATTAATCGCCCATAATTTTAAATAAAATATTTCCTATTAATATTCTCTAATTAGTTTCCTTCAGTACTTGGTTTTGGCGTAGTAATAATATTCTTACTAACTTCACTTTTAACATTATAGCAGGAACTCTTCTCTTCATATCTTTTGGATATAAGAGTTATCTTAAAATATGTCCACATTATCCAAAAATGATCGGCAAACCAATACAAATAAGGTTTTTGCAAATTCTCGTGGAACCCTGTCTGGGAATCACTGATAAAGATGATCGATAATGTAAATTTATAAATTAATAATGTAGATAATTTATAAAGTTATATTGAAAGAATAAAACAACTGATTGTAGGAAACAATGTATTCTTTTGATTATCTCGTCATATACTATCTAGGGTCCCTGGTTAGATTCCACATATACAATAATTGAGTACTTGTGAACTAAATTTCCCTCTAATTCTGATAAAACAATTCATGATTTCATGACTAGGCTTTAGAAATAATATCATATTATAATTTAAATTAGTTTGTAAGTCATAGGCTAGTAAATCCTTGAATTTTTTAAAGTGCTCCTTAAACATATATTTAAATATTAATGAATGGATAGTTTTTTTTTACTTTTATATTATAAATTATTATTATATATGATGGTATAACTTATATAAATACAACATTATAGTTTTGTATGGTTTGCTGGTGAAAGTAGGTTTGGGTTCTATTATTAGTTGGGTGTACAGAGGGATGTTTTCCTAGATAGTATCTCACGCTCCTTTCACGAAAATACCTGTACACGATCTCTTAAGTTCTTCTTTCCTTATCTCTACCCCAATAATGTAAATATGTGGTTAACCTGGACGAGTAGTAAAACACAAACAACTAAAATGTTACATCAATTTATGAACAATTTTCAGCAAGCAACTATAATACAAGTATTCAGAAAACCAATAGCGTAATAAAATTCAAATATGCATACATTTCAGTCACCATAATTTCAATTTATATGGTTCGTTCAGTTATTTATTTATAATAAAACTTTCCATATACTTCACTAAAACATTCTCTTATCATATAAAAACCTCCAAAACAGATATATTATTTTTTAAAGATTTATAAAAAAAAAGATGGAAAAAAGGGCAAGGTTTTGTTTTCATAAAATGTATTTTATTATAAAATAAAAAGTAAGCCAAAATTATATCCACAGTAAAATTACAAAACTGTATACCTTCAACTAATTAATGGCTTTGGTTGTATAGATTTTATCGTTCTTGTTTTTATGTGAGACCGAGCCCTTAAAATGGTCCAAACTTTTCCCCCTCAACGTTTCCCTGAGATTAATAGAAGCTGCCACAAGAAGATGATTGACACGCCCAATAACCACAGACAGCTGGGCTATTAAACATCCCAAAGTATACTTATTTTATTTCAGGGGTTGCTGGTGCAAATGTAGAGAGAGATTTTTTTTCATCGTGTCTTATTTAGCTATCCGCATTTAACTACACTAATAGAATAATAGTATTGAAGAAGGATTTTTTTTAGAACAACTATATTTGAATTTGCTTGAAGGAAGAGATGGAGAACAGTTAAAAATTACCAGAAACTTAAAACATTCTGGGATTCAAACCCCAGCTCCTCCCCCCCTAAACCAGCAAACTAGACTAAACGAGAATAAACTTAACGCATTGCTCACGTACTCACCAGTGCGGGAAAGTTTGTTGTTAAATGAAACTCACCAATTTCAGACCCGCGTTTGTCTAACCATCCGCTAATAATTACATCACCCAAAGCAGTGACCGAGAAGCTTAAGTACGTATTACGCACTGGTACCGTTGATGGGACGGTCAAAATTTGAGTACCAGTTGGATTCATCAAACTTTATTTTCCATGTGTAATTTAAATGGTTTTGTTCACATCCTCTATCAACAATGACATGGGTTCTATTTTTACCATATACTCTCATAATCCCTTCCATTAGATTAAGACTTTAGTAAACACAACAAAAAAAGTAGACTAAAAACTTCATTTTTTAGAAGCACTGCAGACTAGGTTTTTTTAAAAAAAAGTTAGAATCAACCTAAGTGCGAATTGTTGACTTTGGATAAGTTTCCTCTTTTCTGAAAAAATACAAATAAATACTCTCTTTTTTCTATGAGATTTCCTAAGATTCTCAAAATCTTCTCTTGTTCTTTTCACCTAATGTTTCCGGAAGATGCGTCACCTTCTCTTAACCTCATTTAAACCGTCAATGGCTGTAAGAAGCGCACCAACTTCTTAAAGTCCTTTTTTTTTCATTATTTACTCTTGACAAAGTGAGGGGGATGAAGTGAGAGAGGAGAGGTAAGCGAGGAGGGCAGAAAAGTTTTTTTTAAGTCGAAAAGGAAGGCTGTGAAAACATTGGTTGGGTTTTCACCATGATAGACAGTGTGGACACAGATGTTTCCAACTGGTTTAATACGGTTGTAGGGGTGGAGGGAGAAATAAGTTAGTGAGGTTGGGGGGGGGGGGGCCGTTTACGGCAACCTCCATAGGTAGA
>CABFVX010000129.1:143600-167891 GCA_902151425.1 Timema shepardi | reverse complement strand
ACTTCATAGGTAGAAATGAGTTTTTTCTTTAGTGTTCTATAAAAAAAATTCTCCTTGTTTTTTTAAAACTAATTATTCTGAACTGCAGTTCAGAGAGTACAACAAACTTCAATTTATGAAGATGTTACTAAAATCTGACCCAAGATGAATTCGTTCTAATGATATTCATAAGACTGGCAAAGGACGATGACTCTTAAAACTACCTATATATAATATAATATATAATAATATATTCAAAAATTTGTACCCGTAGAGTTTGAATTAATATTACCTCGGCTAACTCTGGCAGTGGCACGATGACCTTTAAGACTCGAGACCACTAGATATGATCGGGAACGCTTTCTGGATGATGCTTTATTAATTTTTTAATAATGACGCTACCTACAACAATGGTACGAATGAAATCCTTACTAGAGTTGGAGAAAATACAATGAGTACAACATTGAGCCAACTAAATAAAATGAATTCAGGAATGAATTGAACTGGGTGAAACGATAAAAAACAAAACAAAAAAATGTTATTACAAAAGTATGTGGATTATTATTATTATTATTACTATCATCATTACTATGCCAATGTTTCCAAATCCCAGCCCTGCCTATAGACGTACGGGTAAATACAGTAGCCCCATGACTTCTTTGGTACTGACAGACAGCTAAAAGCTTTTAAAAGTTACCAAACCAAATTATGTATCCCTACGCCAAACCATATGATCTGTAAAAACATGTGTTTAGCAGATGTCACTTCTGATGGTCAAAATTTAGGTATTATGCCTAAATGTTGACTGTCAGAAGTCAGCTGTGAGCTGTCAGTCAGCACCAAAGAAGCCATGGGGCTACTGTACATTACTAAGAATATAACTGAGAAAATAAAAACTATACAAAAAGTTTGTATGTATCTACAGGTTAAATATAATAGAGGAAAGTTAAATTCAAAGTTACAATTTATCATTTTTATGACCTATGAGTCAAAATGTAAATATTTTTTGACCCGTATGGAATAATTAACAGTTTATATTAGGTGAGCTAAGCTCTTTAAGTAAAATATGGATTGTCTGGAGAATATTAAAATATATACTCAATTTAATAGATGTTACAGTTAAACGGTACAAAAAGTTTTAATAGTGTCTGATGTTGGATTACGAAGATACAATTATATTAAATTATAAATTTGTCAGATCACTCCAGGAAAAAGATCAATGTGCATGACGATTCCTTCTAAGATTTGGTTGAAGTCGAAATATTGGTTTTCACTCAATACAAACACGAAGGTTGAGTACGAGGCTTCTAGTTCTCTTTAGATATATTATAAATTCACTTTACCATAAAAGGTAACATAATTATTAATATTTTTTGCAAGGACGAACATATATGTCATACTGAAGGTTTCCAGACTAAAGAAGAAGACCCTAATTTTATTCTGACAATGTTTCAAGTATCTTCTTCTAGAACAAAATTTTAAAAACTTTCTTTTCTCAAAGTCTAAGGATAGTATTATTATTTCATAATAAATGTAAAATGCCTGGCCATTAACTCAGGATAAATATAACATAAGATTTAAATAAATATGAAAGTTGAAAATATTTAGAAATTAATATGAAAAATGTTACAGCAAGAGTCAAAATCTTCACTTCCGTCGGTAAGAATCGAAACTCGCAATAGTTTAGAAGTAAATACATCTTTTCTTCCCGAGAACCTCTGCACAGGCTTCCTCTCACTGTGTGAGATCAGCTCTGTCCAAATGAGAATCCTCTGTATAGAATCACTCTGTCCGAATAAATATATAACTTATTTTACTTTCATTCCGAATGAGACTCGCTCTTCAATCGTCATCAGTTTATTTTGATTTGAGTAGCTATGGCCAATCACGAAAATGATTAAGAACTCAATATACGATTTCAAAGGATAAATATGTTTAATAAAGATGTAAGTGCTCTCCCATATTCTAAAATTAATTATTATTACTATTATTATTGCTATTTTTAAACAGTTCTGAACTATCTTTCCTCCGTATATTGTGAATGAACATAAAATGTATTCAACCTGCATTACATCATAACGTCTTATGTCATAGACAAACTTCAAAGCATATTTTAACTCACCAACAATAGTAAATACTAGTAAACTACTTTTAAAATCAGAAAAGCAAATTAAAAAGTATGGTAGGATGGGAAATAGCACCAGTCGTTGAAGTGCCTTTCTTTCAGCCGTTGTCCAAACAGACGTCAAAGAGATTGGTTTGAATCTTAATGAAATCAAAGATTTATTCCTCATGTTACCAATATCAGAAAATATGTTCAACTATTATTGAATAACTGTAATTTAGGAGAATTCAACTTTAAATGCGTTGATGGACTATATTATGTTTCAACAAGTGATACTATGATGTATTGAGTAAAAAACAATGTTACAAGATTAAATTGACAAGAATTTGGTAATATTGATACAAGTCATTGTCACTAGGACGTAATCTGTATTATATATTCGATTAATATTCACAAAATTGAATAACACATTAAAAACATTTAACAAATATTAAAATATTAAAAAATTGTCAAACATATACTAAGGACGTTACTACATCAAAATTTGTGGAGTTGGATGAACTTTATAATATAGTAAAATTAATGTATATAAAGTACTTAATCTCTGTCAGTTATTAAAGTATACATGCATTTAAGGACACATTAATTAGAATTGTAAAATAATATATCTTAAAATAATGTGAGAAAACGTATTAAAATGGAATTGTTCCTTATCTGTAATCCCCTGTTCCTTTGTTCCACATTGCTGTGTTTATGATATTGTCGACATGTTTCGATGCACTTACGGCATCATTCTCAAGACACGATGAAGAGATAAGGAGTGTTCCAACTGATGTTGTGAGGAATATATCATAAAGTATGTGAGATTGTGTCAAACCATTTAATTTTACTTATCCAACAAAAAATTGTAGAACTTAAAGCCAACTGATCCTTATCCATCACACCCATCACATATGAAAGGTGAAATATGTTTTGACTTTATTAATAAGGTCAAACTCTCAGTAAAGACAATCCAGAATAGAAAATTACACCCTCAAATAGTTTTATTTTCATTATTTATGTTTTTTCACTCTCTGTCAGCTGATGCTATAAAAGATTTCAAAGTCCGTGTCTTCAGCAAGACAAGTCTTGAAGGAAGAGCAAAGAATTCTCATTAAGAGACTAGAGGGGGGGGAGTGAGAAGTTGAAAAGACTTTGCTACAGATTATTTCTTTCAATCCTCCCCCCCCCCTCCTCTTCCCCTCTATACTCCTTGCAATCCCTTGTGCGGACAAGTTTCTACAACGAAACAGCTTCTCCTTTCTCAGGACATGACAAAGGAAGGGTGAGGGCGGATGAGATATCCAAAGAACGAAACGAAACTCTTCGCAAGTAAGTTCAGACACGGAAAGGAAGATCACTTAAGCGTGCGTTAACGTGAACGAATTACAGGAATGAGGGTAATTAAGTTCATTAAAGAGGGGCTACACCACCCATTTCTTTTGTCACCATGACGCCTCTCACCCTCATTCTCCTGGCCCTGTCTAGACTCGCATTTCTTTCACTTATCATTTATTCCGTAATTCTCCGGCCCCAATCCCCGCTCAAACACCCCTAATAAATGAGGCGAGTACAATACGATTTTTAGTTTCTGTTCTAAAAAAGTAGAACCACTTTCTGATTGTGCACAATTTTTCTCCTGTTCTGCTATGCCCTAACTCCACTTCTTCTCAGTCATAATATCCAACTGGGATGTACGCAAAATTACGGCAATATGATTAGGATGAGACTGGTAGAATTCTATAGGAGAAGAGATAGTGAGTAGCATAGGAAAGACCCCCCTCAGTACATCCGGTCAGGATTGGAAACCCACCTTCCTCGTCACAGGCAAATCCAACCAGATGGGCCTGACACTTAGTCCGTATGCCCACCAAAGTGGGTAGCTATTAACAGATGGTAAGGAATGTTTCTCCTGTTGCAAGGCGCTCAATGAGAGCAATTTGTTACCATCTGATCTTACGCTTGTAATAAACATTTTGCTAGTCCTAGTTCCCTTGTCACAGTAATATAATCCTATCACAACCTAAACCAAATTTATTTTATGAGTGAAATACAGACGTGCCCTTTTCCAACCTGGACACTTGGTGTCGTGTATGTTGTATATTTCAATTGTTTTAAAACGAATCATGTGCTGAAAGGAAAATGTACTGCATGTGCCGTTGGTTCAAAAAGTGGTAAAAATTATTTTCCTATTTTCACCTCACAATAAGAATGTTATCCATAATCGACCTAATTCAGGAAAAGAAGCTAAACTCTTCAGTGCTCTTGATTGTGGCCTATAATTTTTAACCAATATTTATACCAAGGCAGGAAATAGGAAATTTATTTATTTCTACTATTTTAACTATAAATCAATTCATCCCTTAATTTTGTCATCAACGTGGACTTTATAAATACAGGATTGTATTTACCAACCAAATATTTAACCCAATTTTTAACAAATTAACACCAAGCCTTGAGCTAATAATTATATTATCCTGGTGGTAGGATACATTTTGCACACAAATATTTTAAAAAAAAAGTACACAAGCATGAATGAACCAGGGATACTATATAGCCCTGGAATGAACGATGTTGCATGAAACGTGTACCCGGTATCTCTAATTTCTAAGACAAAGGGAAAAGGTCAACAATATTATTGCATTTACTTTTAGAACTCTAAAAAAGTTTTCAACAAAACTATTTTCTCTTAAGCTATTATTTTACACCCTGGAGCCCTTCCACCATCAAGTGTATATTTCATATTACAACTATACCCTTATCAAGTGGCGGCTCGTTTATAGGGACCGAGGAACTGCAACACCCCCTATTTCCACTTGATATTATAGATTACATTTAATATAATGAGTTCTTTGATTCTTTAATTTTCTTTATTTTTATAGTACAATATAGATTTCTTAATCTTAATGTCAGTACTTCAGTAGTCATCCCCCAGTTTATGAAAAAGATACAAAGATCTTTGTATGGAACTGTGCGCTTCACAGTGCCATCGGCGTGGTGTTTGACTGTTGTGCGCATGCAAACATAGGACGGAGGGGGGACGAAGGAGGGACTGCCAGGCAGTAATGGTGTAAGGAGGTTTTTTTATTTAGTTTTCATTCAGCGTGTGCTGTGCTTAAAAACCGTGTACCATATTCTTGAATGTGATAAAGTGTAAAAGAGTGTATAATTATATTATAATTCTGCTTACAGCTATTTTTTTTCCGGCTCTTTTATTTAACAGAAAGACTAAATGTACTTGCAGTACTTTCAATGGAGAAAAATTTCCTCAATTGTCATCCAGAGATCAAGGAGAATATTATTGAACTTTTTAGGCAAATTAAAACAATAAGAATGGATTTTATTTCTAAACGAATAGATCAAGCTTTAACTGTAACAATTTAAGTTAAAGTAAGTAACAAATGTTTAGTTTTTTTGTTTAGATTTTATTAAGTTCCAGAATAAATTTTCTTTTTATATATATATTTTTTCCTTTTACACAATTTTAAAACAAAGGCTGAACATTTTCTGGAGCAGCACACCCACTAATTTTAGCAATAAACCGCCACTGCCTTTACCCCCAACTACATTTTTTGAGCCCTCCTGAAGAAAGAATCTGGCTGGTCCCCGATCTCATAATAAATGTCCAAGCAAGGTGTTACCCATAGTGAGAGAAAGGGGTCGTTAACCTTAAGAGGGGGAAAGAAAGAAAAATGTGGTATAGCGTACTTCACCTTTAACCCTGGGATAAAATCGTGAGGTCAAGAACATAAGGGGTCTAAATAAACATATCAATAATTTTATTTGCTTAGTTAGGAGTTCGGTCTTGAATACGTTTCCGATTCATTCATAGTCAGTAACGAATATGTAAATTAAACGGTGTCAATGCGTTCATAGCACAACCTCGTAACTAAGGATTAAGGAGGTCAAGAACAGAGTCAAGATAAACCGGCTCGAATCCAGAAGTTGTATTAGTAACAGTTTGCGTTGAGGGCACTACCTTCCTTAAGGGAAATATGCTCGCACTATTTCTTATGGGAATGGTAGTTCTGAAGCATCTAATCCACTATACCAATCCTAGATTGTCTTGAACTGTTTTTATTCTAAAAGCTTGTTAAAAAAATATTTTATTTGTTTGAAGAAGACTAGATAGTAATTTGTTTCTTGCCACTTACTTTGGCCCTAGAACTATAACATTTCACTGGAAAATTAGCTAACTCAATTCTTCCTTGCTTTTGCAAAACAAAATTTAGAACATAAAGTTTAAATTCCTTTTAAGAGTGAAATGTATTTTTAAATAACAAGCCACTTCTTAAATAAGGCTAGATTTTTTAATGTATATCAATTATTATTCCCAGCACTTCGGTAGGCCACCCCCTTAAGATGGGGATGTAGGGAAAGCAAGCTAAAGGCATTATTTTTGCAGTTGTTTTTATAGAAAAATATTTTTTGGCCAAAATTAAATATCTCATCAGTGGTCATAGAGTTTAATTTTCTTCACTTGGTGATATCAACTGTTGTTGAATATCTGTTATGAGCATAGCAACATTAGATTACAAACTTTTTAAATTAAGAGAAAAAGTTGTCACTAAATTCCATTACACACTTAACAGATATTCGAGAACTGTTGAGGTTAACATATGAAGAAATTAAACTCTAGGTTTTAACTGAAGAATTATTTTATTTATTTAGATGAATAAAGGTTTGAGATAAAAATTGCACTTAACTCGTGTTTCCTGTACTCACCCCTTAAGTGAAAATATTTTGGCATTGTCTGGGACTTGTTCAAATATAGCTATGAGTATTATTCATATTATTTTGTCTTATTGAACGTGCAATTACTTACATTTGACTATAGCTCATGGTGATCCACATTGGTGGGCACGCATACCAAACATAAAGCTCATCTAGTTTTGTTTATCAGTTATGAGAATATTTGGGTTATAAAACTGGCCATGTTTATCGAATTTTTTGCTTTAATAGTTTTCCGCCCTCCCTACACGCAAATACAGGAATATTTCCTATTAAAACCTTTACCCTCATTATCCCTACCTCATTATCATGGATAAATATGGATAGTGCGAGCGGTTGGTAAGGTGCAGAACACAAAATAAAATAGATTCACAGTACTAAATCTACTTGTTGGCATTTTACTTGAACGGGAAACTCGAACTTTCTATTAATATTACAATTTTTCTTTTTATCGCGTTCATTTAAGCTATTTTTATCTCGGGAATGTACAAAACACTTAGGTAAAATATAAAACCTTAATGTTATACACATAATATCATAGGACCTAATCATTGGATAAAGTATTACGGCTTTGCGAATAAGCTTCGCTTAGCCCTTACTTACTCAATAGCATTAGGAACTAAAAAAGTGTGTTGACACACGTACAAAAGTAGGCCAACTATTTATATCTGGAGCAAGTTCTAGCCAGTCAACTGTATAACACTCAATCTCTTTCAGGTCCATTCTAACCTTAGCTCTCCATCTGCGTTTAGGTCTTCCCAATGGTCTCTTCTAATTGAATTTGCTAGTCAATACTCTGAACCATGTTCACGCTGAGTGTCTTGCCCATCTAATTTACCTCTAAGCCTACTAATTATGTTAATAGTTCCATGCAGCATGAATGCTCTGCGGGACATCTGAACTCACCCTTTCACCTACTATTGAGGTTAGTAATTCAATAAATCTCTAATACTTCAGGGTACTGTTTGACTAGCCTTTGTAAGCAACAAATTTTATTTTTCTTTATTTGGGTGCTTGAGGTGAATTTTGGAACTGCAAGATCACATAAGAAACTAGCTTACAAAATAACTTAGCCTATGACAGAAACGGCTATCCCTTGATACTAATTCTCGGCTTTAGAAGTGGATATAATTGGGTTATTAGAGTGAATAAATGCACACATAGTAAATTAATGTATGTTCTACTAGAATAGAGCTAAGTTTCACCAGCTTCTCCAATCAATCATGTATAAAAATGGCCTTTACCTATGTGCAATGTGCTGGTAAAGCCAACAAATTATTGTGTCTGACAGATGCGTGCAAATATATAAATAGGCCAATATATTTCTTATTTTCCACTTAGCCTGGCTATACGCATTTTATTATGTTAAGGTGTTGGGGTGAGAGAGGTAGAATTTTGAAGAAATGGACCTACATTATCGGGGAGGTAAGATGGAAAACTGTTTAGGAAAAAAAACTCCACCATAAGTACACTCAAACAAGGTTAAAGCTCTGACATCTTCATCACCAGCAGACAAAATTAATAACCCGTGCGTTCTCATCGATCCGGGTACTAATGTTACTAAAACCGAGTGTACATTTCCATCTTCGCTCTTTTCTCGGGGTCGACTGAAATGCAGGGGAGAAAGTTAAGGGTAGAAAGATAGGACTAATTGGCACATTCCTGCCTCAGCCCGCTCCTTTACGTGCCAAAGAACAAAGTCCTAAGTCCGACCCTGAACTAGTATAAAAAATTAGAGCTAAGGAGGGAGACAGAAAAAGTGTACGAGTGAAACGGTACACGTAGAATTCGTTTGCAAAGAGAGTTCACCAATGCTGGGATAAAAAAGTTGTTAAAGAGTACATTTTTGGATGGTTACTTTTAAAATGTCTCGTGTTTTATTCACTCCTGCTCGCCAACAACTTTCCCATTGATTGGTTGCCTGTTTTTTTTTTAAACTAATTGGAATCTGGAATTTAAAAAGAACAGCATAAACTATGTATATATATTGTAATAGCTTTATTTTAAACTAAAAGGTGTTGAAGGAAATATTTAGCTAACACATCTTGACCAACACTGTCAAATAACACCATCACATAACTAAAACTATGCAATGCCAATTTGTAAGACTCAGTAATACTATTTAGTTGGACAGTTACACATTGTATTTCTGTAATTAGATACGACCATACAGTTTATTTAAATCCTAATATCAATAAAAACCTCAAGCTATTAAAATATTAATTTATACACACCGAAAGTCTCGCGGATGAAGTATCAGACGCAACTGGTGAGGTTTGCCAGTGATGGAAAGGTCGGGGTTCAATCTAGGTCAGATGTGGCTCTACCTAAATTACTTCCCAATTTATCTACATGCATATGTGGGTACATTTCCCCTTTAAGTCAACCTTCCCCATTTACCTAATTTGCGTGATTAAGCACATATATCATAGGTGTATAACAATAAGAGGCGATGAAAAAACAATCTATTACTCGTACTGCTTACTGGTGAAACGAAGCTAGACTGGCATCGCACTTGACTATCGTTGATGAGTGGGCTGGGTTTAAAATATTTGCCTGGTGTATTGGGGATGCATTCGAAATTTTTAAATTTTCTGTGATGTATACATCTTTTCCCAACACTCATGCATATTGTCTAAGTCAGCCTCTCCATAGTTTTTGGATTAAAACGTTAATAACTGCCTTTATGTTGAGCTCACTAATATATAAATAATTGCAACAACGTCTTGCGACGTTTGCCGTAGTATAATATGACCAAGGTGGTCGAATTTCATTCCAAACTAGTTGCTTTGAGAATATGTAGGGGTGGATTTACAGCCTCTTTCCAAGAAATATTGGGTTAATATCCTTAAAATCAATCCTTTTCATACCTTGTATTTATATAAATGTATGATTTGGACAGTTCAAACGGCCAGTAGAGCATATAAAAATAATTGATACGGCAAGATCGTACATACTTTCTCATATAATATGTCATAGTTTGTGACAATTTTTAAAAATGAATTATAAATAAACTACCCTTTAACAGGTTTTTCTTTTAAAAAAATATTATTTTGTCAATTGTATTAAAAGCTCTTCAGCTATAGATTTGAAAGAAAATTTGCTTTAATTACATTCTGCCTTAGGTTGCACACTTAGACTAACCGTAGTGTAGGTTTGATATAAATATTGCCTATGCAACGATTTTCAGGGGCTTATCACAGACTAAAATAATTATTTACTATGCCATTATTTTCCTTGGTCTCGGCCCTCTCCATTCTAACATTATGATTAGTATAAAATCTGTGGATGAGGCTGGTTAGTTTAAGATATTCAACAACATTAAAATTGTGTGAGGATGGGAAAAACACAATGAAAAATCACCTCCGTAGGGCACACAGCCGAGATTCAAACCTATATATACCAGTCACCGGCATTTCAAGCTATTTATTGATATCTTAACACTAAATACCACGTGACCACCAGTATGGCTAATTATTGGTCTGTTAATCTGTCGTTTTTAATTGTTTAATATTTTATTATGTTTATGTGCTGCGCATTTTACTAGCCGTTCAGTACGTTCACATATTTACAAATTTATTAATTTATAAGAAATGTACCTGCATTTACATTCAAGTATAGTTAAATACCTTTGAAAGAAAAACTTAGTACACATGGCTGAGAACCAAACCTAAAACTCCCTGTCACAGATAAACCATATAAGAAAAGACTAAAGCCTTTATCTGCATGGCCACTAATGTGGGTGATAATAGATTAATCTATAAAATACAAAGTTAGTGAAAAATATAAAGATAAACTTTACCATAATAATTTGTATTTATCAGTAAAAATAGATCAGCAATTTAATAGTTCAGGATTAAGCTACGACCAGCTTTGTCAAAGGTAGACCCATTCCGTAAGGCCATCCTTCACGGTAGATAAAAAGAAAGAAAGCATGACAATTTCCGCACGGCGGTAAGGTCAGACAGAACCTCAGAAGGAAAACAATAATTTGCTGTTATTAAAGTCAACTATGTATTGTTTGTCTTATTAAAAAAACAACTAATTTTCCAAACTTCCTTCCTAGGTAAAGGTGTTAATTACCTCATAAATGGAGGGTGTAGCCAGAACTAAACAACCTTATTAATTTGTATTTTCAACCCACTAACTACGTCTATCAGACCCTTCCCATTTATATTGTGCATTGCTTTTTTTTTTAATTAAAAAACATCCTTCCTCTTTTATTATATTTTTATAATGGTACTACTACCACCACCCTTCAAATTATTGTCTTCCTTACACCTTTCTCCCCTTAGCTCTCTTCCCCTCAAAGTTCCCGCCCTTTTTCATTTTACTCAAAAATGTACACGTGTCATCCTTTTACTTCAATATCATCCCTCTAACCCCCTCCCCCCCCCACCGCCCAACCCAATAAACCCGCTTTTTTTTACTGAGTTTACTTTCGGTAGGTTCATACAACAAAGACTCTGCAAGGAATAGGGGAAATGGGTATGGGAAAAAATGGGAGGGGGGATTGGTGTACTCCTAGCTCCTTACGAATCTCGTGACTAGAATATGTGTAGGAAGTACAGATCAACCTTACAAAACAATTGTTGTGAGTGAGAATCCCCAAATTGTTCTTTGTCCACCAAACGAAGGCGCATATTAATTAAGCTCTTGTTTGTTCAAGGATTTAATTCGCCAACCCTCTAAATATAGTGTGAGTGCTGGTGACGAGGGTGAGTGTTGGTGACGCTACCCTACGATATATTATTTTCTATAAGAGAAGCCAGTAGCACTTTCCTTCCCCTTCCCCCCCCCTCCCCCCCCCCACACACACACGATGTTGGTAATGCTCTTTATGGTATCAGACTTTATGGCTGTTGACGAAGTTGGAATTCTATTTTTGATCACATGCGATGGAGGGTGGCGGGCTTTTTCTTTGTGATTTTCTTGTGATCTCCATGATAATTAGGAAGAATTTTCTCTTACGGACCCTAACTATCTTTAACTCATGTATAAATTTAAAAAAAGTGCAATCACCAAATACGTACATTACAACTGAAAATTTGTTTAAGATAATTTTCACTTATTTTGGTTTCTAGATACTGATATTCTAAGCAAGGTGGGGATCTAAGGGATGCTAGAAAAGGTTTGTGTTTTGCAGATTTTAGGCAAAATAAATCAAATATTGCTTTAGTACAAGCATAGAGTTTAATTTTCTTCTTATGGTGATATTAACAGTTGTTGAATAGCTGTCAAGGCTGACCTTGAATTTAATGAAACCATTTTATAGTCATTTAAAAAGTGTGTCATCTAATGCCGCTATGCTCATGAGTGATATTCAACAAATTTTGATATCACCATAAGAAGAAAATCAAACTAAATATTTTTACTGAAGCAATTTGATTTATTTTGACCAAAAAATGTTCAGCTATAAAAACTGAAGATACTGGCGGTTTTTCGTGTTCTCTACATCCCCAACGTTACCGATTTTGTTTGAATGTTTAGTATTTTAAACGAAATATTTTCTGTTCAGTAGTGAATAGATTACTAACAAACACAAAATAGTTAGTATTTTTTTAATATTGCAAATACATTTAAGATACCATTATTTAATAATCGTTGAGTAAGCTAATTCCATTTATGTGTCAGGACATTAAACTAAGGATAATAAAATCACAAAATAAAATATTTAAAAATAAAGAAATACAATACAATACGTTATTCTATATAATAAAAAGTACTGTGCATTTTTTATGGATAAAGGAAGGGGGCAGACCTTCTTAAAAAATAGTAATAGTAAAGTTATTTCGTACAACATCAAAAAGAAGTTGAAGGCGCGGCAAAAGACAAGTTTGGAATTTCAAGTATCAAATTACGAATTTTTCGATTACTTTGTAGCTAACGTGTAGGGTAAAAGTTTTTCAGTAGACCGGCTCCACATATATAAAAGAACGTCTAAAGACTACATAAAAAAAGACAGAGAAAGAGGAAACGTTACAACGTTACACTGCTAGAGATTCAAGGCAAAATGTTTACTACTTTGTTGAGAGTGAACAAACAAGGCAGTCAATTTTGAAATCATTATTTGGCGACAGAGTATAGGGGAATCACTGAAAAAGTATCAATCGATAAATAATGTATAGATAATTTGCTTTAAGAAGGTAGTTTTAGAATTTAAAAACAGTATTTGGTTGCTTTAATATTAACACTTTCACTCCAGTGATCATGCGGACTAAATTCTGGGTTCACTTATTCTAGTTTGCTGGTGACGGGGACGTTAGGGATTTAATCCCTGATGAGGGTACTGAGGGGGGTCTTTGATAAAGTGTTTCTCAATTTTTTTTTCATTCCATCACTATTTATATTAACTGTTAAAAGTGATATTTGCAGAACATATTAATAGCATATTACTATAAAAGTAACATTAGTAATAATAATTATTATTTTAATATAAAATTAACTTTAGTCACGGTCATATTAATAGAAATATTAATATATATAAAAGTAGCTGTAGTAACAGTTACTATCAAATTTATCAGATAACTACCATAAAATGCAATACCACAACAGATACTTGACATAAACACTTTGGCTGGTTTTATATTGTTAGCGCAAGTATAATCTATTGAAACATTGGCCGGATGGCTAATTTTAACATATTATTAAATGGATGGTCCTACATCTTTATCATTAAATCTACAAAATATGTGACCTACCATCTTGCAATCCATACTAGACACGAATTCTCAACGTGTACAAAGTTTTCTGGCAGCAAGCGATCTTAATTCATTAACATTTGTTTAATGTGTTTAATGTATTACTTAATGCAATGTTTCAATTTATATATTTAATAACAGTTTTATCAATTTGTTTCTAAATATTAATTCACAAAGCCATTTTTATGAGTAAACTTCTAGAAATCCCTCATAATTTTAGGACTATATTTCAAAACTGGATTCACGAAAGAATGTAGGCGAAATCCTTAAAGGATTAAGAACCCTGCATATTAAGTTTTATAATTTTAAACAAATTTATTAAAATGTGAAATTAGCTCGAAGTGACGTTTCACGTGAAATATTGCAGTATTTACATAAAAAGAATTTGCTATAGACGTAAACCTAGTCTTCCTTGAACAAATAAAGCCAATTTTTAACAGGACACCAACAAAAATAAGAATATAGCTGTTATTTTAGGGGTCTTTAAGCTTCAGAAATGCATTTCCTATAAGAAATACCACAGTTAAAAGCTATTTTACCCCTAAAAATTGTGGCAGGTAGCTGTATTTAAATGAGATAAATGCATATTAAAATGTTACTCTTCACAAATGCATCAGTAGCGGGATAATATTATACATAAATAACCCTTATTACATTAGTGTATAGCAATAGACCATTTAATTCTGGCAATAATCAACGAAATCAGCATGTCTTCTATTATAGTCTGTAAAATGCTTATAGCTATAAACATAATAACAATGTACTTATTACAACGTTATAGTAGACGCTATAATAATACTATTTTTTTACAAGCCTACATTATATTTAAAAGTAGTTGAAATAGTTTTAAATAAATCTTTATAGTAAATATTAGGCTACAATTTAAATATTTAGAAGCCTAAATATACAGGTTTTTTTACAATTCGATTCTTTTAGCATTCCAAGCTATGTTTTATCATTTTTAAAACTACTCCTTAAATAATGTTTGCATCATTGTTTATTACTATCACGTCTCCCTGACTACCCATTCGGGAAATACGCATATATATATTAAAATGAGGTAATGTGTTGGTGATGAGGAAGGTTGAATTGACAAAAAGTGTATTAACAATTGCATGTAAAACCATTAAGTAAAAACAAGCATTAGTACAGCTGACTGAGATATGAACCATTATTATACCCGACTGAGTAATGAACCATCTCCCCGCCATCGGCAATCTAATTTAATGCGATTCCCATTTGACTACAAGAGCGGGTGTCAAACATTGTTCTTTAGAAGTATGTGATCATAGATATTACACTTACAAAATACTATAATTATAATCAAATATATATTTCTTACGTTTTGAACTAGTAAAGTTCTACAAAATAAGACCAACATTTGTCTGTCTAATATTTTCAAACACAAGCGATGAGTGGATGTCCTAGGTTAAGATTATTTGTGGCCGCTTTCCCTACTTGTTTGAAGTGGTCCCCACCCAGACTTTTTTTAAAAAATTTGGATGCTCCTAGAAGCTATTTAGAGTGTTCCTCTCTTTTTTTTCTTTCAAAACTTAGATGCCACTAGAAGATATCTAAAATAGCCTTTCACCAGTACATTTTTAAAATATGATGCCCTTAGAATTTATTTGGAATGGTACTCGCTTGGATTTTTTTTAAATTAGATGACCTAATAATGTATTGAAAGTGTTCCTCTCACTAACATATTTTTGAAAATTGAATGTGTTTAGAAGCTAATTGGAGTAGTCATCACTTGGATTTTAAAAAAAAATCATATAGAAGATATTTGGAGTGGCAGTCTAAGACTATTGGTTTTTTAATCGAATGCCCCTAGAAGCCATTTATTGTGATATTTCCCTTGAAATTTTTTGAAAATTAAATCCCTTTAGAAGCTTTCTAAAGTGTTCCTTCCCTTTAAAAATGTTTAAAAGTGGCGCCTCCAAGTTATTTGAAGTTTTATGCAATGCCACCTTAAAGCTTAATATTAAAAACTTCAGAAAATTTCGGGAAGTGCGTTAAACCCCCTAAACCAGCCCCCTCAATCCGCACATGAGTGTAGTGTCTTAAAACTATCAATGTGATGTGAAGACAAGTGGTGCCCATGTATACTTTAGTTTTCGGTTTTATGTTGGCCTTCAGAGTGATTTAACACGTGTTAGGAGGGCCAAAGCCTAGCACATGGTCCGAATGTCAACCACCTGTGCGTAATTTTCCTAGCAGACAAATAAGCAACTATATAACACGTGTTAAGTCTCCTCATATGAGACCACACACAACGCCCGGGTTTCTAGCCTCCACTTCACATGTCTCGTGGCATTAAAAGAAAAATTTCTTCGCTGCTTCAAGAAATACAAGAAACACGAGGAATAAACAAGTGGCTTATCACACAGAGAAAGAGAAGAGAAAAGCAACGTATCATTTACAAGTCAAACAACCCCTTGAGTAAACCCCCGACGGTGAAGAGGTGGGTTGGTAAAAAAAAAAATATGTGTTAACATGATGTAGGCTAAGTGGGGAAAGAGAATTGAATGTTTATAAAACCTTTTCTTTATATATCGAAGAGTTGAAAGTTCAAAGAATATCACTTAACAATGTAATATTTTTAGGTGAATAAATTCGTGGAGGAAATTTGTTACTATATTCATTATATTTTAAGGGTGAAGTGAATTTTAATACTCACCTAGACTATCAGCATATTTACCCTAAAAGGATAGGAATGAAGAAAGTTGAATTAAGAAAAATGTTCCCACATTTGTGTGGAGGAAGAGAATACATTTTAACACACACGGCTGAGATTCGACACCTAGCTTCCACATCACTGACAAACCCAAACGAGACGCGACTGATGCCTTTTTCCATGTGGCCTACGGGAGTGAGTTTTCATAATATACTTTTTAGATATAGCAAAGTTAAATTTAAAAAATGCAATAAGTTTTGTAAGTTCAAAACAATAGATATAGTTTAATTAATTCGAAGATAAGGGGATTGTGGAGAGTATCCTAAATAGAATACACCCATATTAGTGTGAAGAGAGTGTATATCAAATACAACAAAAATAATACACGATACATAGAAGACTAATCCAAATCAGTTGAATCAGTTAAAATGAACGTTTGGCTAACACTTAGGCTTATAAACTTATGTTGAATGTCCCAATAAAGTAGAATATATAAAATAAAAAGGTACTTTATTTTTGTATCGTAAGCCTGATATCCCAGCACGAAGAACATCAGTCAGTTTGTAAGCGTCCACGTCATCTGAGCCCCCCTCCACCCGCTCCTCACGACAGTTGTGGCCCTCATTAATTTGCCGGCGTCGTGAAAACGGCGCCACATGGCTGAAGCGCCTGTTCCAATGTCAACCTACCTATTAGTAGCAAGTTGCGTCCCAGTCGCCGACAACTAGACGCTGTTGCTAAACATGTGTGCGTGGCTAGTTCCAGAGGGCAAAATTACTGGTACACTGGAGTCTGATACATTCTAGACCCTCTGTAAACAGTAAGTCATGGGCTAAAAAATGACTAGCTCTATATGACTAGTGGTTATAAGATTATGTTAATAGAGGGTATTAATGTTGTAAGGAACTATTAACATCAATGGTGGGTGCAGGTGTAGGTTAATATAGACCAAAAGGTATTCATGTTGTATGGAGGGGCCAGTTAATTTTTTCTACAAAATATTCACATGCTTATAAACATATTTTAGTTTTTATACTTAGTACATGTATTTTATAATTACTTTTTGTTATTACGTTCAGCCCAGGGATTATTAATAAGGCGTCAGATTTGGAAAGTTAGATAACGTAAAATTCACCCCCATTGTGATTCGAAGAGGTTGGGAAAACTTCAGTTAAGGATCACGTGTGGAAGACAGCCCTTCAGTTTACCTGACCAATATTTGAAATTAGATCTTCCCACCACCATATATATACTAAATAACAAGCTTGACGACTTAGACCTCATGACTACTCATGCAGTTTTTATAATTGGTATCATTGTGAGTGTGCCTAACTATCTAGCCATCCTGTCACATAACTTGTTCCAGAAATAATTATATATTAGAATCACCAGAGAAGTTAATTAAAAAAAGTAGACAATATAAATACAGAATATCCAGAAGTGATGAAAGATATTTACCATATAATCGTTCAAAGAGTTATCATTTGTTAAAGTTGACAGCTTTAGATTACATTGATTAACGTATGGGTACACACAAATAGTAATGAATGATATGTGACCTTAGGTACATGAACAACTTGAATAACTCATTTAGGGAACATTGGAATGCTGAGACGAATGTTCTCGGTCCGATTTCTGTGGTTAAATGTCATTTTTCAAAATATATTTGAGAAATAAAATGCATGCAAAAATAGATTTTTCTTTTTGCTGTCAGATAAAAGTTACTTATATGGTTATTCTTCTATTCTAGCTATATGAGAAATTGTATTTTTTTTAAAGTAATAAATTAAGATTATTAATATATATACAGTCAACCCCAAATTATTCACGTGCTGGCTATCTAACTGGTATCTTTTCCGTAAAGTATATCTGAGAGTTTTATCCCATTTACATTTTTGGACCAGCTGTGAACTGGGACACCAAGTAAATTACAAAGTTCTAAAGGGTCGCTGTTTTACTCGTAGCTTGGAAAACATAGCAAACTATATATATAGATAGATATTAAATAAACCTGTTCGATAACGGTACGTTAATTTTTGAGGAATATAAGGGGGTTCAAATTTCATACAGTTAAATTTTGCTATCACCCACTTAGATAGTCACGTGGTCATGCTCATATAGTCTGGTTCATCGAAGCCCGGGATGTTGGGATTCAAATCCCAACGGGGTGTATGAGGGTGTTTTTTTTACCGAATTCTTTCCCATTCTCTGTCCAAATAAGGCTGCTACATTTACTCTCAACTATGTTGCCCTATCCATACCATATTAGTGAAATTAATTATATCCGTATAGGCCCAACGTGGAGTGATAAGTGTTGATAAATAAAAACTGATTGCCTATGTTTTTTATATAATATATCCACGTAAATTCCGTATTCATTAACCCAAATAGAAAATAGTCTAATGCTTATAGGCCTAATTATTTGGATGTAATTGTCACATGCCCTTTTATCGATTTATCAGTTAAATATATTAAAATGTTCAGTAGATATTTATGAAATATTATGTTTACCTAAGCTGACTAAAGAATAATTTTATAATCCCTGAGAACAAATAATACATATTGTTTCTATCCTCGAGTATTTTAAGTGTACGTTTTGAACTGACTGATTATTTCAGCACACGAACTTCAGTATATCTTGCTTCTACAACAGACACAACACCCAGTCCCCCGGACATTAGTTCCGCACTGTGAACAGTGAAACCCCAATACAGTAAATAAATTCGCCATTAACTGAGCTTAAGTGATGGACTAGAAAAAAAGAATTAATTGTGGCAAGTAAATGATTGACTAAACGATTCGTGTATGATGAGAGCAACTTCACCGAACTTAATAGTTTTTCTATGAAAAAGATAAAATATCTCTACATTTATTTCTGTCTGCACGTCTTTGTTTATACAGAGATGTAAAGAGATTGTGTATGGGGCCCCCGACTCATATATTCAAAACATTTAATTAAACCTTTAAAAAAAAAGTTTACGGTGTTCGTATAAACAGGGTAGTAAAAATGGCAAGTACCTCCCGGCGTTTTACGATTCCGCTCTGATTTTCCCTTCCACTCCCTCCTCTTTCTCACTCATCCCTCTTTTCGTAACTAGACTAACACATCTTTTCATTCGTCGCGTCGAATTCTTTTTTTTTCACTCGTCGGCATGTTTCTTTACGTTGGATGTCGTCATGAATATGCGCGCATTAGTACTAATAGGCGGCATCGCTTTTATACTTCCAAGCTAAAGTTTATTTTATGCCAACATGAAAACAAGACATTCGCAGCCAGCACCAGTGGGCATGTGGACTAAATGTCAAGATCATATAGTCTAGTTTGCAGGTGGTGGGGAGGTCAGGACTCATATCCTAACCGAACGTATTTAGGGTGTTTTTCCCTCAATACCTTCCCCCTGTCCGTTCCCACCAAAACAGCCATATTTAATATAAATTATACTTACCTTATCCCTACACCATGTGTAATTAAGTGCGTATAGGCTGGATGGGTATTAAAAAATATCCTATTAAAAATAATTTTTCATACACGACTAAAATTAGTTTACTACTTTATAACATTCGGACACATAATTTTAAACTTAATCTTAAATGTATTTTAAACGCACATAGTTCCTAAAATTTGTTCACTACTTTATAACCTTAAGAAGAAGAATGTATAATTAATCTTAGAAGAATGATTTATAATTAATCTTAAATGCATTTTGAATAAATATAGTTCCTAAAATTAATTCAATACTTAATAAATTTAAGGAACATACCTTTATTAAACTTGGGTCTGTTTTTATTTACGGGGAGATTGGGGTTTGAATTCTGAACAGGTGTACAGAGGGTGTTTTATCCTCAAAATTTTCCCACTCTCTCTCTACACAAAAATACGGATACACGAGGGCAAATATGAGTACGGGTATATTCTACCTTCCTCATCTTTACCCAATTGGCGTGAATATACTGATGAACTAGATATATAGTAAGATACGGTCCCAACTACACATGCGGAGGTCATTGTCTTTCCATTCGCTGTCATGCCAATATTTTGGATATTGTTGACAGTGAAATCATATTATTAACAACAAGAAAATTGGGTCCGGATCGGTCAATTATATTCATCTGTCTAGTAATATGCTGTTTTTCCTTTGAATGTTATTTTTTATTTCTTATTTAACGGGCTTCTTCCAAGAACGGAACTAATTCTGCATACAGATTAAAACTGGGATTTAATTAATAAGTTACCAGATATAAATATATATAAGGTACAGGGCCCGTTATTCGTCCCCACGTCTAATTCCATCCCCCTGGGTTTTTCGTCTGGTAAGTGCTGCAGCATGGTGGAAGCCGGTGTTAAACCTCGCCAATGACGTATTAGCGAGTCTGTAATGAACTTGTCGCTCTGTGTTTGTTTTTGCGTGAGTTATTTATATTTCAATTATTTGTAAGTGTCCGAGTAACTATTTTGTCCATATTTCCAAGGCCATATCTCATACTAAGGTAAGTAAATAAATCACTATATATCTGTAATACTTATATATCCTATGGTGTCTAATTTTACAATGCGTAGGCTATAGGACAAGAAACAAAGCGTGTTTTGAGAATCTTGTCGCCATATTGTTTGTGTACACTGGTCCCGATTTCATCCCCTAGGGGAGCCCCAAATTTCATCCCAGGGACGAAATTTAGAACTCTGTCAGTTGAAATATTATTTTTTATTGGTGTGCTTCTAGATGGGGAAACGTAAGCAGTGGAACAAGGAATCTATGATATAAGCCATAAAATATGTAAGGGATAAAAGATGGGATACAAAACTGCCGTAAAAGCGTTTAACATACTAAGAGCAACTTTGAAGGACTATGTAAAGTCTGGTGTTCAAGCTAAAGAATGTGTGGAAAAGAAAATAGGAAGAAAATCTACTTTAACTGAGGAGGTTGAAATATTGCTGGTCGATTATTGTATGGAAACGCAAAGGAACTATTATAGAATGACTCTGGCAGATCTTAATAGGATGGCTTTCCAGTTAGCTATCAAGAACAATCTTTCTCACCCTTTTTCTACAGAGACAGAACGGGCTGTCCGAAAATGGCAGCGTTATTTCTTTAAAAGACACCCACATCTTTCTTTTAGAAAACCACAAAATCTATCGCTTGCTAGAGTTCAAGAATTCACACGTGAAAATGTTCAGAGGTTTTTTCCATATACAATCAGAAGCTAGAGAAGGTTAATTCTGATCCTTCTAGAATATTTAATATTGATGAGATGGGCATTTCTGTTGTACAGCATAAAGCGACTAAAATAATAACAGCCAAATGGTTAAAAAAGAAGTACACAAGCTGTCTTCTGCAGAACGAGGAGCAACCATCACTGCAGTCTGCTAAATGTCTGCAGCAGGGCAGTTTGTTGCCCCCATGTTAATCTTTCCTCAGAAGCTGTGGCAGGTGCAACTGCTAGATGAAGCACCTCCTGGTTAGGTAGGTGGTGTCTCTGAAAGTGGGTGGATCAATGGCCTCCTTTTTTCCAGGTGGCTGGAACATTTTATTTTCAAAGTTAGGCCAACTAAAGAAAACCCAATTGTTCTTGTCTTAGATGACCACTATTAATACACTCACAACATCCATCTGATCGAGAAAGCCCGAGAAACTGGCGTCTCAATCGTTTGCCTGCCTCCACACTCTACAGCCAAGATGCAATTCATGGATGTGTCTTTCATGTTTCCTCTTAAGACATAATACGCAAAATCTGTTGTGAATTGGTTCTCAAATAATCCAAACCGTATTGTCAGAAAGCTTCAAGTTGCTTCACTGTTTAGGAAAGGCTATGTGTAAGCTGCAACCCTTGAAACAGCAATCAAAGGATTCAGGAAGACAGGCCTCTATCCTTTCAATCCAGATATTTTCCGTGAAACCGACTTTGTTGTGCAGTCAAATGAAAATCAATCCGTCCCTGTGCATAGTGCTCGTCCAGAGCATCCTTCAACATCTAGAGCTCCGAAGACACAGGAAGTTACATCGTTTAGTCCTTTAACACTTGGATTGTATTTGCCAACACCTGAAGATCTATCAACACCAGCTTTTCCTTTAACATGTGGATGCTCTTCATTCCAGAAAATTTCTCCAAATGACATTAGAGAAGTTCCAGCAATTCTGCATTCAACCTCAAATAGGTGCAGTGAAACGTTTCTAGTTACTGGAACCCCACACAAAGAAAAAAAAATTGTATTTTTATTATATTTTTTCAGTAAATTATTAAATTGGCATTTCTTAATATTCTTTGTGTCTCAGACTTGTTTTTACATGCTATCTGTGCATAGTTTAAAATGAAACATAAGGGACGGAATCAGGGCCAATTTTGGAATAGTAAATGGAAAGTTCATTTTTGTGAATTTATGCTTTACCCTTCTTTTTTTTGGTCCAGTTGTTTCATGTTTCACCAAGTGAACCATAGAATAAAATGTTTAAATTTTCTAACTGCATTAATTTAAGATCTTATATTCTAAAGATCAAATAATAGTTAGCAGAAAACAGGTAGGGGACGATAGATGGGTCCCCTACCTTATATATTTTCAAAGCGTTGTAATAAGTAGATTTAATAGTTAGTAAATGACTTTATTTTGGTTAAAACACCTACAAAAAATATGGGTACTCAACAAGTTCTATCCTCTGTTTAAGCAGTGCTGTGTTAGCGTGTCCCATTAGACTGAGCTGCACCTACTTCAAACCAAGACCTGCTCACGCCAAGAAAAATTAAAAGTAATCTGAAGGCCTGCTATTAACTTAAAAATGTCTTCCACACCGGGATTAGTAACGCATGCACCGATCATTCATTTGCTGCGCTTGCCAAAGGTGGAGGATGGCATTGCGTCACGTGCTTAGCACCCTCCCAGCGAATATTCGTTATATCATGTTCCAGAAAGTTATCCCCTCTTACCCTCCTCTTCGCCCATTTTGCAATATGTATATACTAGCAAGAAACAAGAAGAGATAATTATTTTTATTCAGTGGATTAGACGACGAACTACTCGTGATCTACTAGATACGGTATTTCTACGTCAATAGTGCTGGGCGAAGTGCCTGAGATCATGTGAACATTTCGACCAAAATAGGACAAATGTCCACTACATGAACAAAAATGATCTCAAATGCTGTACCTTAGTATTAAGTTGGTGGAGAGAGCTACTAGCTCCAAATGAATTGCAAGCACAAACATAGAGATTCATAGTATAGGGTTCTAATAATCTATTTATTTATTTCCATTGTTTATTTTGGATCTTAAGTACGTATGGCGTCATGTTGTTACTGTCTTCCATATAGTGACTTGGTATGGATAATGGCCTTATGTGCCATCTGACGGTAGAGTACAAACGGTTTATGGTATATAATATAGGCTCTTCTGATTATTGTTCCTGAGTGGTCAATGTTGGTGATTTATAACGGTTTAGGTAGAGTGGAGGTCACTTGGCCTGTAGTATTGTTAGCTTGCTTAGGGTTCCAGTTGGGAATAATCTTGAATGGAGACTACTTGCTGTTAACTATGTCAGGATTGGACTATTTTTCACATTTTTTATTTGTTTCCCTCGCTAGTCTTTACGGCCTTGTTTGTTGTATGGGTCAGCCTGTTTATTATTAGTGCAGTTTTCACCTAACTTATCCCTAATTTTGAATATCCCATCAATCAGTGAGGGCACATACCTATACTTAAGTACTGTTGTTTCAATTGTTTGTCCTTTGTTAATTATATATCATGACAATTAATTACCCTAATATTCACTCAGCATAATGCTATTCACTTAGACTACTTTGTAGTAAATGAACGAGTTTGTTTATGTTTAGTTAAAAATAATGCCAGGCCTCCACCGTGGTTCGGATTCCACGTTAAACTGTAGGTCCTCCATTTTATCTCACAATCACCCTACCATTACACATTAGCGTAAGTGCGTATAGCCCGAACGGGTAGTAAGACGCGGTGATAATAATAATAATAATAATAATAATAGTTAAAAATATGTTCTTCAGTCAAATTTTTGCTCAAATGTTATCAACAAATGTATATGTCTTATTACATCTATGGAAGTACATCAATTCGATATGCTCAGTATATATATATATATA
>CABFVX010000129.1:30211-143593 GCA_902151425.1 Timema shepardi | reverse complement strand
ATATATATATATATATATATATACTTTGTATTCTCTGCCTATATATTATAAAATTGTTGCGTTTAATAAATTAACCAGTTAGAATATGTCTTGATGGCTATTTCAAAGACTCGTGAGTCCTATAGCTTATCTATTTCCATAATCATTTCCTTTTTTTAGCAACCTTAACTCTGAAGGTGCTCTTGTTAAGATTAACAAATACATCGCAAATATCGGTGCTTTAACGTAAAGGTCACCCACACAGGTACATAGAATGAAATAGTTATTTAATATATAATACAGTCTGCAACAGTGGTCTAGCCGTCTACATCGTTAGACTCGTATTGCTTTATTCCCTCTACTGGTGAAGAGGTAAGGGTTTGAATCCTAGTCGGGTTTTCTGAGAATTGTTTCGCAAGTATGAATTCTATGGGAGCTTTCCTATACTTCATTCACGGTAGGAGTTTACCTCTGAAAGGTCTTTTTTCTTACCAATATCCTACTATATAATAGATTTCTGGTAGGGAAAAAAGTCCTTTCCCAGGTAAACTCCTACCGTGAACGAACTTTATTTTTATCCAGACTAACTACGGTAATTATCTTTCTCAACCCAGCCCTTAGTTTGAGTCATACAGAACCAATCTGTAAAAATACATAGTTAAAAATCTCTTTTTTATAACTAAATGCCTAACTATAACATAAGAAAATTAATGAAATGGCTAACCCAACGTATCCCTACAATTGTAAAATTTTAATTTTCAAAATTTTCTATCATTTGTAATAAACTTGTGTAAATTAACAAATTTATAGCAATGGTCCGGAGAACTAAAACAAATATTCTTTAAAAACATGTCACGATAATTTACCGTACATATAAGCAGCTAGAATTATTTAGAAATTTAAAACGGGATAGTAAAAGCTAGACAAAAAACAATACATTCCCCGCTTCAAGACACCATTACAAGAAATTAAAAAGGGGGAGTCGATGTATTAGCTTGTGCAATGCTGAAAATATTTTCTCGTATTTTTAAAAGTAGTTATGCTCACGGATATAAAAGTTGTAGGAGCCTGAAGTAAGCTACTTTATTATGAAACTGTCTCTAGACTTAATGGAATAGAAAGCAAATGTATTATGTTTGTAGAACTTTACATGGGTATTAATATTTCTTTGTTTTGAGTGTTGGTCTTAAAAAAAATATATATATGTGTGTGAGCAAGTTATAAATCCTTAACTTATTCCTAAAATTGCTCCTAAATGTATAATTGATCATATTAAAAATATATATTTTCTCAAATTTTTTAAAATTTAAAATATTAAAAAGTGTATTTTAGAATTATTTTGCTTGTAATATTAAAACACAACATCTTAGTTTTACTATATTTTTATACGATATTTCAGCAAGTTTAGTTTTATATTTTTAATTTACACCTCATCTTATCACTCATCCGGACTCTACTAATTTAACTAGACGAGTGGGGTAGGGTTGAAAAAGGTAAAAACTACAATAAATGTATGCTCACTTTCATGAAGAGAAAGTAAGAGAACATTAAAGTTAGAACCACCTTCAGAATACACGATTGGTATTCGAAACTGATCATCGCATCACCGGAAAATTAGATTAGACGAGCGTATCCCAAATAGTTAAATGTTTGAGTAATTTTGCAATGTTTCATCCGCACAAGTGGGAACGTGACTCAAAAAGGCGTCAGTCTCATATTGTCTGGTTTTCTGATGATTTGAGGGTACAATCTTGAATATTGGCCGGCCATTTGTATGTGCTATTTTCTTTAATTGGTTTAACCGTACTATTCAATTAGTGAATCTGTGCGTGATCTCCAACTTCGGGGAAAAAATTTAGTGAAATTGAATTTTCCTGAAACTCAGTCGGGAAAAATTATTTCCCGGAAATTTTCAGAAAACTGAATAAAAAGGTTACAATAAAGGACGATCTATCAATGTTACGTTTGTATTTAATGCCCATTAACAATATTATTACTTTATTAAAGTTAAAATAACAATATATTTTGTCTAAGTAGACGGACCCAAAACTTCAGTCGCTTTTATTTTAAAATTACATAGTCAACACAAATGAGCACCATTAGATAAAATTTAATTAATGGAAATTTTGAATTTCCCCCTGAATAGACTTAAGATAGGAAAACACATGATTAGCACAAAGTTATGACAAAAATATCATTTAAATCAAATTATATATGAAATACAGTTTCACCACCCTTATTTACCTCGAGGCAAGTCTATTGTGTTAGTATTATTATTGTAGTGGAAATAATTTGATTTTGTATAATAGATAATAATAGTGGGATATACCAATATTTTTTAGTTCAAAAGTGGCTTTTTAGAGAGGTTTAGTAACAAAAATGTAGGAGGTAAACAGGCATATTGGATCAATTGAAAATGCTTTTGGTATTCTTATGTTCACTTTAATTTATTCATATTAGTTTAAGTATCTTGATGTTTTAATGTGTATTTAATAATAAAAATTCCCGCCATGAATTTTTTTTACCTAAGAAATTTTTTAGCCATCTTAAATTAGAATTTTATTATTCGTTTATATTCACACCAATAAATAAATACAATAATATTAATCATAATAATACTAAATTAAATTTGCCCTTATTAGGTTTTTTTAACTTATTTTTATCAATTTATAGTGGTATAAAATCGTTTAGTCACTGGGCCACTTTATTGTTAAACATTTTAATATTTTTTCCCCCATTTCCACGGGAAATAGTTAATTCTCATCTGAAAATTTCTTGGAGTCAAAATATCACTCCCACACAGGCTTAGTAAATACCCGCACACAAAGTTCGGGTGTGTAATATTATGCGCGTACTATAACAAGATATGTTAGTTTGTAAGTCATGCATTGATGTTATGTGTGTGCCTGTAAAATAACATTTTTATTATCCCTCCAAAAAGATTATTGTTCAAATTATCGTTAAACAAGACCACCTCAAGGTGGGGATTTAGGGGACGCGGGAAAGGGTCTGTGTTTTTTCAGTTTTTATAGCAAAACATTTATTTGGTCAAAATAAATCAAATATTTTTTAGTATAAACACGGAAATTAATTTTCCTCACATGGCGACCTCAATATTTCTTGAGTATCTGTCAAGAATGCCTTGGAATTTAATGATTTTTTTGTTCATTTAAAAAGTTTGTCGTTGCTATGCTCATTACAGATGTTAAACAACTATAAATATTCCCAAGTGATGAATACTAAACTTTATTTCCGTACTGAATCCATATTTTATTTATTTTGTCTGAAAAAAAAAGTTTGCCATAAAAATTGTAAAACCAATGGTTTTTTTCTCACGTTTCATCTATACATTCCAACCTTGAGATACTTGAATGCCATCCGCCTTCACAGTATTAAGATCCCTCTTCCTTGTTTCTGTAGAGTAGGTACTTTATTTTATTTCGACCCCTCAGGCAGAGAAAGTATTGTGATACTAAAAAATAAATTGAGATGTGTATGGATATTGACGTTTCATGACCCTGAATTGGTTTTAGCGATGCTATCTGCTGTGTGTCTTTATTTCGGCCTAGAGCCGAAACCATTTTACCAACCGAGATACAACTTGGTATCTGGGGTTTTAATAAGGTTTCCCCGAGATTCAATACTTTATGAATGATATATCTAGCCTTATTGGTGGTTTCTAAAGAGTAAAAAGATATATAATTGATTTTTCCAAAATTCACTTTAATGAGTTTGATTAAAATTCGTACTAAACACGGTTTTACATTACAAACAAAATGCCAATTTTTATTTTCCCAAGAACACTACTTTGAGGGTATCTTACATAGGCGGAAATTTCCAATCTTGATAGTAGTATCTCTTCAACCCTTTGAGACACAAAATAGATTACTATTGTAAAGTTGTAGTACTACAAAAATAAAAAACAAATAAATATTTGAAATACATTGTTATAAAACCAATAGTTTAGAAGATATTAGCAAATTTATTTTTTAAATTGATATCGTGGAAATCCGGAGATAATTTTTATGCTCTTTGGAGAAGGAAACCTGCGTGGTACAACGTACCATTCATTTGTTTTATATACATTTGTACTTAATGAAATCTGAATCTTTGTATTAACCTTTAAAAACACATTATTTATTATTCTGATCATTTATTGTTTTTTCAATAGCATGGATCAGTTATCGATTGATTCCTAGGAGATTAGCACACAGCGTTTTCTGTACTCTGAAAACATTATCACTGGAAGAAAGTGGTGAGTCAAAAGGTACTTCAACTATGCAGCTGTTTCGGTTTAAGATCCTTGTTTATACACGTTTTTAATTTGCTTACACAATTGATAGCTTATCTTAGAGATCTAAATTGTTATTTTGATAGATTCAGTATTTCTATCTATTTCTTCAATATAGCCTTATCTATTTTCAATACCAACATCAACAATAAATTATTGACATTCTTACATGTAGCTACAAAACTAAAAGATATTTCCACAATATGATTTGTCAGTTTTGGTAAAAGAGCAAATTTTTTTAAACTTTTTTTTCCCACCTACTTTCAAATTTACACTTCATTATTTTAAATGATAATTACGAAATAGGTTTGGAAATATCCATCACTATACAAAAAATCCACTACTAAATTAAATATATTAAGAACATATTTTCCAAATGGGTAGTAAGATGTGCTGGTAGAAAAATAGCTTACGCTTTAGGGCAGGGGTCACAAAACTCATTGAGTATGGAAATTATCTTCAAAAAACCTATTTTCATTGCAAGATTCTCGTATTAAGAAATCGTCGTATCGTATATTTGCTATTAATATAATTTGTAAATAGGTTTTATAATCATACCTTTGTTCAAACAAGGGTAGGCTCTGTGGATTGTAATGGAAACAATCTTATAATGTTAGAAAATGTCGTACTAAAATGAACTCATTTAATACTTTTCATCCGTGAATATATTTATTTGTAGTAATTTCCCCCACATTCATTTACAAATGTTGACTTACACGGGTTTCTAAAGCATAATAACACCTTAACTTGGAGTGCAACATGAACCATAACTGGATAACTCCCCTTAAAGACAAGACAGACAAATACTAAATTTGAAGTAGCATTATTCAATGGTAGACTACTTTGGAAAGCGCCAAATCAATTTCTTATGTGACTATAAAAATGTAACCGTGAGCTACCGGTAGCTCGCAATCGACCGTTTGGTGATCTCTGACTCAAGATTTGGTCCCTCAGTGTGTGAAAACGTGAGGTCATGTATAGAAAAAAAACAGCCTTTCAAAAAACCTACTCAATATTTGTGTATCTGTGTGGCAGAGGTCGTTTTTTTTCAGTCCATCCTATCTTCTGTGGCCAGACAATAGTCTATTCCTTTAATATTCACATCCTTCTTATGCAATTCTTGGCCACAAATTAATTTAGCTTTTTCGGTTCGATAAAAACTTGATACATTTGAAAACTTTAAAAAATAATAATATTTTAGGTCTACTCGTACATAAATAAATCTAACTTTTGAGATTTTGATTATTTTTTCCTTTATTCTAAGAACCCTCCTCTGGGTTGGGACCTATTTGACATGCTGTTATCCTATCTCCGTTACAGGTTTGAGGTGTAGGAAAAAGCTAAGAAAACAACAGGTCCTAAAACAAAATATTGCTTGATTGTCTTCTCTTCAGCGTTGTATATTGTAAGCCTTACAACACGGAAGGCTGTACAACCTTAACACGTCCTTACAACACAACAGTTATTAGTGGATGTTTTTCGTTAACAATAAACGGGAAAGAGCGCTATCATTAATTCTACGCGTGACGCTTTGTATTTTCTCGGCATCCATTGTGCCTTTGTGTGTTGAGCTGCTGAGTATAGTCGTGATCAAAAGCATTTTCCCTTTACTTATTTTTTGCATCCACGTCCAAGTGATACGTATTTTAACTACGCTAATGGGATGAGAATGAGAAAGAAGGAATTTACTGGGAAAATATCCACATTTATTTTTAAGGTGGTAGAGTGGGAAACTATTTAATAAAAACACCCTAAGTACACCTAGCCAGAATACGAACCCTGGAATCTTTATCATCGGTAAACCCGACTATATGAATCTGACATTTAATCTGCGTACTCATCGATATGATTTCAATTTAATGGGCCCGATAAGTATAATGGAATTTAAATAAAATTTGTCTACATCTACAATAGCCCCATGGCTACTTTGGTACTGACTGAGAGCTCACAGCTGACTTCTGACAGTCAACATTTAGGTAAATATCTAAATTTTTAACGTCGGAAGTGATAGCTGCTAAAGACATGTGTTTGCAGATCATATGGTTCGGCGTAGGGATAGATAGTTTGGGCTGGTATCTTTTCAAAGCTTTTAGCTGTCAGCTGTGAGCTGTCAGTCAGCACCAAAGAAGCCATGGGGCTACTTTATGTGGTGGTTACAGGTGGAAGCTATTGAGGGAAACATAACTCGGTATATCAGCTGTGGATCAAATTCAGGTACAGAGAAACCAGATAAGATGAGACTGATGATGTCTTTGTCCGCGTGCGAACTGCGTGTCCTTTTTTGAACACTTAGATACACTAGTCATATTAATTTTAAATGTTCTTAACCTATACGTTATACAGCCTAACCTGTCTCTAAATGTCCAATTGATGAAACATACGTTTTTATCTAGGGCCTAGGTACATGGTGTTGGCTTTGAGAGGTGTAGAGGATTTATTTGTTTTAGATGCTTTCTACAAGCCATGGTGATGGAAAAAACATGTTCACGTGGTCTAAGTTATAATCAATTTAGAGAAGTAGCCACCATATTGTTGTTTTAAAAATGTGTGTTTAAAAATAATTGTGCAATGCATTATGTAGTCGTATGACGTGTCATATTGTATGTTATTAACTAAGCTTAATCCATTTAAAAGTTCAAAAACTGAATAGAATCAAAATTCTCTTAACAAAATTATATTACTTTTTTTTTGGTCACCACGTCTTACTAACCGACTGGTTTATATGCCTATGCATTAATTATGCTAATGTGTAGAGTCCGTTAAAAATATGTATTTTAATCATACAAATCCAAATATACGTCTCAAGTGTGAACAGCCATTTGAAAGTCCCAAACATAGATTATTATACACAAACACTAAAATATATAAGTCTAAAAAAGGTGAATATTTAATCATATTCACAAACGTATTTCTAGCATTTGTCTTAAAGTAAAGTATAACAAATGTTCTAGTAAAGAAAGACGATTATCAGTTAATATTTCAATAATGTTTGTATATCATATTTAAAATGTATGATTGCCGTATAAATTCAATTTATGTTATTTCATCCATCAAATTGATAAAATTATTGGTTTGACCCTAAAACTGCACCTTTGTTTGCTCCTATACATCTTCTGATATTTTCGATGGATTCATCTTAGTTAATAGTATATGAGATGATGCACCACACCTTTATATTATTTACAGCACAGTTTTCAATTAAAATAGATATTTAAAAATAAATTGTATACATTTTTCGAAAAACGACTGAGACATACCATAGGACATTTTTTTCTTTCGATTGCTATGGATTGTCGAAAGTATATACAAAATAAACACTTTGCACTTTGAAAATTAAAAAAAAAATTCTCTTAACTGCCACACTATTTATCCGGTTACAAAGGTGAAAGCTCTAAAGACAATATTTTCAAGGAAACACCGCAAATAAAACCACCTTTCCTTTGATAAGAGGCTGGCATCTGGATTTCCAGGAGATCAAGGTTCGAGTCTCCACCTGAATGTGGTTTTTACATTTTATTTACCACGTGTTTCCTTCCAAACATCCGTACTAGCGTGCGTTGATATCTGCTAATAAGCAAATTCATCCCTTCTCCATAAATCAAATTGTTAAATAACATTTTTATACAAAATGTATAAGCAAAATTGGTATTATTCAATTAGCCTAACTAATTAATTTGGCTAAATAAGTCAATGTCCTAAATGTATCGCCACAATCAATACCATAGCTATATGTAATCTAATACTTATAATATTGGTAGGCTATTTAATTATAGTAATTGAATTGAACATTTTCTAAAATAATATAACATTTAGTACATGTTTATACACCGAGCTTCCGTGATGGAACACTGTAAAGTATTTTAAGAAAATATTGAGTGATCTTGCATGTGTTGGAAACGTTTATTATTTTTTTAACTTTAGAAATAACTAGATGTTTGTATCATAATAATTACTTTTCTTTGGTGGAGTTCTTAGAAAAATAGGTGATTTTAAAAGCGAACAATTTTTTCCACGCATTGTGTTTCAACCAGTTTGGCCTATCACACTAATGGAATAAGTATGAGAAAGCTAAAATTTAAAGTAAATGTTCACATAATGGCGTGAAGATAGAGTGCGAAACCATTCAGGAAAAATTATCCGGCTGGGATTTTAGCTTTGCCCTTTATATCATTGGTAAGCCTTATTAGTTGAACCAGACATTTAGTTCATGTGCCCACCAACGCGGGCCAATATGAAAATTTGTTTAGTTAATATGCCTAACTCTTAGTAACAAGATAATTATTGATATATGCGATGTATTTTATAAGTATTAAAAATTAAAATTGTGGTAAAAATCAATATTACACGGAAATTTATCAGAAATCCAATAAAGTTAAAAAAGATGAAACTTTAAGTAAGTATTTGTGGAAACTTAGAGGTGTATAACTGAGTATATGTGTTCTTACTGTACATACCACATGAACCTGATGACTTAAATCAATTTGTGGTATTTAAAAGGTATTCAATTACTATTCATTATCACAATATACACATATATGTGTTACAGAATTACAGAATGTATATGATATAAAAGTAAATATTTTGCAATGAAATATATAATCCACTTTCGATTCCATAAAAAAAATAGTTAAGCATTTATTTTTATATTCTTCCTACTAGTGTGGGTGTGTGAGAGAGAGAGAGTGTTTGTGCGCGTGAGTATGTAATTTTTTTCAGCATGACTTTCAACACAACAGGGCTGTTTGAATTCAATTACTGAATTAATGTGAAGATGAGTAAGGTATTATTAAATTTAAACGCATTTGCATAACGCATGAGCAGAAAGGAAAAGTACATAAGTGAAAGTTGACACTAAGTAAAACATATCGAGGCATAGAGATCGTAAATACATCAAGACACAGATCATAAATAAAAGTAAGTTTCATAAAATGTTGACAAGACAAAGAATATATGTATATGAAGGGCCGATTCTCTACATTCGCCTCACCTTGGTCAACTTCCAACTGAATAGCCCATTGAACCATGTGGCTGATTATGTAGCCAACAGGTGGCATCTTGTTTTAATCTTGTTGTTTCTCCGAAGTGTGACGTTCTCAATTCTTGGCTTCTTCTACAAATATCTTGGTCAATAAGTTTAATGTAGAAGAACAATGTCTCCAGGATTTTATTTTTCTTCCACGTGGACATCGGACCACATGGAAACTCCTTAAATACAACAGGTACTCCATCGTCTATCGCTTTAAGAAGTCATAAAATAGTTTTTGTGCCAAACTAAATTCTTTGATCAGATCTTTCCTTGTAGGGGGTTACATTCCAGTTGGTATTGATGTTAGTTTCTTCCTATTAAGGTATGTGCTGGTATCAAAGTCTTCTCAGTCACTCAGTGGAGTTGATGGTGGCTTATACGTTCACTAAGATCGTGTTGATTCCTTCCTCATCCATTTGGACACTCCCCGTACCTTCCGTAGACAATTTTTGGTAGCGCAAACCATATTTTCCCACAATTTTGCTCGAGGTATAATACATTTCCGGGTGATGACGTGCTTAGCGACGTATTGATTATTTTTAGATGAGGTGACAATCTGACATAGTTAATCAATTCCTTAAATGCTACATACAATGTTTGAGCACCATAGTATATCATCTTCATCTTCTCCACAGGCTGATAATTCGTCCATGAATGTGTTTCTCTCCAAAAGTTCTGCAGCCTTGGGGAAAGTTGTGCTATACATGTGTGTTATTTCCCATAGAAGTGCTGACATAAGGAAGGGGATGCAAGCAAGTCCGAATGGGAATTGAGAGAAGTGGTCGGTTATGATATTATCTGTATACTTATAGTTTATATCGTTATCATGGATGAAAGAATACCATAAGAATCTCGTCATATCCCTATCCTTCCTATAAAACTCAAATATAGGAATTCCTGCTTAAAGTTATCATCAATTGCCTTTTGATGCAACCGAAAACGTAAGTTATCATCAATTGCCTTTTGATGCAACCGAAAACGTAGAGATGTTGCGAGTACTTAAGCCAGTAAATTTGGTCCAATATCTAATGCATCATTTAGTGACGGTGTACCTCATTCATGCTAGGACGCGTCGAAAAGAATCATCCCCTAGGCAATCCCATGCCTTTATTTCCTTATTGTATGGTGTGGCAGGTAAAATACATTCCCTGGTACTTACACAGGCAGAACAACTTAAACCTGTCCCTTCACGATATAGTCAAGCATATGGTTGTAGTAGATGGTCTTCAAGTTCTCATATCGGTGTAGTTTTAAATCTAACCACTTTAAACTTTCTTCTGTGTTACTGGGTTATTATAAAATTTAAATATAAACTCACATGTTTCTTTCTGGGAAGTGAAACCACTCTTCTTCAGTCTTCGATACGAGAACAATTATGAAATCCCTTTAGGATATGGCATACTTAGTAGTGAGTGTTCCTGTTTGTTTCCAACTAATGTCCATCGTTTCTAAGTCCAAGAATCATATCATGTTTTTATTTGACTTTGGACGTGTTTGTACAAGCGTTATTTTACTGCTACCTGGTTTGGTGTAATACCATATCTGTTTCCATTGAGAATCAAACCAAATATGGTCTGAAGTAACACCAACGCCGTGGAGATCCCTTCTGGCTGGCTGTCTTTAAATATATTCCAATAGCAGTCTCCTGCTATAATAATTTCAATGGGAATATCTTGTAGCTCGTCATTTAGATCAGCCAGCTGCAGATTCTATGTGCGTGATAGGACCTCAACGTAAGGAGATGTCAGTTGTGGTAAATGAACATGCTATCTTTGGAAAAGAATGATTAATGTCTTGGCTCTTGTCCAAGCTCCATGAATATTGAAACGGAACAATCTGCGCTGGCTTGAAGCGGCTGAAGATGATCGAAACCGTTTATAGTCACATTTTTCTGACTAGTGATATCTAATTTCAATATGTCTACTAGGGACTTTAATATGAAGCTGGATTGACTTTCTTCAACTAGAGCACATCGTGTGTGTTTTCTATGTCCAGTTGGTCCTTTTATCCAAATGGGTACAATTGGTAGATAAATAAAGTTTGGTGCTAAGATGTCTACCTTTCCGACAAAAGGGTTGAATGTTTGTATCTCAATTGCATTAGGAACAATATGCCTTGGTCGTATTGGCACAGCTATTCACAATGTGACCTAGATTTAAGCAAAGAAAACAACGGTAGTAGCCTTTAGTTTATATATTTGGTCTTTTACGTCCTTGATTGTCTTTCATTCTTGCGCCCGGTAGTTACTAAATTCACAGAAGACACAAAACGGATAACGTACTTAATTCTTTTTCTCCTCTTTTAGGCTTAGGGTGAATGTGAAGCGTAGCTGCTTTAAGTTTAAATCAATGGGGTTCAAGCGTGTAGCCTTATTTTCTGCATGATAAGTGATCCTTCTACCTCTCCATTTAGAGATTCCATGAGTTTCAGTATTGGGCCTATTTCTTCTTCTGAAACCCCTTTTATTCTAGTGTAAATAATCCATCGCTGACGAATATTGTCTTGGAAGGCACTAAGTATCATCGGTGTCAGTACCTGACCATAACAATTTACACTCTCCCATAGTGATTGAAGTGCTTGAATTCGTTGATTGACTCAATATTAATGGTGTTCAATTCCTCTGAAAAAAAAAGTGTAATAGTTGTATACCTTCTAAATAATACAAATGAGCCTGAATGATTCTGTTCTGGTCAATGTATCGTGATCATATAATGTTATATTTTGTATCTTGATATGTGTCAGATGTCAAGTCAATACCGTCCAATAAATGTTTTGGTCCATCTTCTAAGTATTCTCTCAGGAAAACGTGCTTATATATGCATGTTATTGATGGGTTACTGTCAATGGACGACTCGAATAGATCCCAGAAGCGTGAACACGTTTCTAAATCTCCCAAGGTTCTAGTCTTGTTGTGGGAAGTCTCACTGTCTACCTACCTATTACTAGAGCAAGTGTGGCTGTAGTGGGTTGTGTAATGGAAACGTCAACTATGGTTACAGCTAGTTAGGGCTCGATACCTCGAGTATCCTTCTGAATTACACGTTTAGAAGTCTCTATATAAGATTCACACCACTCCACATAGGCTTCGTATTCTTAGCCCGTGAGTAAGCAATGAATCGTGTCATCTATATTAATTAGGCGTTCTAAGGAACCCCAAAGGCGATCTCGGTAGTGGTCATAGTGGTCAATGTAAGTGGAGTCCGTAAAGCCATTTTTGTATTAGTAAAACGTGTAACGTAAGAGCACTTTATAGTACGTTTACACTTCAAATTCGCTAGTTTCTATGTACTGTCATCGTTATTCATATTTCTGACCATGCTGTATCTAGGGCATCAAAAATTTGCCGATAAATGGTTAGTTACTTACTTATTTCAATCAAAGTATTTCAACATTTATTTACATATTTTAATATGGTTACTGCATATTTATACTTCAAAGGATTAAGCCGTAAACAGTTACTTATATTGGTGATGGTTTACTGTTGCAATGTAACGTGTATTTAGTGCATCTTGATTTCTTGAAGAACCAAACCAATACTGGAGTCTTCCGGTATCTTCTCCCAGCAGTTAAGTTTCATACACTAATTATGTCTATACTTCCTGTATTTCCTGTCTATTTCGTATATTCTTAACCTCTTGGGTTTCGAGTCCAGTAATAAATGGAGAAACAAATATATACGTAAATTAAAGTTAGTACATATTTTTGAAATTAAATTAGTGATACAAAAAACATATCATGCCACTGAGATCGTAAATATATCAAGACATAGATACTTTAATACAAGTCGGTTTCATATAATGTAGACAATGACAAATAAAAGAGTCTGTATATGAGGTGGCTATTCCCAACGAAGTGAACGTGTAAAACCATGTATAAAATAAACATCCTCAGTAATAGTGACAGAAATTTGAACTCTTATCTTTTCATAATAAAAAAATTAGATTATCCTTGACATTTAGTCCACAAGTATTTAGTGGGTGCTGAATACTATTCATAGAACTAGAGATAAGGGTCTACGTCTAAATATTACCGTCATAGATTAAATTATTATTATTAGCACCGCGTCTTACTACCCGTTCGGGCTATACGCACTTACGCTAATATGTAATGGTAGGGTGATTGTGAGATGAAATGGAGGACCTACAGCTTAACGTGGGATCCGAACCACGGTGGAGGCTTGGCATTCCTCATATTCACAAGATGTCTTGTTAGAGGTGAAGGAAGGGTTTGGTAATCTGATAAATCTTTTCCGGGACCGAGGATTGAACCCCGGCCGTCAGCATATAAGTCTGACACCTTACCCCTAGACCACCAGGTCACCCATATAGATTAAATAAACTTGTAAATAATATTCTGATTCATCTCTAAAAGTCTAGTCTTAAATATTTGCTGATTTATAGAATACAATGAAGAAACAGCCACCAAAGTAAATATCTTTAGATAATTGAACAAAACAACTGATATAGAGATGATATATAAGCATACATTCAGATAATCACTAACTGGGGGGAGGGAAGGGGCCGGGAAGGTCTTAATTAAATATTGTCAATAAATTTAACGCCTTGATGGCACGCTGCATTCATTAAACGAAATTTCAAATTAGTCTAGCAGAGCATTTTGTATTCACTCACTCCCTCTCTCATCTAAAGAGCCAACGTTTACGCTGTGAATAGTAGAGAAGCGACACTCATGTTATTGATTGTGTGTTGTTAAAAGCAAAGGCAAACAACTCCAACCAACCCTCTTTGCTCTGCTTCGCTAATCACAAAGGTTTTCCCTCCCAGAACGAAACACTAATTACTAATTTGTCGTATCGATGGTGTGATGTATCGCCTATTGTATTCTGATATAAGGACGAGAGAACGTGAGATGAAGGGCAGGGAAGGGGGAGTAGGAGGGAAATATATCAAAGCAGCTTTTAAATATTCCATACATTTTGGTGCACACAAAAAATTAAGGCGTGAAATTTTTTTAATACATGATTTTAAATCTGTACGGTTTGTTTTTAAAATATAGGTTAGTTAAACTTTATTTTGTTGATTAAAATTAGGATTATGCTATGCTTAATTCAACTAGATCAAAGAATGAAAGCTTATAATGTAAGTTATTTTTAAAAGATTTTCAATAAAATTTTATTAATTAGTCTAGCAAAAAAAGTAGAAGGGCAACGTTTACACGTGGCATATATCAAAAATATAATTAAAGATAACTATTTTTAAAATTTTAATAAAACACTAATATTACTTAAATGAAAGTTAGGAACTATATATTTATCTTAAAAATCAGAACAAAATAGGCTACTAATATAATTCAAATGTAAATTAAAATTATAAATTTAACTGTAGAATTCAAGCAGAAGCCAAAAACTAGAAAGTAGATGTTTAAGTTAAGTTCAAATGTAAGCAATACATGCTTTCATTGCACTTGACTGCCAATGAATAGGAGGTCAGAACCAGAATCCCCACCGAGTGTGTTCGCACAACGTCTTATTACTCATCCAAGCTATCCCACATATTTTTACTAATGGGGTGGGACCAAGAAGTTAATAGAAAGGTACTCTTATTTGCATGGAGAAATAGTGGAAAACCATTTAGAAAAATACCACCTCAATACACAAACTGTTAAAAGCCCCAATTTCTATTTTACTTGAAAAATCAAATGAGGAAAATGGCTTAGTCTGCGTACCCACCGATTCTAGTAGCGAGGTCTAGTAGAGTAAATTATCAATCCAGAATTCTCATTGTGGTTTTCTCCTCCTCTATGTTAGAATATAATGAATTTCCTCTAAACCATTTAATTAACACGAAATTCTTGAATCAAGTCATTAATAACCTGTACAAGACATACCATGAGAAAGTAAAATTTAACATTTTTGATATTTAACTAATTTTTTATAGCCTTCTTTGTCAAATCATTCATAAAATAAACGATAAACCATTTACATCTTCGGATGGAAAGAGTACCACCAAAAGTAAGTGTAAAAATTTATATTTTCAAACGCTATAAATATCTACTAGATTTTTTTATATATATAAAAGTAGATTGCCAAATGAGATTTCACCAAACCTCATCGTAATGTAATATGAACTTATTTGAAGTTCCGATTTTTGCCAAAACGCTGTAGAGAGGAGAACTATACCACATTTTTGATCGGTGTGTTTACGATCCTTTTTGAAAATCAAACCTCTAAAATTATCTTTCTTCCAAGCGTAGCTTCTTCGGAAAAGGGGTGGTTCGGGGGAATGCAGATATGAAAATATGAGGTCGTTAACGTTCGGAACTCCCTAAGCCCCCTTTCACCCAACCTAGCACCCTTTCATAAGTTGTGGCTGTGTGCTAAAACTTTATGGTGAACCTCACCAGGAACAATAATACAATTCCTATTTGTTGGATTTGTTTGTCAATCAAGGGGAGAAAATCTCTTTGATCTTCATCAAATGGAAACAAAACTTATATTTTTAAGTTTTGTTTTAACTCAATTCAATGGGAGATTAAATATATTTTGTCAGTTTAATACCATTAGTTATTTTATTAAAATAGATTTTATGTCAATCTATTTAATGATCATTATAAATTATAATATATTTTGTCAGTTTAATTAAGCTAATTATTTTATTAAAACATATTTTATGGGAATCTATTTAATGATCTTTATAAACTATAATATTATTTGACTATATTTTACAGTCTTAGTTTTAAATGTAACAAGTAAATTTGCATAACTAACAAATTTATTAAATTATTAAATGTTCAAATTATATAGCTATAAATAACCATCCTATTTTAACTTGCAATCAATTCTATTCCCCATAACTATATACTTTAATGCTTAATAATCTAACTTTATTGTAAATTTAAGTTGCTATAAATACTGTAAAAAAATTACTAGGGAACTATACGTCAAGTTTATCTGGCCAGGTATACAAGTGACGGGAAGGTGAGTATTAAAATTCCAGCCAGGTGTACAAAGGGTGGTTTTACCTGGATGGTTCCCTTCTCTGCTACAGTGCAAGCGCGGATACTTTTCCTCTAAGTTGTATCTTCTTCGTACCTATCCCACGAGTCTAATTAAATGGGATAGTTCTAATGGGCAGTGATACGTGGTGCAAGAGAAACAACAAATGAAGGCTAGAATGTCATGACACGAGGTAGTTGGCACACAGCCCTACATTGGCACACAAGTCATTCCTGTGGCGGCAACTAAAGGCTGGAACAGAGTCAAGCTCTCAATTTTCGAGTTCTTCTCTCAGTTACATATCCACCCCTTTCTAGACTATATTTTTTATTTTCCCCGTGGCGTTTCAATCCCCCTACCCCTCCACCTCTCGAAGGGAGGAAACTTTTAAAGAATTATTATGGTCGGTAGTCGGGCCCCTTAAGTGTGGGTGGACACAAGCACGCTAAATCATGAGGGACAATATTCGAGAAGATCCTATTTACTAACTGGAGGGGTGTAGGTAGTTTGCTCTGATTTAAGAACCAGTAGATGTTCTAAATTACTCTTAGATGAAACATGGTGGCGCTATTTGAATTTTCAACACTTTTTTGCCGTAGTTGGGTGTCCGAAAATATGAAGAATATTTTTAAGTGGCTCTGGTTTGATGACTAGAGGTGACTAAATGTAATTTAGTATTTTCATGGAGTTTAGTATTGGGTGTTATAATTAAAGAATGAGCTAGTTTGTAGAAGTTTATTTTTAGCACCGCGTAATAATTACTATCTGTTCGAACAATATGTATATGTACTAATTATTCATGGATGAGAGAATGAGGAAATGTACCTTAATTTGTGTAGAGAGAGAGAGTGTTTAAAAGCATTTAGGAAAAACTACCCTCACTACAACTGAACAAGATTCAAACACCGATCTCCCTGTTATTGGCAGTCTAGTATAGCACGAAATTGACGCCTTAGAACATGCGGCCACAAAAAAGGGTGATAAGTGTTGTTAAAATCATATATTTTACAAGACAGCTTTAAGTACCATGGACCTGATGGTCTAGGGGTAAGGTGTCAGACTTCTGTGCTGGCGGCCGGGGTTCAACCCTCGGTCCCGGCACAGATTTATCTGATTACCAAACCCTTCCTTCACCTCTGACAATACATCTTGTGAATGTAGGGAATATCAGGCCTCCAACGTGGTTCGGATTCCACGTTAAACTGTAGGTCCTCCATTTCATCTCACAATCACCTTACCATTACACATTAGCGTAAGTGCGTATAACACGAACGGGTAGTATGACGTGGTGCTAATAATAATAATAATAATAATAATAATAATAATCACAATGAATGGTATCTTGTACGTTGTTAAACCACCAAGACTTGACATAATTGTACTAGTACCTTCCTTGTTGATAAACCACACACAATAATGAAATGAGCGAACTTATATTATTATTATTATTATTATTATTTGAAGGGTAAGTTTGGCCGAAAATTGTTTACTACATAGTAAAGTCCTAACGAGTTTGACTTGGCTTGGCAAGAACCCATGGGCTACTTCTAATTATAATCATTAATAAGTTCAGGGATGATTGTCATCATGAATGAGTATATTCCCTAATGACAAGCATCTTTGGCACGTGAACTAAATGTAAATCTTATATTATGTTCTAGTTTGCTGATGGGGGAAGAAGGCTGTTTGGGTTTCTAATGCAAAATGGGTGTAGTAATAATTTTAAATATCTTCCCACACTCTTTCCACGTAAGTTCGGGCTTTTTCATCTCAACTCAAGTAGTGTAATTAAATGCATACGAACTGAACGGCTAGTACAGCGGCTCCCAAACTTTGGTTCGTGAGCCCCCTGGGTATTTGAAAAATATTCCATGAGGCTTACCAAAATATGTATGTAATGGCGGATTTTTTCCAGCCCTTTGTGAAGAAATAGGAAGCATTAACAACTTTTTAATGTATCACACTAAAGTCAGGTAATTATCTCGAGGTAGAACTCTTACAAAATTGTTTGAACTTAAACACTAAGTTTTCGTTTTTCTTACTACCTATCCATTTCACAAAGGAAAGTGCATTCAAGTTCAAATGTGGCTCCAGGATTTGGTCTATTTGACAGACATTTCCTTAAAAATGAACAGATTAAACCTACTTCTTCAAGGGTTGAATATTAACGTTTTTACTGTACAAGACCATATCAAATGCTTCATAAAAAATAATAATTGGGAAACATGTTTAGTTATAAATAAAACAGAGGGCTTTGATACTATTTTATGGAAAAAAGTCAGCTTTCTTTGGAAGAAAATGTTAAGAACATGGTTATAGAACACTTGAAGGGACTTGAGAAAACCTTCAGAGAATAGTTCCCAGCAACGTCCAATAATAACAATTGTATTCACAATCCCCTGTAAGAGACAACCGTTTTGGAATCCTCCACTTTAAGCGTGAGTGAAAAAGAGCAGCTCCTTGAAATTTCCACTGATTTTGAATTAAAGAAAAGCTATAAATCTTTGTCATTATTTGGTTTCTGGTTAAGTTTAAAGGAGGAGTTCCTAATGTTTGCGAATAGAGATATTACAGGTTTGATACCATTTTCTTTTACGTATTTGAGGGAGTATTATTTTTCTTTATATGGCTATTCAAAAAAATAAATACAGTAACAGGCTCAGTACTGAAAGTGACTCGAGACTTTATTTATCGCCTGTGGTTCCTGACTTTAAATCTCTGTTCCATCCAAAGCAAGCGCAACCTTCTCACTAAGTCACGTGACGAGGTGAGTAACTGTTAAAACTTGTAACAACTTTGAATCTTAGATTGGCATGGGATTTTGTGATTAAAGGAGGCTATTTCAGTTATGTAAAAGAAGAAATTTCCAGTACCACTTTAAAAAAACTAGTGAAATATGATAAATATTGTGACAGTAAAGATAAGAAAATGTTACTACAGTGATAATTATTTGAACTTGTGCTTAGGTAGTTTCAATATTATTCAATTATAATTGGTGGGGTAATCCAACGTACCTACCGGAGCTCCAGTAGGTTAATTTAAATAAATAAAACAATTTTATTACAATTAATAACAAAATTCCATAAAAATTGGGTATAAAATTAAGTGTGTGGCTATGGATATTTATCGGGGGGGTTTGTGCAAATTAAATGTTTGTGAAAGGGGTTCGCGAGTCGCGATAGTTAGGGAACTGCTGGGCTAGTAAGACCAGGAGCAATATAGATATAAGGCATTCACGAGCTAAGTTTACCTGAATGACAGCTCTAAATGTTACTAAAAGTTATACCTAATCTATCACTACGCCAACAGTTGACATCTATCACTTTGGATGACTGTAATGAAAACAGATGGTAATATATTAATGTGATAGTTAACCACAATGATTTAGGCCAATATTATTTATATATTTATTTTAGGTCGGACACAAAGTTTATTTATAGTTTTATTGCACTGAAAAAAATATTCACACCACTTTCACAAAAGCTTCTAACGAACATAGCCTCAAAATGGCGACTGACGAATTTAAACCATATTATTGAACATAACGGTAAAAAAGTTTTTTTACAATGATGCGGACACGCTGTTGATGAAAATTCTTTATTCAATTAAATATTTCAAAATACGATAAAATATTCATAAAATCATGTATTGTATGTAAAAAAATGATAACAATTTTTCTCTTTTCCAAGTACATACGATGCCTGTATTAAAAGGTATTGATGTATGCACTATATTACACAAAATCAGTAATGTTCCAAAACGAAAAATAAGTACTTTTAATTATGTTTAAAATATTGTTTCGAGCTGGACAAAAAGAAATTATTTAAAAAAATGAAATAGTATGAGAAAATTTAAGTTTACGTTATTTTAAATGTAATATATAACAGGTAGTTAAAGATCTTTACATTTATAACAAAACTGTGATCTTTTACAAGTGTTGGCAACCCAAAACCTAAACATATGATTTTCAAACTGTCATCTAGGTAAAAACCTATCGTGAATGGAATATATGTGCAGGTGTAAGCTAAGAGTCCAATATAGCACTCATGTTTTGTGATATATTGAGGAATACAATGGATCTATGAGATTAGAATGGGTGTATATTTTATTTAAACAGATGCTACGAATAAAAGTATATTAAAAGTAGAAAAATAAAGGCTGTGTTATAAAAAAGAGCATCAGATGGACTTTTCAATAAGAGATAGATTGGAAACAATTATTGTAATCGGATTATTGGGTCAATATAAATCCTTATTTGGATGATGGATAGAGGGGATAAGAGATTGTGGCTTAATTGTTTCAATTAATGGCTTTGGTGGGAAGGAAACTGGCAACAAAAAAAAACCGGGGAAAATCTCTTTTTGAATACGTACTTGAACAGTTTTATATTCACGGGCCATTAACATCGCAGGTATTGTGTAAAATGATTTACTTAGGAAACTACAGTGGTCTAAGGAGCTTGAATCGAATTTATTCTTGTTAACTATACGGAGAAGTCAGGATTTTAATAGTGGCTAGATGTAATTAATGTGTTTTTTTCATTAATAATCTCCCACTCTTTATCCCCATCCAAATGCTCAATCATTTCCTTCAAATTCGACCTTCCCATACATACTTAATTAGTGCAAATATTTAGATAACCAAGACTGCTTGTTAGACATGCTCCAAAAAATAATGTTTGCGAGTAATATGTTCCAACTTAATTTAATTAATGCAGTTTTTTTATCATTAAATTTAACAAAATAGTTATTAATGCTCAGTTTATGATTCTAGTAAAAAGAGAGTTTAAGAAATTACAAACACTATTTTTTGGGATCAACAGTGATAATATTTTACTTGATTACTATTGTTATCTTATAGGTATTAATAAAATCTATTAAAACCTGCTTCGGTGGCCGCGTGGTCTAACAAGCCACTCTTGCCGTAGACTAGACTGCCAATCAATCAATCAATCAATCTCATTTGGGTGTATTGAGGGTTGTTTTTCCAAACTGGTTGTCCACTCTTCCTGCACGAAATTCTGGTCCACTTCCTCTGAATATAACCTTCAATATCCCTAATACCATAGGAGTAATTAGTACATAAGCGTATAACCCAAACGGGTAATAAGACGCGGTACTAAATAATAAATAAATACGTCTATTTAATATTAATAATGTAAATCACATTACTTGTAGTAGTAATATATGAAAACACAACTCAGTGGCTGAATGGTCTAAAAAAAATCACTCTCGTGTTAGACTGGACTGCTGAGGACGGGGAGATCGGGTTCGAATTCAAGTTGGCTCTACTGAAAGTGATTTTTCCTAGTAATGGTTTCCCACTCTACTTCCAAGCAAATGCACCTCTAAAATGATTCCTTCCCCATTCCAACCCCTTTAGAGTAATTTATAATATAATATGTGTATAATTCGAAGAGGTAATGTAAAGCTTATAACTTTATTATTATTATTAGCACCGCGTCTTACTACTCGTTAGGGTTGTACGCACTTACGCTAATGTGTAATGGTAGGGTGATTGTGATATGAAATGGAGGACCTACAGTTTAACGTGGAATCCGAACCATGGTGGAGACCTGGCACTCCCCACATTCACAAGATGTCTTGTCAGAGGTGAAGGAAGGGTTTGGTAATCAGATAAATCTTTGCCGGGACCGAGGATTGAACCCCAACCGCCAGCACAGAAGTCTGATACCTTACCCCTAGACCGCCAGGTCACCCTTATGACTGTAATTTACTGTAATTCCTGCCGAAATCTTACTATATTAGTAAGGTATTTTAGTGAAAATGCACCCACATTAGTGTGGAAAGAGAATGGTAAAACCAGCACAGTTTTAAGATACATTTGGCAGCCACGCCCAGTGCACCCAACCGGGATTCAAACCTCAATCTCGTTTCACAGACAAACCAGAGTATTGCGAGCTTAGCTTCTTAGATCATAGGGCCACCAGTTCAGGCATATTTATAAGTTGGTTTCTAGTTAAATTTAATTTTTAAGTTCTACTCTTGTTTTGATCTAGTAGGAATACTTATTTGACTACCCATAATTTATTAGTTACTGTATTTACATATCAGACCACAAATGTAGGTCGTTATAGTGGGATATTTGTCAAGTGTATTGCCCCAGTTTAATATATATTTAAATATTATATCTCTTAATTTAACTATATTGATTTTCTTGAGACAATAGATTTTTCCCGGTAGAAAATTATTACTGTCCTCCGAAAGCTCCAATGTAAATAGATAAAATCCCTTCCGTTATTTAAGAGATTGAAAACTAATTTTTAAAATTCATTAAATGTATGCAAATCACTTTATTGGACTCCTCCTGATTAACTTTGAGTGCAGAATTAATTAAATACCTGAGAGGCAAACCACAACATTTTGGAATATTTGGTGGATGCTTCCTATTCAATATAGATAAAAAGAGATTTGGAATTTAAGAAGTGATGTCACTGAAAAAAAGTAATAAGGCTTAATTAACGATGAGCTTCCCCTTTGGAATATATGTTTAAATAAAATATTAATAGACTAAATAACTCTATTCTTATTCTTAGCAAAGTTGATTTTAAAACAAACTAATGTGTTCATAGAACACTTAGAAAGCATCTCATATTTTAATGTTGATATTATTAGTTTTCGTAAAAGAAGGGTAGGATAATTAACGCAGATAAAGTGTTCAGAAATGTGTTTTATTTGGTAATTAGTTCTCACTTTAAAAACATAGGATTATATTAATAGAAAGACCTACATTTTCTTTCAGACATGAGTTTAAATATTTAAAATTTAGCTAATATCAGCGGTGAAAGAAATTTTAGTTAAATTATTTAATTACTACACAAAACTATGTTTTGTTACTAAACGTTTATAAAAAAATACATTTTAATCCTCTATCGTAATAAATAATCACGTCAAAGCTTACAGCTTGTTTCGGATTGACTACTTTAAATAACTATAAAGGAATAATTACTATACATCGTTATCATTTTTTTTATTAAAACGTCAAGAACACAAAATGTAAAACCAACTAAATCTGGGACATTCAAAGAAAACTATACACTATGTCCTACTAGCGGTACTGGTTATCCGCATTTAACTCCAATAATGGTTAAGGAATAAGTAAGATTAACTTTAGAGGAAATATACCCATATTTGCGTCACGAAAAATTGGAAAACCCCAATGGTGAAACCACTCATAGTGCACTAGGACAAGATTCAAACACTTACTTTCCCAGCACCAAAAATCCAGACTCGAGCCTGACATTTAGTCATTGATACGTATAACCAAATAATTATTAACAAATTTATCTAGTGGTTGCGGATGAGAAAGGGGTTTAGAGAAACTGTCTCTTCATAAGTCCAGAGATAAATTTGTAAAATCTCTTCCTTTATTGCAGGCTGATTTTCAAGATCCGTCAATGGAGATCCAGTCTTTCTAAGGGGCCGTCCTTAAATTACGAAAGATTTTTTTGAGAAAAGGTGAGGGATCAGTATATTTTTATGTTTCCTTACTAAAGAACGGGTTTAGGGGGGAGGGAGGGGAGGTTGGTCGAAATCTATTTTACGTAAGGCTTTTTAAGTGTAGGTAAGACAAAAACTAAAAATAAGACAGGGAATTACAAAAATGTTTCATTTTCATTCATTGACTAACCCCATTTTAATCAATAATTTTCACTGTTTATAGAAATAAAAGTCATATCACTCGATTTATTGCCAATCCTAGTGTCTAAAAATAACTAAATGATTAAAATAAGCTAACTAAGTAAATCGTATAAAAATATGTAAAATAGAAGGGTGGGGAGGAATACGGCTGACGGAAAATCTTATGATCCCTTACTTAGAAGGAGTGGGTGATCGAAAATCACGGGAAAAAACCTTCCGTAATTTAGGTACGGCCTCTAAGCCTAATGGCTTGATCACGTGCCCACCAGTGAGGGCTTTCGGTCCCTTATATCCAATGGTGAAAAGAGATAAGGCCTTTCAAATAAACTTAGCGTTGTGTTAAACAGAATTTCACAAAGGGAAATAATTTAGGGTCCACATTATTTTAGACTAAAATTGAATAAAAAATTAAATTAATTTTTTTTTAAGATTTTGGATCAAAATTTCACCTAAGAAATTGAATTTTTATTGAGTTAAGCTTGTTGCAACGGGAAATAAACTATACAATCTTTTTCTTGCTCATTTTAACTTCCTCCTTTTACTTCAAACATACCTTTCCATTTCTTAAAGATCTATCATCAAATTATGAGTTCTTGATTGAAGTGCTTCAAAAAGCAATGAATAAAGTCAATATGACTGGAAGCCCATCTTCTTGACCTGTTAATCATAGTGACCAACTTAAGAGATTTAGAAAAATCAGGTTATAACCCGATCAAGAACCAAAAAACTAATATTTCACTACACCATTCATCAACGAAATTCAACTATCATTGTACTAAAAATTATGTTTTGGTGTCTTAAATTAGGTGTTTCTGTTCAAGGAAAGTTAGATTTAAATCATGTGTTTCTATAAGCAGGGGTTCACAGAGAAATTCTTCTTAGGGGGGTCCAAAGTAAAGAAGTTACAGGTCAATAGTCAATCCAATCCATTACTCGTATAAGACTCATACCTTGAACAAATTACTTACTGAATCTTTTATATACAGACCGTATTTTTGAGATATTGGGCTATTTTCAACCCCTGCTTTGATGTGATTTAACATTGATAAATCATTGATTTGTATTTAATATTTTATTTATAGGCTACTTCATGATTACCAGGGGAGGGTTCGGATCTGCTGGACGACCTTCGTGTGTGCACCCTTGACTATAAGCCTATAGTTAAAATTTGTATTATTATTATTATTATTATTATATAGCACTGCATCTTACTACCCGTTGGGGTTATACGCTTTAAGTACTAATAACGCTAATGGATTAGGAATTGGGAAGGTTTAATTAGAGGAAGTAAATTCACATTTGCTTGGAGGGAGAGTGGAAAACCATTTAGAAAATCCACCCCCAGTTCACCCGACCAAGTATAGTTAAAAAGATTTGATTAAATATATCATTGTACTAAACAACTTTATCTCGAGTAGTAACATTTTCTAAACATTATATTCTCTTTAAGATCGGTTGGTTATATAGCTTAGTTATAACCAGTATTTTTATTATATTTTAGGTCCATACTAATTTACTTAGCACAACACTATTTATCATAGATATTATATTGTGTAGGAATAAGGAAGGTATTTATAAGAATTAATTAACAGGAGCGTAGAGGTTTTAAAGTAGTTGAGCGCAGTAGAACATGAGTATAAGCCAAATGTATTAGCACTTGAGCTCATGGACTCGGGTACGAGAAAAAGCTAGTCTTTTCTTTCTAATGTTTTTATTTCATTGAATCTTTTTGTTAGGTTAAATAAACTAGGATATACTAGGTTAGTTTAAGTCAGGTCAGATTCTATAAGTTTGTGTATCCTTCGTAAAGGGCACAAGGCTTCCCCAGTTTCTTTGGATCGTTTTCAATCTTTCAAAATAACCCTAACTATAGTGAATATACAATAATAATTATAGTGCATTTTTCAAGATCGTAGGTAGAATTCACAGTCAGGAAACGCAAATTGACTTTTGAAATATTTGGTGGATAAACTGATTACAAACAAAGCAGGGAAAAACAACATTCCTCAATTCTAGTCCTCTTAACCCAGTCCAACTGCTACAGATTCAGAGTGAAGGGAGAATGGTAAACCCACAGTGATAAAAAGTGGAAAATCACTCGAAAAGCTCCTGGCCAATGATTGAGCTTCAACTTTCCCATAATTTGCAACACATTCCTTTGTGAACCGGACGCTTTAGACCATGTGATCATCGATGTGAAGTCTTAGGCGTGATTAATAATTGAAAAAAAAACTGTCGATAAAGATATCTTCCCATGTATAGGTTTCCTTTCACTTATAGCTTAACCCTCATTCATGATCATACATAGATTGGAATCAAACTTTGACCCTTATACCCAAAGGTGACCCAAGCTCCCTTTAATGTGCCAAGTCTCATGCATTTAGGTTTTATGATCGTGGAGTTATGACCCTGACACACATACACAATCACACACACAAACACACTGGAACATAGAATATTTTATTGTTATCGAAATCTCCTATATGTTTCGTTTTATGTCGATCCGGCAATAAATTGCCTTCCCTTAAGTTAAGACTCGTAATATTTGAATAACAGTGCAAACCCCAATAAAATACTAACGTCCTTTTGGTTCTACCCACCATCTATTCAAATGACCTTGAACATATAATCGTTCTCCTCTATCACCCAGCTACGTGGTGAACAAGAGGCAACTTAATATGTATATATATATATATATATAATATGTGCGAATCTTATATAAACATATTATATACGTGTATGGGACCATGTATTTTTTATTACAGAATCGTATTTTGCGAAAAAAAAACAAGTAACTTTTGTCTTACCCACTTTTTCATCCGAGGCCTATTTTTGATGCTATTTAATGAATTAAAGAAAAATACGTATGACGTTTTTGGAATGGTTTTTATTTCAATTTATTTCCTACTATAATATGACGAGAGTAAACAATCGAGAGTAAAACGGTCTCACAACCCACATGGCCACTGGATTTGGTATCATCTTAGTAAATTAAAACCATATATATATATATCGACACCTTTCTCTGCGGGCCCACTGGAGCGGGTGTCATCTTACCAAATTAAAACTATTACGCCAACGCAAACGTTGCAAAGAGAGTCACTCATGTAGCAAAAGACAAAAAAAAAACAGTTGTACTGTACCTCGCGTATCTGAGAGGATTCAGCAAGTGGGGTTGGAATGGGGGGGTAGGTAGTACGGCGTCATAAGGGTTTGTATCAGATAGGAGGGTAGTTCTCTATTCGGGGGAGGGGTGCGATAGTGCAGCTGGTCATGTGTTCATAATGTGTCCCTGGTGGGTGACAGTTACGACCATGACACCGTATATGAATTAACCTCCTGAGAGATAAGGTAGGCAGTCAGCCATTCAGAGAGATAGCCCGTCTACCATTGGTAAGGGAGGTCAACCTCAGGGCAGGAGGACTCTGGTCACATTCCAGGGGATGCTTCAAAATGTTTATATCATTTAAGCAAGGGATCTTTTAAATAATAATTTTAAAAAACACACGTCTCACTACCCGTTTGGGTTTGATGCATACACAATTACGCTAATGTGTTAGGGATGAGGACAATATATTTTAGAGTGAAGGTAGCCGGTTTCCGTGGCCGCATAGTCTAAGCAAAGCCATTTTAAAACCTTCGTAGGCGCTAGGCACTTTTATTTCTAGAAGGCTGTGTTTCCAATATTTTTACTAATTGTTATGCTAATTTTATCCTTTGCATGCACAAAAAACAATTTATGAATCTTGAAGATACTCGCAAATTTCAATGCACCGTGAATACCTCTTAAATTTAGCTGACGTAAAATCCTGTGTCAGCGAATGGTTCGCGTTACGTGAAATGCAACTACGCGTAAGGTTGTACGCATAACATCATAACCCTGGAAATAATTTCAAATATTCTTTTCTAAAACAGTTTTCCTGTGAAATAAAATAATAACCGTCTCGCAGAGTCATAAACTCACATGCTGTAATATTTTGTTTGACGAGACACTATAGCATGCGGGAGAAAGTAAGGTAAAAAAAGATGCTGACAATATTGAAGAGCTTTCAGTCGAGTGGAGTACTTCAGTGTATTTACATTAAAATGACGGTACAAACTAGACCAGCCGTAGGAAAACTGCAGCCCACAACGTCAATTTGTGCAGCCCTCACACAAATTTAAGACCTTCATGATTGTATTAACAAAAATTAAACACATAATCAATGGGTGATTTTGAACATGTGAACAAATGAGCACGCTCGTTTATAATGTTACATGTGTACAATCATAAGCTTATGTACACAGTAATTACGGTAGCTATATGAATAGTAATTAATAAATGTATTTTAGTGTAAAAATAAAGTTAAATATTTAGTAAATTTAGAATGTTGTCACATTCTGCCTGCTAGAAACTTTACAGATGTCCATTGCCCTCGTGGAAAAAATTTCCCCACCCCTTCACTAGACCTATATTTTTTTTAGCACTGCGTCTTACTACCCCTTCGGGCTGTACGCTTATGTACTAATTAAGCCGATGGTTTTAGGGAATAGGAAGGAAGGGGAACCACATTTGCGTGGAGGAAGAGTGGAAAACAATTTTGTAAAAGCCACCCTCAGTACACCCAACTGAGATTCGAAACTCCATCTACCCGTCATTGGCAGTCTAGTCCACTACAAGAGTAGCGCGTTATACCACGCAGCCACCGAAACAGGTACTTAAATTAATTTGTATATGATAGTATCAGTGAGGCTACCGATAAACGCGACCATTTACATTAGTGTTGCTTTATTTAAATTTCAAAATAGATATTTTAAATTAAAATATGCCACTTTTCTTACTTTGGGATTTTGTTGTGTGCTTTTTTTTAGGTGAAGAAATGTAGGCCTTAAAAGGTTCGTAGGCCCTAGACACTGTGCCTAAAGGTCTAAGGCGTCACTCAAGCAATAGACTAGACTTCCGATCACGGGGAGATGGTGGTTTGATCCCGGTCGGGATTACTGAGTGTGTGTTATCCTAAATTGTTTCCTACTCTCTCTCCAAGCAAATGAGGATCTTAATTAGTAAATAAACGTATAATCCAAACGTGTAGTAAGATGTGGTGCTAAAAATATAAATACATTTAAAAAAATGTAGCCATATTTTCTTGGAGAGTGAATATGAATTCAAATAGAAATATGCCTAGCCTCCACATCTCTGATAAACCAAACTAGATGAGCATGACATCCAGTCCACGCGCCTACCAATACGCTTTACTAACATGATTAATTCTCATAACCCTTATGTCATCAATCTTGCGATTGCCATCCTGGGCAGAATTTTTCACATATTTGTACCTTATTGTGCCAATATCGTCACTATCTGATTTATGTGCTCCAATATTGATCACCCGTTTGAATTTCTCTCCTCCACATCCCGTTCTATGATTATTATATTCATCAAACTATCTTATCTCAGTATATGTTCTACCATGCTGACTCTTCTTTGTTGTGTACCTTTGCAGAGTTTCCTTTCTTCATTTCTTTTCTTAGCACGTCTATATTTGAAACAATCATAATCATCACATTAGTAATCCTGGTGGTCATATTTGTTTTTTATTGTGGTTGTAGATGACCTGGCGGTCTAGGGGTAAGGTGTCAGACTTCTATGCCGGCAGCCGGGGTTCAATCCTCGGTCCCGGCAAAGATTTATCTGATTACCAAACCCTTCCTTCACCTCTGACAAGACATCTTGTGAATGTGGGGAATGCCAGGTCTCCACCGTGGTTCGGATTCCACGTTAAACTGTAGGTCCTCCATTTCATCTCACAATCACCCTACCATTACACATTAGCGTAAGTGCTTATAACCCGAACGGGTAGTAAGACGCGATGCTAATAATAATATTGTGGTTGTTGCTTTCTTAAGTTAAGTACTATATGTTTATAGGTTGTGTTGATGTGAACTTATTTTTAGAAATTACACGCTGAACACCTTCGATTTAATTGTTATAGATTATATTTGAACATATACACATCGATGAGGACGCGGACAAAGGAGTTAGAACCGTTAATGGTGTTATTTTTTATTTGTCTGCTGAGGAGGTTGGATTTCAAGTCCCAACTGAGTATACTGGTAAGTTTTTTTACTATATGACGCAAATTTTGGTTCACTTTCTCCCAATTTTTCCTTCCTTTACTTGATTAGTCTAAGTATACGGATAGGTGGGGTAGTATTAAAGTGGATTTTAGTAGAATTTGAATTAACTTTCAGCTCACTATACCAGTTCAACTCTCCGCAACTAACATTAGTTTAAGATCACAATAGGATGAAAGGAAATTTTAAAAACAACACAATATTTAGTTTAATATAAATTGGGGAAAACCACCATAGACTGGGATTCGAACCTAGTCCCAACCACCTTTTAAATCTAAATTGAGTGTACTCTGCGGTTATTTTTACTTTTTACTCTGAGAGTGTTTGTTGGATCTTTTCAAATATTTAAGGTTTAAAGATAATGTATATTCATTTATTGAATTAGTTGGACAAACTTAAAGATTTTTTTACACCCGTATTTTGGCCGTGTGATTTAAGGCGATAAACTCCTATAAGATATGGTCAAAGCTAAGTTAGAGAGGATGAGATTAAAATCCTGGTAGGCTACATTAGAATGATGGGCCTCCTCCTCATGTAATTAATGACCTAAGTATTTTCTTATTCCTTCTCTACGATAAAACGGGTACATTTCATTAAAATTGAATTATATGTACACAAATCAAAATAAATTGTAGGCTGAACAACTTAAAATAGATATATTTACTAAAAGCTCATAAGATTTGTGAAGCGAATATATTGTCGCAGAAACACTCCACTGAGGAGCATAATTATTCCCAGATACAGAAACAGTAATAAAATAGGAAGGTCTTTACCTACCAAAGAACATAAAAATCCATTTAAATGTTCATATATATATATATATATATATTATGAAGATATATAAACATTTGCCCTTCAGTAAACTTCATCTAATTTTATGATTAGATATATAATTCCCAAAACTCTCCGAGGAACATTATGAAAACCCTAGATACCAAGTCTTAGCCTAATCAGTAAAATGGTTTTGGCTCTAGTCCTATATATATAGAGAGAGAAAGAGACAAACAAAAGGCATTGCGAAAATCCCTTTCTCGGGATCAGAGGGCCAGAAAACGTGAACATTTATCTAAATATCAAGTTTGATTGTTTTGACAGTCACAATACTACTCTCTCCGAGGGTTAAAGACAAAGTAAAAATAGTTAGTCCTTAGGTGTTTTTTTAGATTTAAGCTAGGTCCCCAAATATAAATATTTTAGTTGTCTTCTTCCTATTTATAATCAAATAAAACAGGTATAAACAGCCTATGTAAGTTACTTGTGCAACTCACTCAGAGGAAACTATATATTAGAAAATAATTTTAGATTCTAGCGATTTTTTATAGAACCTATTCATTTCACTCCTTTGTTGTACGAACACAGAGCCAAGAGGCCGTATCTAATACACAAAACTCCATTTTATATTTTTAGAGAACAAAATAAAGTTGTGTGAATAATCCATATTATACCGAAACCCTTTGTGGGACGTAGCTATTCCTTTTCATTCCCATCACCGTATTTGAACACAAAGTTATTTTCTCTTTCATGTTTAGTCTGCCCCTAAAATAGGTTTAAAAATATATACACGAGGAATTATTGTGGATGAATCTATTATAAGCGTAGTCCCTTGATACAAAGTGTTTAAATATAGATAACATAATATATTTTAGCTATATGACAATTACCGTACCTTAAAAATAATATTTTAGCACGTCTAGTAAATTGTAGCTTGTAGTTTTTGTTCAGATTGGTGGGTTTCCTTAAAGAATGTAATTTGTCCAGGTCTAGTTGTAAGAGAGGCCTCTTATCGCCATAATCGATACGATTACATAACATATTATCAAAATAAGCATAATAAATTGGTAAAAGATTAGAATATTTAAACTTTTTAACACTATATTTTTCTTAGGTTTAAAATACGCTCTCAAAGACATTTTTTTAAGACTTTGAATTTAATACCTTAGATTTGAAACGGATAGTAAGACGCGACGCTAAAAATAAAGTGATAACTTACACTTAACTTGTAAGTCATGAACTAATTGGTTCAAGCTGAGACATCTACTTAAATTGTTTTCCAGATTTTAATAGCTACTGAACAATAAATATTGAATAGTTAGTTATTTTTTATATTATTTATTGGTTTGAATACAATTATTATAATGTAATCTTTATACTAAATGTATGTATAGGCCTTTTGTTTATTGTGACATAGATATGAGAGTGTCTGTTGATAGTTAATATACATTCACAAGTGAGGCAATATGTGAGATTACTGAATTTTAATTTTAAAATGGAATAAACCAAATAACTTTGAAGAAATAAGCAGAGAAACTCAGGTGAACCAGTATTTGATAGTGGTGTTCCTGATTCTGTAATTTTTGCCTTTTCCATGGTGCAGGGCATTGGGGTGTTGATATAATTTAGTTGACACACCTTAGAACGAAGTGCTATTCGATGGCTTATTCCATGAAGTGGGTAACTATAGAAAATGTATGCACACTAGCGTGAGGAGAGGATGATAATTTACATGTGGTAAACCACCCCCAATACATCCAGACGGTATTCAACCCCCCTTTCACCAGTGATCCAGTACTATGCAAGCTTCTAAGCTTCGACTCTAAAGTTCTATGCCTTTTTAATGTTTACAGAATTATATTTTCAACTTTTCCCTGATTAGGTTTCTCCCAGTTTTTCTTAGTGAATGACGAGTTTTCTCTTTAATATATTGATTATAACATGCTAGTAGCTACTAGCATTATTAAATTAAAATATTAAAAGCTCCTTTTCCAGTAGGCCTATTAAATGCTTAGAGTATAATATGTGGAAAAGTGTAATGTGATATAAAAACAAACAATTTAGAAGCATCTCATGATAGTGTGTCAAATTCACGCAACGTTTTTTAACAAGCAAGGCAAAAATTATTTCGCCCTGGTTTGGGTGTTTAGGTGCGAAATGAATGGGTTTTGTTTGGCTGACTGTGTATTAAAAATTCCATGACGTTTCCCGGTTTTCTCTGATGTAGAAAAAAATCACACATATTTTTTAGATTGTCCTTGCCCATAGCTACCATATGTAGAGACAACACAAACTGCTTTAAAGCGTGTAAAAATGTATTAAAAATTATATAGCTCCAATAAGGAAATACCATTAATGGAGTAGCAAATTTCCCAATTTATATCAGCCGACATTAAACTTTCAATTAGAGGCGCACGTGACCATAAAATGGAAGCGACAGTAGTTAATAAACTCCCCCTCGAGAGAGAGGAGGGGATTGTTAAATGTATGATAGGAATGGGTGTGTGAAGGGATGGATCGTTGGTAAAGAAGCTACTTACTACGAGGACATTTTAGCTTATGTACTATAAGACGCATGCGCATAAACTAGTAAAAACAAATATACGGTCCTCCAACATCTTAGCAAGAGCTAAACTAAAACACTCCCAATAGTTAATCATGTTTTGTTGAAATATATGATTGTTTGTTTTGTTCATCCATCTGGATTTATATATATATATATATATATATATATATAGGTATGAGAGGAAATGTATAAGCACTCACGTGGAAGGAAAGTTAAAATCATTTAAGTAAAACAACCATCATCAGACTCGGCCTGGATAATAGATTCGACTCTCCATTCACAGCCGAACCAGACAAGACAGGACTGATGTCTTTAAGCTGCGTGAACAATTTTACAGATAGAACATACTAAATAATTGTACATTTTTTAACATATTAAAACGTTGAACCGTAACATAGCCCCTAACACTCTTTCATTACAAATGTACCACCTTGGTTGATAAAGTCAACATGCCTTTGCCCGGTGTTAGGGGCCTTCCTTAATTGACGTGGTGACGTCACAAAATATCAGTCACTGTGCCCCTACTATAAATTGTGAGGGGGTTAATAGTGGAATGGGGGACTGGGGTTCGTTACTCATTGGCTTGAAGGGATGAATGGTTTTGAAGGCCATTATAAGATTTCTTCTTCTCACTGACCTTTCCCAACAAAGGAAATCTTTCCCTCCTGAACTGGAAATATAGACGCTATTGTGTCCGACGTAGTACAAAAGAAGATTGAATAATAACAGGGATTTGCTAATCGTATGTTTACGGGGCAGTAAAGATCTAGAATAAAATGGTCGATAGTGAGTCGCTTAGAAAAGCTATTATTTATAGTTCAATAGCAAAAATAAGTTGAATGAGTCAGCTTTTTAATTGAGTTTAGACATTCAAGAATTTGAGATCTTGGTCTGTATTTATTTATTTGGAGTATTTAACTTTCACGCTCCGAAATGATTAATTATATCCGAACAAATTTAGAAAATATCTTACTTCTAAAACCCTTATGACACCCACTCTCCCGACAATTAACTCAACATTGTGAAAGGGGAACCCAAGATTTAAATAATAATAAATAAACATCTATTTGGCCGTATCGAGAATTGAACATAAGTTTTTTTAACTCATTTTAACTTTTTTAAGTTTTAACTTTTATACTTGGCACTAAATGGTACATTGGACTGTTAAGAGGCCGCGTCTGTGGCCTATTGGTCATATTTACTTACTGCAGATCCATTTGTCCCAGGTTCGATCTCATGCACTTCCAGATTTTCTGTGAAGCAGTAGGTCTAAGACGGGGTCAACTCAGCCTCCTGAAGACAAATGAGCTACTTGAATGAAAAATTGGCAGTTTCGATTTAGGTAGCAGATTAGCTGCCAGAGGGGGCTCGTTTTGCTTACCCCATGAAACCCTCTATCTACAGGTCATACTATCTTCGCCAACAGACGGTGCCCACTCGGTTGGTACGGCTTAATTGTGAGGTGATTCCATGGAGTTTTTTCAGAATAGTAAAATATATTACAGTTACTAAATAGGTAGCATGACTATTTTGTTAATGTATAGCAAGTAATATAATATTTTGTATACAAGATTTATTAGTGACTTGAGAAATATAAGGAGGTAACTTTAAATAATATGCATAAGCATTGGCATGAGAAAATAAATTAATAAAAATATTTTAAAATTGCATTTGGATAACTACTCACCAAAGATTCAAACTGCAACCTCTCTGTCTTTTGGGACCTAGCACAATACGAATTTAATGTTTGAAAATACTTTACTATAGTTATTTTAAAGAAAAAATACCTGTGACCTTATCTTTCATCAAAAGCGTTGAAATGGTGGGTTCAATTTCGCTTGATTCAGTGATAATACATGAGGTGAGTCCAATTTGGTACATATACACACTCGAAGTTTATTTAGTACTAGATCTGGCTATGTATCAGTGGTTCAGGATCTTCCATAAGAGCTGCCTCTGTCGTTAGTGACCTCACAGGCATTCACATAAAGCGCTTGTATAACCAATATTATTAACGAACGTTGTTCGGTTATTTACAAACAAAAACCACCTCCCGGAATAAAGGCCAATAATCAAATCATTAATTTACGTTCTAATATTGAGTTTAAGGTTTAAAAATCCCATTTTGATACGAATTTGAAGCAATTTATTATCATTTAATTTGCTTTCTTATAGTTTTTAGCAAAATATGTGCTCTCTGTGTTAAATTTTGTTAAATGTATTTTCAATTATGAATTTAATATTTTCTTCCTAAAGCTGAATGTTTTATCCCAAAGGAAATAGGTTTCTTATTTATTAGTTTTTATATAAAAACCATTTGGGAAGTAGTATTTTTAGGAAAAATAAATGTGAAACAAAAATATATAAACTTATATTTCTTATACTGAAAGGTAAAGGTACTTACTTTACTCTTCCGGAAACCTTTTTGTAGCAGCAGTGCTACCGAACAAGAGAGATATAAATAGAGAGAAAGAAGATATCTATAAAAAGAGAAAATAAAGAAGGAATAAAAACCTAAATGGGAATGCTATCAAAAGCAGTTCCTCTTTATCCGTGAGGTCTCGCAATCTGGGTGATTGGAGTCAGCTTGAGTGAGTCCGATCTTGTTAGACCTACATCATCGCATCGGTTATTCTGGTCGACCAAAGAGAGGAGGTATCGATTATCTCGAATTTCAAGACTCAAAGGGATAAATAACGCCAGTATGACGAATAAATCCCGATTTTCTTAAGAATGGACATATCTGTGAATTATAAAAAGTTACTATATCTAATTTTACGTATTTATACGTCAAGCTATATGATTTGCAGCTGTCACTTTTTCTATGTATTACTAATGCTTATAAAATAACATTAATAATATAGTGAAAGTTTATCAATGTTGAACGAAAAAGATAGTTTTTAATATTCTAAGTAGGTGCTCTAAATGCCCAGTCACAAAAAAAAAATTAAAATCATACTTCAGAGTTGACACATGATAACATATTCTGAAAAATGTTCTAAGGTAGGAAATAATTAGGAATATGTAAATTTAAGAATAGAAAATGCTCCAATGAGTTTAATTAAAAAACTAACTTAATCTAAGTAAGCAACACACAGCCTTAACGTAAACATTTTTTGTTTCGTTTTATTTTTTATCTTGTTCCTCGTCTTAGTGATCATCCAGGCTATCGGAAAAATTTACACTTATGGTGTGGATGGGGGTGGGGGGGGTTAGAATTCAGAGAGAGGCAGAAGGGAAAACAATTTAAGGAAACATATCCTCAAATGTACTATACTGGAACCTAAGCCCGGACTTCCCGGCTAACAGTATTATATCCACCCTCCACCACTACTAACTCATCCTTTTCACTTAAGTTTAGATATAGTTCACGAGTATGATGTCAAAATATTGGGTGTTCATTACCAAACCGGGGAGGAAGGCTCATAATGATTTTTTTGTTTTTCAAAGTGTATTAAGAAGGAAAATGTGTAATAGCATTGCGTACTTCTCAGAGATGAGTGGAGCTGACGCCATTTTCCAAAATGGCAGTCAACAAACTTAGTGTTTCATTTGAATGCCCTTAGGGACGTTATCAATTAAGATAAAATGATATGTTTTATATTAAATAAAATAGTATCAGCTACAATAATGTACTTACAAAACTTAAGATAAATTAAATATACTAAAATCATATAATATAAATGTCAAAAGTTGATAAAAATCTCACTTAAACTTTCTTTATATTTAATATCTTATAGCTTGAGTACGAGTGATATTTTATTTATTAAATGTAGTCTGTAAATATATATAGTTTACTAACTTTAAAATAATACCAAGTTTGTTTACTTTTGATTCATAAATAACGTCACAAGTATGATTAAATGTAAGAGTCACTAGTGCTCAAGCACCACACAGTGATGTATTATTTTAAATCGATATGATTTCCTCGTGATGATGGTGTTATTGTTTTAATGCTCTTGTATTATTTTTATAGCATTCATTAGGACCTATGACCAATATTGTATCGTGAAAGCGTGATTTTTTTAAAAATTCCAAACTTAGCTCATTTAAACTTTCTATTCTCACTTTTAAAATAATTATTATACAAGCCACACTATACTCTAATAAAATCTATAACTAAGTAGTTTTTTAATAGAAACATACCTTTCCCACAAATAAAATGTTTTTGTCAACTAAATTTTTAATATAATTTATTATTCTGTTTCAGTTATTATTATTATTATTATTATTATTATTATTATTATTATTATTATTATTATTAGCACCGAGTCTTACTACCCCTGTTTCAGTTGAAACTCTCTTAAACACGCAGCTAAAATAAGAATCAAATATAGACCGATGCATGGGTACTACAAAAGAAAATACCTCTCTACTAAAACAGTGAATTATACGTGATCCTTTAGGTACTAGTCATCCGAAAAGTTTAATTAGCCCTAAAAACTATGAGACATTATGTTGCACTGCTAGACAACGTAAAACTTTGATACAATGAAATCCTATCTATAATTTTATGTTATCACGGTCAGTACAAAAACAAATTTACGATGAAAAAGTATTTGGAGTCACTAAAATAAAATTCACAACCAAGCGAATTTGATTCAATAAAAAAGAAGTGGTAGTAATCTAAATAAAAGATTGTACAGGCAAACACTAGTTCATTTTATTGTTTATGATCCCTTGTGTAGATTTTGTGAGAAAGTCAAACGCCATAAAGGAAAATCTACACGCGTAAAACTTGTAGTGACAACACAGCTCGTAGTTTATAAAAAGCTTCGTGAATTTGCGACCCTTCGAGATGAAGCACATTACCATTCATCATGTTATAGAAATTACTAAAGAGTTAAATCCAAATGCAGGGAAGATAAACTGGACGAAGTCGATGGCATTTACAAAGATGCAGAAAATTTGGTGTTTGAAGATTTATTTAATTACATCAGAACATAAGTTATTTTAAATAATAAATTGATACAACTTTTTACACTTTTGTAAAGTTTGACTAACTAAATGAAGGAAAATGGATATTCTAATACAAAACAGTCAACCAAAAAGGCACATTCGGAGGAACATTCACTTTGAGTTCAAAAATAGTCTACATTATATTTCCAGAGAGTAAAGGAAAATTGTCAGTTGTTGCTGAAATCTAACTATTCAAGACGTTGTTATAAAAATGAAGCTTTGAAGCACGATCTTGAACTGTGGAAGAAGAAATCCTATAACTTTGATAACATTCCAGACCAGACATCGTTTAACTTAAGAAAAATGATTAAAAAAGAATATAAAATCTCTGCATGGCTATATCTTCCTTATGAAGTTGGATTATGTACAGTAACTGGATATTAGGCATGGCTGGAGACCAAGAACAAAGTAAATCAAATTAAAGTATTACATTATTGGTGAAATCTTTTAGCTAAGAAATAATATATGCAGTTACTTGGGGTATGCAGAAACAATATAAGCATCCTTAATCTATGTAACGCTTCAAGTTTCAACTATAAAAAAACACCTGTTCATTTTTTAATACCTTTTAGTAGATTAGTTATTTTCAAGTTGGTTTTTATAAGTTTAAAATTAATAGGATTTTGAATAAAGGATGCAATTTCCGGTAAAACAGTTTTATTTGTATTTACAAAAAACACGATTTTAAAAGTTTGAAATAGATAAGGTTTATACATTTCTATTTTTATTGTTTGTTTTATAAACTAAAACATCGTTACGCTAGACTAACTCTCCTCCCCATATCACGCAGCGTAACGCTACTATGGACCCCTCACCGCGTCAAGTGCGCTAATTAATACACGCATGGCCCCTATACTAGAAATACTCTCATTTTGAATGGCGAAATATTTCAAATATTAAATCACCTAAGACACAGAACTGTATTCCCATTGATAGTAAAACATATCGAGTTCCCAGCTGTACTGGTTTTGATATAGCTACAAGAAAACTTGTTAGTGTTTCACAAAATCTTATTACTCAATATTAACGCTCCACCAATTGAACTTATAATAGTTTATGAAATTTAGAATCAATCAGAATTTATAAGAGAGAGTCTCTACTTTTAAAGAAAATAATAGTTTCTATGGAGCAAACCCATCACTCAAAAGCATGTAAAATAATGTTGAAATATAAAGTAAGCTATAGAAATAGCGTTCTGTGGCTGGATAAGTTTAACACTATGTGTAATCTTTCAATATTTGTAAAAAGATTCAAGATGCTGAATTAAGCGATTTTTGTATTGAAGAAAGTATGTTAGCGAAGGTTTAACCAAGGGTGTTTTGAAAATAAATTACATAATAGGGCCGTAATAATCCATTAATATATTTATGAAGTTATGAATAGTCTTATTTGGATGAAGTTTGTTCCCTGGGTTCAAGTGGAAAAAAGGGAAAAGAGAACTGTGCTTGATTCATTTCTAAATAATATAAATATTTAAGCTTATAATCTAGTTAATGATAAAATTTAAATAAAGTTATAAAGCCCAGATTTTTGTGAAGTTCATAGGCTTTGGTTCAACTCTTGTAACACCTAAGGCATGCAAACTGTGTTATATCATTCTTATGTATGTTTTATGTGGATATGATAGAATATTTATATTGCTAGCTTTTCTGTAAGCTGAAATAAAAGGGAACTGCCTATTTACATCTCTCTGTCATAAGCTCAATGATTCCTTGGTGCTTTGGCTACGATAAAGTGAACTATATCAGGTAACTAACTGTGTATTATACTCAAATACTAGAGCTCCTAGAAGAGCATCCATAAGTATATAATAATTTTAGTAATATATATTTTTTAGTTCATATATAGAAAAAGATATTTTTTGCAACATTCCCCTAGCACAAACCATCGAAGTAACCGTGAAATACTATACCCAAACACCAGGTAGTACAATCAGATCTAGCTTAAACGTTGCAGCTGTCAAAATATATCGCATGACAACTGAACATAGCAGTTAATTCATGATATCAATGAGATAAATGGTTCAGTGAGACAGTTCTTATAATTTTCACTATGAACTTAATAAAACAAAGGTTGAAAAGGATTTAAATGAAGTGTCTGCTTTGGTGGAGCTTCTTTGGAGCTATATTAGTCCTTTTTATGAATCCCAGTACTTAATTAGTATAGCAACAGTGGTAAAATCTTATTTAAAAGCTGTAGATGACGTAATGAAAACTTTTAAATTAGGAAAATGCATTGTGTTTACTTCAAGTCATAAAGTCTTGACAGTGAGCAACTGATCAAGAAATTTCACGAGCCCATGAAAAATTGAAAAATGACACCCGAACAAGGGAATCGAACCCGTGACCTTTGGCTTAGAACGCCAATTGTTCACTCATAATTTAAGGCAGAGTCTTATGATGGAAGTGCGGAAATCATCGGCTACAAATGTGTGATTTTATTAAGATCACGAGCTATCAGATAACGCAGCCACCTTTGACTCGATAGTTGACTTAATGCGGCCATTTGTACAATAATTATAATTGAAAGGAATTGCATATTCAAGAATCAAATAGCCAAAGCTCTTATTTATACTTTTAGTGAGGATGACTCCATCTAGATATCATATTCCTAAAATTGAAAAATGACACCTGGACATGGGAATCAAACTCTGGACTTTTGGCTTAGTACGACAATGTACATGTGCATAGGCGTACTAAGCCAAAGGTTCAGGTTTCGATTCCCTTGTCCAGGCTTCATTTTTCAATTTTCAGAATATATCTAGATTGAGTAATCCTCACTAAAAGCATAAATAATAGCTTTGGCTATCTTATTCTTAGATATTAAAGAGTAGTTAAATCCAATGGAGTGTATAGTGTTTTTAAAGTTGACAGAGCTCTTCTTGGTAGAAGTATTGTCATGGCATAGAGTCAAGATCTCCACGTGAGAGATGTACTTTTACATCCTTAGACCCTTTACCATGGGAACTAGCATTTCTATATGAACTTCTTCGTAAAAGATAAAAATAAAACCATTTTGACAAAACTATTACAAAGTAATGTATCATCTGATGAAGAGATACCCAGCAATTCTGCCATCACGATATATGGGATGAATCTCTTTCAACGAGTAAAAGGCGATCAAAATAATTTTGGTGAAGTGTCAACTTGTCTGTTTAGCATGATTATAAGAGGAGATCGAAGTAATAAAATCGACATAGACATAGATACACATTAGGACGTATTCGTAAAAAAAATAGTGAAAAGAAACTTAGGGGATAGAAGCCTGGACACAGGTTACAAAATATCAATGCATTTCAAAAATTCTGACAATGAGGGCAATTTCTGAGTAAACAGAGAAATAAAGAAAGCCTAGTCCACTTTTTAGCTAACGAATGACAGAAACTCGAAAACACTAGCCAGCATAAAGATAAAATATTGCACGAAACTTCTAAAAAAATGAATGTTACATGATTTCATCAGAGAACTTTTAACCCTGTTCAGACCTTAACATTAGTCATGAGTAAGCTGACAATGATGCTTGCTGATACACGCCGAACATGCTGCCAAAGAAGGCTATCAAGGAGTTATTATTAGTCAAAATACGCTTCTTATGTGTTAGGCTTTTCAAAGTGTTGTCTATGTTCATTTATTTCAAATAATTGATACTAAATTCCACATGAGGATGTTAAATATTAAAATAATAGCTTCATCCATCGGTGAAAATGTATGTGAGTTTATTCTATGAATGCATACATTCACTGCCTGTGATACTGTAGGTGCACTAGCAGGTAAATGAAGATTGAAAGCTCATAAGATTTTGTGTAAAGATGAAGATGGTAAAAAAAACTTTCAAACCGTTAGGGGGAGGGGGTGGATATCCGAGGATCTAATGGAATATGTGGAATCTGTCACGTGTTAACTTTGCGTGATAAAAAACCGTGACAATTAAAGTCAATAACTGACAGTATAGTTTATTTTACGCAAAGAAAGGGCTAATAAAGGGCCACCAATTACCACCTAGTCAAGATTGCTTGCGGAAATACATCAGGTAAAAATATGGCAAAAATATCTTGAGAAAGATCAAAAAATCCCTAATCCTATAGGAAAGAATGGAAATGGTCAACATTGAACGGATAACAACACTTAATATTGTGGGCAGAGTGGAAGGGCAGCCTGCACCTGAAGTAGTATTAGATCTAGAAGCCTGTAGCTGCGCAACACATCGCAGGTTATCATTCAGTCTGTGTTTGAAAGTTGGCCTGAAGTGTGCAGATATGCGTAGACTTCTTGTTTATGACAATCAAACATCTTGTTACGAAAGTGATGATCCATGTGAAGTGTAAAATGATGATAATGACGGTGGTGAAACTTACGATATTGATGAGTGATATAAAGCTTTATGCATCAATACTTATTTTTAGTATTTTTTATTTTCTATAAATGAGAAATTGCTAGATTTTTATAATAAAAATCTAACAGATTTACATTCCAAAATAACGAATAAGTGATATGTATCACATATTTTTGTGTAAAAGAAAACTACATTTGAATTTCAGATAATTATTTGCTACGATAATACATGGCTGTCCGATGCTTGAAGAGTAGTGACTTTATTTTATATAATCATCCTTATGACGTTATTTATTGATAAAAAGTAAAAAACTTTGTATGGTTTTCAAGCTAAACATATTATTATCTTTAGATACTAGATAATTATATTCTAGAAATATCATTCGTACATAAGCTATAAGCTATTATAATAAATTTAAATTAATATTTTTATTAACTTTTGACTTTGAGACTATATAATCTTTAATATACTTAGTCTAACTAAGCTAGGATAGTATATAATTGCAGATGATATTATAATACTTAAGATTTTTTTTAAATATCACTTTGTTTTAATTAATAACCTCTCCAAGGCCTTCCAAATGAAAGACTAAGGCTATCGGAAACCATTTTGGAAAATGGCATCTTTTGCACAGATGGCCAATATATACAATGTTGTCATATATTTTACTTCTTACAACACTTCAATGAAACCAAAAAACATAATGAGCCTTCCTCCTCAGATTTGTTATGACCCCCCTCACCCGCCCCCTCAGGATCATGGTATAGGGAAAGTAACCGATAGCCAGAACTAATATTAGAAAGAACCTCTTCCTGGTACTGTACATTTACTCCATCAAGATTCACTTCAAAAATTCCTGGAAGGTGTTAGATGGCTTTGAAAGACATTCAACCATGTTGGTATTTGCATTTTCCTCAGTCACAATCAAAACCATGGCTGAGGCCGTCCCTGTTGGAACTTATGTTTTCCTCGGCTCAAGTACTGTGCGTCGGGATATAGGATCTCTGGTGAGATTGAGTTGGGTGAACAAAGAAGTAATAGTAGAAGTAATAAAGGAGAAAGGGACACAAAAAGGAATGAACGACTTGGCCCGGATGCCAAAAAACAGTTTCTCGAGTATGTCCCCCTTTTTTGGCGAAGGGCAGAATAGAATTTTCCCACTGATAGACGATTAGTCTATAATCATAGGCAATGAAAGTTGGAGGCACCGTAGCAAGGAGAATAAAGATTGCTGAGAAACTTGAGTATACATAAATATGGAGCAGGGAACAGTGTAATATTGTTGAGAAAACAAAGGAATTTGATTTTTCAAAAGATTAATGTCCTTGTATTGAGTATATATTTTCTTGGAACGGTGCATTTTGTTAGTGAATATTAAAATTAGCCCTATCGGTGGGCACGAGAACTGCATAAAAAATATATCTTGTCTTGTTACAGTGCCAGAAGGTTGGGGTTTGTATCTTAACAAAGTGTATTGAGTATTTTTACCAAATGGTTTCACACTCTTCCTTCATAAAAATGAGGCTACATTTCCTCTAAATTCTACCTTCTTCATCCTTACCTCATTAATTTAGTTAGACTCAGATAGCCCAAATAGGAAGTAAAAAGTGGAACTTTTTTTTTTGTGCGTTTAACAGATTTTTAAAGAATAAAACGTATGTTTACTTTTAGCTCTATAACGTTTACATTAGCTCTATAACGTACCTAATTTGATCTAAAAGTAGTCGTTGAGGAAGTGATAGCAGCCGTGGACTCTAAATGTAGCCTGGACTAAGGTATTTCAAGAATTTTAAATATGTTTTCGACTATTCATATGATGTATTATTGTTTGAAGTTATACATAAAGCATATTAGCCGAATGGGTAGTAGGACGTGGCACTAAAAAAAAAAGTTTGCAAATTATTTTTTCTAGATTCTGAATACTTTTTTATATTTCACTTACTATACGCACCTAAGACAGGGAGGGACAGGTTTAATATTTTACTTTATTATGTTTATAAATTTAATATAATATTTAGCACCGCGTCTTACTACCCGTTCGGGTTATACGCTTTAAGTACTAATTACGCTAATGGTTAGGAATTGGGAAGATTGAATTAGAGGAAAAGAACCCGCATTTGCGTGGAGGAAGAGTGGAAAACCATTTAGGAGAAACCACCCCCAGTTTACCCGACCGAGATTCGAACCTCGATCTCCCCGTCCTCAGCAGTCGAGATCTACACGACAAGCGCGTTAGCCAACTACGCCACCGAGGTGGGTTATGTTTTTGAAGTTTTGTAACATTGTGAACATTCTAGAACCCAATATTATGATTAATATTGACGTTTAATGTCCCACCAAACCATAATTTTTGTACAACTATGAATGTCCTTCTTCTATCGGTACCTAGAGATATAAACAAAATAGTTTGATGGCTTTCATTTAAAATATTTTGATGGTATATAGCCATAGCTTGATGTAAAATTGCAATTTTAAATATATATCTAATATTAAGGATGGCTTACAGTTGAATGATTTTTGAAAATTAGAAATTGTTTTAAAACAGATCAAACAATTTGGTTTGCAATTGATAACGAAGGGCTTTGTTAATTGATAAACAACTTTGTGTGCGTTTTTTATAAACATTTTATTTGATTAATAAATTAGTTTTGAAATTTTTTAATATCCTTGAAAATGGCTATAAAAATTGGTTTAAAATGATTATTATATAGGGTTTTACAATGTAAATAAATAACATCTTATACTTGATTGTCATGAAAAAATGAATTTTAGGTTAGTATACTGGTAACTATATATATATNTATATATATATATATATATATATATATATATATATATATATATATTCAATGATGATTTTAGCAAGTTTTCTCATTACTTATTATGAAAAATTATGTACAATTGTGTCGTATTTGGTCTGATTCATCTTTGGCTTTGAATCGAGTTTGCACCTTGGAAATGATCGTTAGTTTTCTCTCCATTCTATATACTCCGTGGTCTTGCTTCATCTTTTAGCTTGTGATACCAGCTTTTTCCCATTTTTTATCCTCCATATCCAAGAGATAGCAGTCGGTATACAGATAACGAGATGAAACTTCCTTTGAAGGAAACTTAGAGAAGGAGCGAGGAAAGCAAAGGGGTAGGATAACTATGGTGGAAAGAAAGATATTATGTTCATTGACAGAACGACTTTGAAGGACAACAGAGAGGGAACGAGAGAAAAAAATAAAAGTAAATGGGGAAAACCAATTTAGAAAACTTATTTTTATAAAATTAGGATTGACACGACAGTTCTAAACTTTCTGGATCGCCGACTAACGAGAGCAACTCAGTTATGTAAACAGATATTTCACCACTCATAATGAGCTTGGTAGGGTTCGTGGTCATAAATTAGATTAATTTTCATATGGATTGAATAGATATTCTGGTATTTTGATTCTTATTAAAAGTTGCTTATGTTATTTTATAAATAAAGTATATATTTTTTATCCGCACATTGGAGCATGAGGTATGTAAGGTGTAAAGGAAGTGTACTAACCTTTTCCTAGAGGTGTAGTGGAAAACCATTTAGTTCCAACCTTTGTACGCCCTTTTAGATTCGAAAACCTTACCTCCCCACCACCGATAAGCCAGACAAAATGAGACTAAAGCCTTTGCTTGCCTAACGATCTCATTCTAGAACTGTTAAATTAATTCAACTGTGGAAACAAAAGGAGTAATAATCAATTGGTTGCTCAAATTTATAAGGGAAAAAAAAATTAAAACACAGGACTAAAATGATCACACGCCACACAAAACTATTTTATTTGAATAAATTGCAGACACTCCTTGGGTAGGATCACTTCAAGAAAGCACCTCTAAGATGAACTATCGGATCACCTAGCCCTTTGACCAAATGGTTGCGTGAAATTACCATCATCACCACCACCACCACCACCACCACCATCACCACCACCACCATAGCCTTGGTCACATGGTTTAAGGCGTAAGTTTCGCAACTGGATAAATTATCGCTAACTAATAGGTAAATATTCAAATCATCCGGGTTACAATAGGAAAGGATGGGGGGATTTTATATAGCCATTGTGTATTTCCCATCTCCTCTACACTTTAATTCGGGTGCACTCTCTAAAAAAAAACTTTCTCTAAACTAAGCTGCTAGTATTCCTTGTGGTTGTTCCAAGGTTAGCTTAACCCATCATGGTTTACCATTCTTCCTCTATGGAAATGTTGGTACATTTCTTCAAGATTCTACATTAATTTATTATTCTTTATAAGGATATCCTTGATGGTAAGTAAGATGGAGTGCCAAAACAAATATTTTTCCCCACCTCATCTTACTATAGTCTGCTCGGTAAGGTATAAAGCATAGTGGGCTAAGCATGGTAGAATTGTTTTTAGGAAATGTACCCATATTTGTATAGGGGGGGAAGGGAGGGAGGTTATATATAATACATTTAGGAAGTACTTCATCCTCAGTACAACCAGCTGGAATTCAAATCCAACCTCCCCGTCAGAGGCCAACCACGATAAATGAGCTTGATATTTAGACCACGTGCTCACCAGTACGAGTTAGAAACCAAATCCTTGTGTCAAAGGAAATTATAATATAAAATTCACTGCAAAGACGAAACCACTATTTCAACTCAAGCCACGCACGATCCCTATCATCGTGCCCTCAGTAATTCTCCGACCGAAAAGTGTAACGGTGTAACCCGTCGCCCCTCACGACGGGCGCTGCAACTAAAACTTTGTTCCCGCGATAATTCGTAATCACGGAGACCATTGTTGTCAGAAGTCCTACTTTTCTCCCGCTCTGGCCTTTCATTCCTGTATGTTTGTGCATAGAGATGTAAAGATTTCATCTTCTAACAGCCCGTTCCTTTCCCATTGTGTTCTCTATGCGTCATACGAACCATTCTCTTTCTCTCCATCCCTCTTCGTTCTATTCTCTTTGGTGACTCGGGCTTGAAACGTTTTCTCTATGTCCAGCGGGAAAGATAACATGGAATAATAATAACAATATAAAAAGGTGAAAAATGAAAGAAAATGCGTGTAGTGTGTAGGGTTCGTTTTGCTTTCGCGTAAAGTGTTGAAGATTAGGTGTGCCATGGAGGTAATACTTTCTGTGAGAACGTAGCAATCGCCCAAAAAATGAGAGATAGGATTTGAATTAGTGTTTTTTTAGTCAAGCATAATTTTTTTTTTCTTATTTACAATCACTATTGTTCTTTAAATATATTTTATAATGAGAATGGAAATTTATAGGCATTTTAAATCAGATACGTTTGGAGCTATTTTGGTAATTTTAGTAGGCTTGAGAAGTAGTTTCACACTTATCATGAAGTGATGAAGTTTTAAATTTGAAACACACATTTTATTAAAAATTGAATCTCCTTGGGACCTTAGACTGTGTAAGGTTAACATTATCAACCGTGATAGTATCAATATACAATTTAACTTGATGATAATTGTGATGTGTCTATATTAACAGTTTTTTTATAATTGAAGACTCTAGTGCAAAAACGAGACAGCTCTATTTTTTCATTTTTTCCCCAACTAAAACAAAGAACTGCTTATAAAAATAATAAGTGTGAGTTGAAACAGGATTTTTTTCATTTCCTACCTTATGAATAACTTTTTTTTTCTTAATTGCATACACAATAGTTATTTTTATAGTTTTTTTAGTATCTCTTGAGGGAAAAAATTGAAATGAAACGGCCTTGTTATTGCAATGGGGTCTTTAATTATATGTGCGTGGTTCAAGCAGCTTATTAATGCAACATGGAAAGAGCCTCTACGGAAAGGATGTAATATTAGTACATTCGGGCATCCCCTGGACAACATTACATTAGTGCCGGATAATCTTCCCACAAACTGGGCTGTGAATAATCAAGCCCATACGTGCAGTATAAATGTTATTACTTATTTTAATCTAGCTACTTTAAACGAGATTAAAATATCATGGGATAATATCAGCTTTATTTAAAGAATAGTAATAAATTAAGAAATGTAAAAGTATATTGTTTCTCATTCTATTTTCATTGTATAACGTTGTATAGCCCAACCATGTGTTTATATAAGCTGAACCCATTTAATCCAGTTATAGTAAAGGAAGGGGGAACTTTTAGATGTTATAAAACTAAAATGAGCCAAATTAGCTAATATTGTGAAAATAAATGGGAAAAACTTGAGCGGAAATAATATATTCCCTATAATAAGAATTATTTAAACGGGTTTCTTATAATATTAATCATGAATTTATATTTTCTGTCCAAATTATGAAATTGCAAAATAATTGACATTAAAAAAAATTAGTGTTTAAAAATATGTACTTCATTTCTTAGCTTGTAATATATTATGGCTAAGCGGACACGGATTGCAATTTTATTTCTGGCATGATTGAAAATAATATAATTTGTGAAATGGTCTTCCCCTTTAAAAGTGATGGATTGAAGACTGTGGGACTGGGTGTTATGTATGTTTTTGAATTATATTAATTTGTATGTAATGTGTCAATATAATAAGCTGGTTTAGAATAAAGTGTGCGTTAAATACCACAGAAAAGTAAAATAACGAGATTAAAGGTCCCTGATTTGATCCAATATAGTTTAGACCAAAATTAAAATAATAAATATTCTTAATTAGTATACTATTAATCTGATATTAAATTCCTACCGGTAAATGTGGGCGTAAAGCATTTAATTTTATTTTCTAGGTTAAGTTATCCATTAGTAGAACTGTGTAAAATTATCCTTTGTTTACAACAAAATTCACGTTTAACACCAAAATCAAGCTTAAAATTTAAAATAAAGGTTGTATTTTGTAATGATTATTATAACACCTAATTTGGATTATATATATGTACGATTGTAAAATATAAGGGAGTGATTTTACTTTTTTCATTTTTTTTAACATAGCTCGAATATTCTCATGTGGCAAACGAGGGGAATAAAGAAAGAAAGAGTGTTCAGCCCAGAGCTGAAACAATTCAACAAAACAGGAGATTGAAATATTATACGGGAAACGCTTCGCATGGCAAGAACAAAACCAACCAAATTTTCAGTTTCTATTTTTATTATAGGGTTTCTATAAAAATGGTAATAAAAAACTGAGGTAATTTTCAGAAAGTTGCAATAATTCAACGCAATGTACTTCACGAATCTGAGACTCGAACAGGGGGCCATACATTTTGAGAGTCAAATAAAATTAAAAGTTTGATTTTAATAATTACCCACTTCAGTGGTCGATTGGTCAAATTCGTCACTTAAGTGATATACTAGCTTTATTATGACGGGAAGATCGGTGTTCGAGTCCCAGTCGGGTTTAATGAGGGAAGTTTTTCCTAATCTGTTTACCACTCTCAAATGCAAGTAGATTACTTATAAAATGTTTCGTTCCTTATACCAATTGTTTAATATTGAGATGAAGTGAATCTGCTAGCTAATAATGGATGGTTTATTTAATATAACACAAGATCCATAATGTCAGTCCTTATAGCTAAGTGGGTAGGAAATCTTATTATATGTATAAAAGATGGTATAACAAATTCTACTTGAACGCTCAAACATTACCTACTAGATTGATGTAATTTTGATCTCTAGGTGAGGTAAGCTTAGTGTCAAAAATTTTATTTTTAAATAAGTAGTATGTAAATCGTACACTTATGTAGAGAGGATATTATGATCTACTTGTTAAATAATCTGAAGTAAATAAAAAAAAAATATATTTGTGGTAGGATTTATTTTTGCACCACGTTTTATATGATATCCTATATATCTGCATTTAATAAAACTAACTAGGTAGAGATGAGTTAGATATAGTTTATAATAATATAATATAATTTGGTAATAATATAATTTAGAGGAGATTCAACCCCACTTGGTTGGAAGCAGAGTGAGAAACAATTGACTAAAAACCACCCTGCTTGGCAAGAACTCCGATCTATTGTTAACCGACACCGGTTAACCAAACTAGACTGGCTTGACGTTAGATCCGAATGCCCATAGATGTCAAAAATATACAAATCTAACTTTGTTATTTAAAATATCAACTATTTATAAAATATGAATTAGAAATTTCACTATTTTGAATACATGTATCTATATTAATAAAATGTGTATATCCGTCATAACATGAGTATTGCGCAGAATATATTGCAGTAAATGGTCTGAAATGTAAAGATTGGTAGCCCATGTGCACGAACATGTGCACATCAAGGCTGATATTCTAAGATTTTTTTCCGTCTGTTTGAAGCAAATAAAGAAGTTTCCAGGGCTAACCACACATTCCATTATGTGGTAGCCCGGGGTGACACCGAGTATTTCTGCAAGTTGATAATAAAATAATCCTATTGTTTAAAAAATATATTTATAAATATAATTTATACTGTTACAAACAAAACTCGTCCTCATGTAAAACAAAGGAGAAATGCAAGAACGCCTTGTTTTACGTATAGGCAATATAAACACCAGAACAGTAGATTGGGTTGCATAACCTGATTTCCTAAGGGATTTAGAGTACACCGCTACAAATTGAATAGCAGTGTTTTGAATCGTACAGTGGAAGAGTTATTATAATATATAGGTCATATAGAAAACACAAATCAATAGGAAACCTCTAAAGGATGGTGGGGGTGATTGAAGATGGGTCAGTGGCCTATTTCTATCATTTTAGACAGACCGGATTGTTGGCAATGGGAGATCCGAGATTCGGATCTTGGCCGGTATTATGGGGTATAGTTTTATACGTAGTATTTTTCACTGTATTTTACCCAAACACCTCTACACGCTAGAACACTTCCTCTAAACAGCCTTACTTATCGCTCTCCGTATAGTCAGATAATTAATAACCATCATGTTAAACATGATAATATAAAAATTGTCTCTACTTAGAAACCTAGCTGTAGATAAACAAAACACGACGCCCTACTACCAGTTAGGTTTATATACATATTTACTAATTACGATCATGTTTTGAGGTTGAGGAAGTTTCAATTCAAAGGAAGTGTATCAATATATTAGTGGAGGGAGAGTTAAGAACAATCTAAGGGAAAACCTCCTCAGAACACTCTTTTAGGATTTTAACCTCTAAATTACCATCACCAGCTGTTGTCTATTGTGAAAGTGACACCTTAGAGGCTTAGACCATTCGACCATCGAAGTTTAAGGCTGCATACAATAATAGGTGCAATCATTATACTCAATCTAATGAGCTTAATTTCTTTTTGATGCCCCAGTTTCTAATATATCAGTTAATCTAATAAACTTAAAATATAACAATAAAAAAGTAGTTTTATTATTTAAAATCCATTAATTTAATATTTGTCTCATAGAAATACAAACCCATGGCTGTATTTAAAAAGAATTAAACTGATGCTGCATAGCATTTCAAGAAATATCAAATTTTTTTGAAACTTGTCACTTTTTTAAATTTATTTACAACCCCTTACATAAAATGTTATCATGTAATTATTTATTTCATATTCTCTAAATACAAACACACTCCACACTACCGAGCAGCATTACAAGTTCTATGTTCTCCTTTCAATCTAGGTTTGTTAAGTCCTGATTTAAAAAAAAACAACTGCTGCGATTCAATTGAAGACTAACAAACGCTTGACAGTACTTCAGGGACAAAACCCTTATACAAAAAAATAAAAAAATCTTACCACAAAATGTGTAGAAAGTAAAGAGACGTGAATAGAGCAGAAGAGAGAGATATGTGTCAAGAAAAAACGAAAAAACAGACACACGCACACATAAAAAGTAGGATCGTATGAATGAAAAGTGTTTTAACTAATAAGGTGCACTTAGATTGAAATAGTAAGCTCTTGTAAGATTAAAAAACAAATATGAAAAATATTAGTGTTACTAACCGCCCGTATTATCTGAATTTAATCACGCTAGTTGGGTGAGGTGAGATGAATGAAGTAAAGTTGAGAGGAAATATACTAGCATTTGTGAGGAGGTTGGGTGGGGGAACCTTCCAGGCAAAAAAGCTTTCATCATACTTAACCGAAATTGGAGCCCCAACTTTCCTATTGCAAAAAATATATATATTTTATGGGCCTGAGATTTATTGCACGGGTCCTATGGGGTGGTTTGAACAAATATTTACAAAGTTTAAAGAAATTTTTATCGTTACAATTTGTCTCTACACTCTGTTAATACTATAATGAGTCCTGTGCAACCAATACAAGAATATAGTACTACTTTATTCAGTATTCTTGCTTGTTCTCTATATCAATAAGTAAATTAAACAATCTTGAGCAATCGAACAGGACGAAGACGTTAAATAGTTGTCACTGGCTATCAGCGAATTAAGATAACCGCGTCAAGACAAGGAATTTTGAGTAAACGCGCCAGTTTTTGCCTAATGGGAGGATTAGAAACCACAATGGATGAAAATATATCCTTAATACACTAAATTGGGTATCAAACCTCTAATGCCCGTGATCAGAATTAATTGCGTTAACTCTTAACAAAACCTTTCTGAAGAGTCTTAGTTAATAATTCATGACTATCAATATAAATTGGCCAGATCATATTAATAAATTACCTACTCATCAAGTGAAAAAAATACAGTAATTCTTAAACCTTCGTCACGCACACGTGCTATACTGGTTATCAAAGCTTTTGTACTATATTTTAGTCCAGTTCATATCTTACGAAAATACATTATTTTCGCACGTACTTATTTAATTTAGAAATGTATTTTTATCATAAAAATATTAGGGAAAAAATTAATAAATAGATATAATATTTTTATGGATAGGCACCATAATGTTATCCCTCACCTCCCTGACGTCCCTCTCCCTTTTGAGTCCCATGAACCGAGGGTACTTAACGGCTCATGATGCTAAATGTGTCGGGTTCTTTCCTTCAGTTAAATATTTTATGTAATTATTTTTATAAATTTAAAGAATACTATAATGTTTCCCCAACAAACTTTATATCATTCAAAGTTAAAAATAAGAAAAACATCAGTTTTTCCTAAATTTTTGATATAACTACTTTATTATTACACACATGTTCTTCTTGGATAAATAACCCGAAGGTTGGTTTTAAATGACTTCTATCTAACCTGATCTGGGGATACACTCAGACCTTCTACTGGTTAGTGCTACCTGTAAATTTGGTAGAAATCCCATGTTTTAGGGAATATGGGAGTTCAGAAAATGTGGTGATTCCCCCTTGACTTCCATACTGAATTTCTATGAGAGAGTACCAAATGGTCTGCCAATTTTGATGGGAAAGGTATTTTCACATACCCTCCTGGGTTATTTTAAATGCCGTTGCCAACATGGGACCAGCGGCTTTACTTACTCTTGGTGACCTGGTGGTCTAGAGGTAAGGTATCAGACTTATGTGCTGGAGATCTGGGGTTCAATCCTCGGTCCCGGCACAGATTTATCTGATCACCAAACCCTTCCTTTTCCTCTGACAAGACGTGTATTAATCACAAATTGTGAATTTGGGGAATGCCAGGCCTCCATCGTGGTTCGGATCCCACGTTAAACTGTATGTCCTCCATTTCATCTTACAATCACCCTACCATTACACATTAGCGTAAGTGCGTATAACCCGAACGGGTAGTAAGACGTGGTGCTAATAATAATAATAATACTTCCTCTTTGAAGGAAGGTGTGATGTGAATTGTTATCACTCAAGAAAAATCCATCAACCTCAGTGGGGTTTGAGCCCAATAAATCTGGCAATGAGGCTAGTACTTTACCCTAAGACCATCGAGGTCGACATTGCACATATATATTCGTGTATCCCTGCTTGTCTATAAATAAAACATATTCTACACGCTCCCAAAGCTAAAATATCTTGTTCCAAATAAGCAGGTCATATACGATGGAAAAGAACGGGCCCTCCTTTAGTCACAAAGAGAACCCAGAAATATTTGCGAAGGAGCCAAAATCTTGAGTATAAAATATTGCGTGGTATAAGTTGGTTAAACCAGCGGGAAGAGACAAGACATGAATTGCTATATATTCCAGCAACAATAGAGGTCAGAGTCTCGAATCCCAGCTTGCTGTGCTCTGGTTATTTTTCTTGATTGCTTACAACTCTCCTCCATGAAAGTTCCGGTCCATTTACTCTAAATTATACCTTGCTCATTCCAACCCCCTCAGGCCATACATATTTTTTTTTGAGGGGGTGGAGGTTACAGGGCAGTTTTTACATGTGGTGATTATGAGTATGACAAGGATTCTTATTAAACACTAAGTGCCCTTGAAGCTATTATAAGATTTTTTTAAAACTTAATTGAGTTTGTAACTACTATTTATTATATAATATCACAAAAAGCTACTAGCCTAGGCATTGAAAAATAAGACAAACAATAAAATATATGAACATCTCTAACTTCACCTACCTACAACATTAGTATACATTTATATAAAAATCATTGGTCGTATATTGAGACATAGTGAAGACAATATAAAATGTATTTAAAATTCCTTTACCTCGCCCTGAATTAGCTCACGTAAGTCAAGGAACGGCTAAAGGACTCTAGATTTCTGCTTTTCTTTCTCCCAATAATAAGGGTCTCATTAAATACAGACGTGCGAATAAAAAAAAATCTACGACCGTGACAGCTGTAGAATCGAGTCGCGTCCTTACTCCGACCTAGAGTATCAGATTTCTAACTAGAGCAAAACGTTGGACCCTTTCAACCTCTCTTAACTTTTTTTTTTAAAAAACAGTCTTGGTTTCCTATCGTTCACCGCGCGACCACCTCCAAGACATTCACATCTGCGATCTATCTCTCGACATCACAAAACACCACATGTCCTTCCGAGGAAGGCTCGGTGGTTATGGGGTGGCGAGGGGCGCGGGGTAGAGGAGAAGACGACTACTGAGTGAAGTGAGTGAGGGCTCCCAGCTCAAACCCAGGTGGCACGCAAAACACTGAATGTGTGCGCACACTCGGGGGTTTCTTATATCCGGTTCTCCGGTGACGAATTAAATATATATTTTGTGAGCACGTGTCAGTAATTTGTACGCACGTGTCACGTTAGACTTAGTATGGGGCCAAGGTCGTTAAGGAGTGAAGTGTACCTTGACGTCAGCTATAAGATAAATTGCTTACACACTTCTTATTTGACTTTTTATATGAAGACAAAATTAGTATATTGTCTAATAATTTCCTTGCATCACGTCTTACTAACCAATCAGGCTATACAAATATAAATGAGGTAGAGATTTTAAAGGTGAATCTTAGAAGAGATGTACTAGTAGCTACGTGAAGGGTCCGTGGTAAGCCATTTATGAAAAACTCCAGTCAGTACACTCGATAAACATGCCAGACTAGATGAATTTGACGTAAAGTTAACGTGCCCACTGATTTTGGCTTAAGGGTAAGGCCTCAGTAGGCTAGAAATTGCCTCACTGGTGTTAAGCTAAAGCGCAATAGTTAATTCTACGATGCGTTATTTCTAAATATGGTTCACGTCAAAATAAAGTCAAAAGATTCCAACAGGGCTCTTTTTCCATAACAGCCCTACTATAGTTTGAGTTGCATTAGTAGAAACAAATGAGTGAAAATGCTTATATTAATTTTCAACGAATTTTTAATCATATTTATGGAGCTAAGAAATTAGACCTGATGAAGAGGGCTCTTATGTTTAGCCTTCCTCTAACAAATACAATAATTTTTATAGGCCCACAAAAGAAAGTTGTAAGATATTTGAAAAATAGCAGCGAGCTATCCTCTTTTACTTACTATAATATATTTCGTAGTTTTTTCTCCCCTATTTCTTATTTATATGACAAAGGGTGGTTGTAGGTAAAGGTTAAAAGGGAGTATAAGCTTAGACAGAATAAACCCGTAGTTCCAGAAAATGACACAGAACAATGTATTTTAAGCTGTGTGGCCTGAAAGTGAATGATAATCGCTGACAAAGGTGGCCTTCTTAAAATGACACTTCTATCGTTTCAGGTTTGATAAAATATAACATTATTTCCTAAAAGGTAATATTACAAATAAATAATATAAATACTCTAATACAAACTAATGTATGTTTTCACTCAATGTCTGATGGTTTGTATCTTCTATCACATTTTTATTTTTTCACTTGGTAACAGTAATTCATCGTAAGGGTAATGTTTTGACATTCATTTGGCATCATTGCTGATAACGAATTGTATCGAAAATCTCTATATATAATAGTTTGGTGGAAAACGTTAATTTACGTTATGTTATTGTGAATAAATATAGGCTGTCACATTCGATTGTAAAGATAATTACTAAGTGATGAATATGATCTGTTTTTATCTTTTGCTTGTTTTTTGATGTTGGAGGGAGAGAAGTGAGAGTAAACGAGGGATGGGGGAGGCGTAAACCGTAATTTTGGAGTGAAGGTATTTGGCACGATACCCCTTAGACATAAAACTCAGCTCACTTATTTCTGGAAGTCGAGGTTCGGCTTCCACCATAACTTACCTTTTATTTTCTCAATGAGTAAGGGTGCATTTATTTGCTTTCTACTATCCTCCTCAAACCTCTCTTAGCTTAAGATCAATGGAGTGTCGTGGAACGTTAACAGAGTAAGCAGGATTTGTCTAGACTGTAACTGTTACTTGCTCTCATTAGCTTAGAAGAACAATCATAGGCCTGATGTCAACGAAAATACATCCTAGTGAGGTATGTAGAGCAAAGTACATGTGTGACTGGTCAAATGGGAACATAGGGTGAAATAACATATCTCAGGTACAACTTTAACAAGATTTGCCTACCCTGGAAACACTCTACGACACGCGTCACTGTCTAAGTCATTGATATACAGGCACTAAAATGTAACACTACCCCTACTCGAATGTGTATAAAAACCATTTAGGAAAACTACCCTCAATATGCCTAGCCAGAATTCCAATCCCGACCTCCCAATCACCAGAAAACCATACCACACCCTAACTATGGTCCGAGGGATGTTAAGTGACAGCTAGCAGAAGGTTTTCTATCACAAACATCGGATGAAAGTCACTAATGTAAACCAATTCTGGAATTATTATCTGCTTAGTAATACTATATTATCAATAATTGTTTCCTGATAGGGTGGCATTAGTTACTTACAGCCAATATTTGTAATAAATAACTTTCCGCTGTCACTTGCCACCTCTCTTAACGTAGATAGGATATAGCTGTTCAATTTTGAAAAATGACACCTGGGGACGGGAATCGAAAATGGGACCTAATGTGCCAATGCTCTACCACTGAGTTATCAAGTATTAGCTTTATGTTCAGGATCATTCTTTACACGTATTCGACAATCTTGACGTCGTTGTGTGCGTACCCACCGATTGTGGCAGCCATAATAATAAAGTCATCTCTTTCCTGGATAAAAAACTCCTCACGTTAAGGTATATTTCCTTATTATAATGGCTGCTCTGACGCTTCAAAACCACTAAATGAATTCTCAAAAAAACCTCGAATTTTCCTATATGACCATATTAAATTATTACATAAGTTTAAGGAAAGTTATATTTAGTTTCCTAAACCTCTGACCTTAGTCAAAACTGCGACAGTTTTTGTAAAACGATTCTGTAAATAGGCTCTATAAGGTGGCTCCCTTAACTTCAAAGTCTCAAACAGTGTGTCCAACCAGTCATCCTTTCAGCGAGAAGGACTTTTTCCTGTATCAGGAGCAATATTTCACCTGACATCTTAATGCTACACACATCATCAACACCCACGTCCCATCTGAAGGCGAGGTGTTGGGGAAGGGGAGGGGGAGGAAATAAGGGCTTATCAAATGAGGAAGGGTACATAGCACCCCCTGGGTCCTGAGGCTCGTTAAGGATCCTAACCGCATCATTAAAGGGGGAGGGGGAAACAGGGGGTTGCCCATTAAAAGTATATGGCGCGAACCAAAATATCGCGTGATTATTGAAGCAGTCTGTGAACTAAACGACAACGCTGTCAGATTCAATCACGACCAGGATCTAGTGCATTAGTTTAACATCAGGGGAAGTTACGCGATGCCATCATTCATTCGGTCCCGTTATTTCGTAATTATTATTATTATTATCATCACTAATATTTTCATTATTTATATTATTATTACTTTGTTCAAAACAAGGGTTATAATTGGCTTAGTCTAGGAGATAAGGATGAGAAGAAGGCTGCTAACGAAACCTCTACCCACATTAGAGTGGAGAGGATGGGGAAAACTACAGTAATTAATCACATATAGAGTGACAACCCCCTATTTACTCGACTTAGATTCGAAACTCAACCTCCCCGTCACCAGGCAGCCCAGTCTAATACAAGACGCCTTAGATCAAGTGACCACTGGTATGGTTCCGTTCTTTCCCAGTATATGTTCTGGTATATTTAACGACTAGAAAATTTAGATGAAAAAGGTGACATATTCAGAATCAGCATGAAAAACTAATTGTTATTATGCACCAGATATCACAAACGTTCACCGCTCTATGCAAGCATATGATGTCTATTTTAGTTGTTCTGTCGCCACTAGTTAGTCAATAATTTTGCTCTTTATTTATGTTTTTATGACAATCTTTTCTCATTTGTAAAAAAAAAATTAAAAAATATTCCTCATAACGTATCATACTGGTAATAATAGTATTAATATTACGAAATATTGCTGATGTCTAATTTTGTTCAACCCTAACAGTTTAAAATGTCCAAAACTACATATAATCCTAATTTGGTTCTTTTCCAGAAAATTCGAATAAACGCGGTTCTAGTATATATAAAAGTAGACCTATAGTGGTATTACGGTATAAAGGTAGGATATCCAAAAGTACACGCTTAAATTGATTACTTTTTATAATGATTGCTAATATATAATAGAGTAATAATGTTTATTAAATAACTTTAAATTAAATCATCTAGATTTTCTTAAATAATTATCTAGTAAAATAAATGGTACGGAACTACGCCCGGACTTTTTTATCTCTATTGTTTGAAAATGGAGATATTTACTCAAAACTCGTAATATATGTGAAACGAAATAATATACACTAGAAAACCCAAGCATACATTGTACTATACTTATGTAAATCATTTTTTATTCCCGGTTTAAAATTTTATAATTTTGTTTTTAAAGAATTAATGTCCTCATTTGTATGTATGGACCGATAAATAAGATCAATGTTGGGTCCACAAGGCTCAACACTTCGTATTAAAATTTCAACTTCCGGTTAAACTTTCCGACATTTTGTTAGGTGTTGCAAATCTTCATGCCATCGGATTGCTATTAAATTTCTCATTCATAAATTATGACAAATAAAAAATTTAAATATTGACTATTGAGTTAAAATGGAGATAGATCATTGTTGTATAAACATTTCTCCTAAGGGGTTTAAGGAAAAACAACAAAAACTTTAAGAAATATGCTTATATTTAATTATTCTATGGTATTGGAGAATTATTGCGTTAAAACTAAAGTAGTATCTCTATACAACTAAAGCTCACAAAATTGTATTAACATATTTGCCAATATCTAAGAAAATGTTGGATTTATAAAAATATATTTCATTTAAAAGTTTTTATTATTTTTAATAGTACTACAATTTTGCAATGATAAGTTATTTTGTATCTCAAATATTTGTGGAGGTACGGAAGTTTCTGATTTTGTAAAGTACCCTAAATTTCATTTTCATGGTAAAATGAAAATATCCAGATTATTTATAATTTTAATCAACACCTAGATACGAATCAAAATCAAAATCGTTAAGAGTCGATTTAGAGGAAATCGATTTTTTTTCGCCCTTTCTTAAACTACTCTTAATTTTAAGACGTCATTTCAAAGACCAACTTTTAGGGTTTGGGGGGTCTTAAGACGTCGACATCCATCAACATTTCAGGTTAGATTTTCTTTTGCGGTTGCAATACTTTTACCTTTTGTGTTCGAAAAGTTAAAAAAATATATTACTTTACATACATTACTGTTTCCAGCCTAAGACCTGGGCTAGTTTTTTATTCGAATAATATATTTTTCTAATACCGGCTGACTAGGCCTGTCGTAGCTTCATATGTTGTATACTTTATTTTCAGATTAAGACAGGCACAACATCCAGTCCCTATCTGTCAATTTATCAATGTGAAAGCTTAAACCCGTATTTTCATCAATGATAAATGTTCAGCCATGTCTGGTATCGAACCGTGGCAGACACGCTACCGACTGAACTAAGGGGTTTGAAAAATATGAGATATGAAAAAGGTTTATTATTTCCTTTGATTGAATGTTCTTGAACTAGTTTTATAGTAGTTTACTTCTGGGAAAAACAATTCTAAACACTTTTGCGTATTCAATTTCCCTTATCTAATGGCAAAACAAAATATTTCAAGAAATATTGAAAACCACATGCGCATGCAAAAAATACCTCTTAAAGATAAGTAAACCTTTTAGAGCGACTGAAATTAACCAAGAATCAACCCTTGTCAGCAAAAAATCTTTCCCGACATCGATTAACAATTATAAACCCAGTAAACTGGAGGGAATGAGATAGAAACTGTTCTGAAAACCGTGTTCTCATAGGGCTAAAGGTAAAAGTTCATTGGGCAAACGCTAAATGTAAAAAAAAGGTAAAATTCACAGGAAACTTAAGTAGGATAAGACAAGAGAACCTACATTCCATCCGGCCCCCTTTCTCCATGAGGGCTCCCTTGACACCATGACGAGACTTTAGGGTGAGGGACAAATATAGGTTGGAGGTGGAGAAGAAAGGGGATGATGAAAGAGAGAGGAAAGGTCAAACAGGTTAATTAGAAGCTGTGATGGGGAGAAAACAGGCGCCCTTCAAAAGAAAACTTGAAGAGCAGGGTGTGTGGACAGGAATAGGAGAGCTGGAAGTGTTGAGAAGTTGTGGGATTACAGGGGTAAAATGGAAAAATGGTAAAAAAAAAATAATAGAGAGAGCAGGGTAGGTAAGAAGGGGAAAGGGGGTAATAGAAATGGGAAGAGCAAACACTAAAAGAAGAATATCAAATGACAGGAGCTAAAGCCCCTACCCACAACCTCAATCACCAATGTTTCAAAAGGGGGAAAATGATTTTCACCCGTATTTTGAAAATTGCCGGAAAATGTTTAGTCTATTTTTACTACTATTATTATAATTATTATATTGAGTTCAAGGTCCAAGATCACTTTTTTTGATACATATTTATATATCATAAATTTATATATACTACGGGTAAAGTTCGAACCCGTATGGAATAAATAATATCCAGATAATGCTGACGTTATCCATAATACGTAGATAATGTTGAGTGAGAGGTGATTGAATAACGTTTTTTAACCAAATAATATTGACACTATCCATCCGCACCTGGATGATGGCAATTTATATGGTTGAGGTTATGGTATAGTTAGGTTAGGCTAAGTTAACTTAGATTAGGTTAGGTGAGTTTAGGCTATGTTAGATTAGTTTAAGTTAGGATAGGTTTAGCTAGGTTAAGTTTGTGGAAAATAAAGCACAAATTGAGGTATTTATAATGTTAGTGCAGTGCTACAATCCAATTTATTTTCTAATTTATAGCATTTGTTTCAAAATAAAATTCTTATTTAAACGTAATTATTTTTACAAATATTGTTCCACATTATCCCAGTTTTGCTGGCTAGTGTCGTTAAATAGATAAACTACTTTATATTTCTGACTTTATCCACTGCACCTCGCTAATGCTGACATCTCCCGACTAATCTCGACATTACCAAAATTTCGCATATTATCTCTAACATATAATTGTATAATTATAAAAATAGCTTTTATTTTTTAGTTCAAAAGATACAAACCCTACATTCATAATTGTATTCAAAAGCCAATAAGTATTTTCTACAATTCTCTTTTGTGGTAGAATGTTATCAAACTTAACATCCCTTGGATAAAAAATTAATATAGCGAGTGAAATTTTGTTAATATTGGCCCATCTTCTTTTCTTATTTTTTTTTAGGATTTTTTTTACATGTATTCAAAAGGTATTTCCAATAAATCTAATTATGACATTTGCTTTTAGGTCCAGCAAAGGATCGTCTTTTGAGGAATACCTAGTCCTGGATAGAGAAAAAAAAAGTTTTATTTTTGTATCACACGAAAATGTGTCATTTAGTGGACATAAAAAATAAGAAAAGAAAATTAAGTGTGAAGACATACAGTTTTTTTTTCAAAAATCAATAATCAATATTGATAATGATGTTATGGAATTCATCAGAGACCCGTATCATAGTTTTGAACTTCAATAGCGAGTTATTTGAGCCTTAGGCGCCCTGGAATATTGATTATCGTGTGTTTTATTGGCACGCCGTGTGTTCGTAGTAGAATGGGCGTCGGGGGAAGAGGAGAGTGGTTTAAAGTCCTATATGCATCCTTTGTGTTGTCTCCTTTGTGGGAAAATGTTCTAAATCATCAAGACAAACTCTTAGATTATTTTTAAAACACACAAAGAATATTTTTAAAATATACAAATGTTTTAGGTTTTACCAATTCTTTATACTACCCCTGTGGAATATATGCACTATTCTGGTAGGGGTTATGATTCCGAGGTGACGTACACGTATTTGCATTCAAGGAGAAATAAAAAAAACACTTTGAACGCTCGTACGATATTTTAAAACTCACTTTTCCGCTACCGGCACACCAGATATTATAATTTGATTGACATTTACCCTCCCCCATAAGAAGCAAATCAAGATAAGTTTTGTCAGAGTTGACTGCTGTACAAGTGAAATTACTTAATAATTTTAAACTGTGTTTTTATTATGAACCTACTTATAGTGATGCTCACTATTTTGTTTTTGTGTCTAGTTTGATAAAACAGGAGCCAAAGTACTCTTTTGGTTTCCCTTCCAAAATACTCTCTTGCTCAGTCCGCTTGACGTAGGCGGCTCGACCCAATATTGTCTTCTCCGGTAAAGAGCGCACTAAAAAGCAACATCGCACACTCGCACTAACCTATCAAATGTCTGTTACATGCACAAGGGTAATATTTTAGTACATAATTCAGTAGATAAACCATATTCACATATTGATGACAACCATCACGATATAATCAGGAAAGTAGTTTATACAAAAAAAAAATTATGACGCTTTTTCAAACATTACTTTAATTATTGTTTTGACAATAGTTAAGTTTACTTCTAAAAATATATAGTCATTTTCATGAAATAGTCTGCCTATGCGTAAATGAAAAGCTAAATGAAAATTTTGAAACAAATCTTTTTTTTTTAATTTATATCTATAAAATATATTTAATTAAAATCACTTCAATCAAACATAATTTTTTAAATAATATGTTTCGTGTTTTTGTTGTTTAAAAGATACAAGTATATTACTGTTTAATTTGCTTCTGTAAGGCAGCTTGTTATCTCTTCTGCGCATGCGCCTGTACTTGATTAACGTTTAAGACCTATGTAACAGCCAAATTATGCACACATTTCCATAAAAGTGGTCTCTATAGTCACATTGATAATTAGTCGTTCACATGATAATAGTCGGCTTGAACTGAATTCAGCTATGAATTTCGTTTGAAAACATCACCCATGAGTACGCAGTATTAAAGTCTAACACATATATCTTGATTCCATTGGCACATGGCACATTTATCTCTCGAAATAGACAACAACGATTCCGAGCCTGCGTTCCTCAGACACAATATAGGATTGTTTAGCAAAACACATTCCCCCCCTCCGTTTCAATTTCCATCTGTGCTATGAACTTGTCCAATCAGTGGTGATTAGAATTAATAGTACGTCGTCAAATCAATTTGAAAAGAGCTCTATTTTATTTTGTATTTTTAGCGTAGTGGCGTTGTACGGATGAGAATAAATTTGAAATATGACAATGTTAATTTTGACTGATATATTCGTATGTTTATTTTTTTGGATTTCTAAGCGACAAACAAGCAAATTAGCTTAACCAATGCATAAATCATGGGACATTTCCCATATATATACATATATATGTATATATAGGCATATATATATATATATATATATGCATATAAACGGCACCTTGGATAAGTAAGAACCAGTGTCCAAAATCCTACTTCACAACACTATAACTATTTTGAATGTTCCATGAAATTTACCTTTCAAGGAGTAAAGCTTTTATTCGCATAAAAGAAAGACATTGATAATGTTTTGTTAGTTAATCAGAGTACTTACTTTTAATACATATTTTTATAGCTGAATGTTTCAATTTTTGAGATTGGTTCTTATCTTTCCAAGTTTTATCAAAATTTAGATGTAGTTAGCAGCTTATTAAATCGATTGCTTTGTTCATCAATTTATATTTGCCTTTTCACGTACACATATTTTTTTAACAATTAAAACTTTAGTGACACAGAATAATCGCAATACTCACTCAGACAAAACTGATATCTTCAGCAACTTGAAAAAAAATACAGATTCTGCTTTAACATATAAAATCAAATCATTTAACCATACTATTTATTTACTATATATGTATTTTTAAAAGCAAGATTATATAAATAATATAGTTTTTAAATAGTCATAAAAAATTATGCTTTAATAGCTGCTCTATGTACAAGCAGTCTTCAATTTTCAATCCGATTGAAAAAATCAAATTTTAATATTGAATTTTCTCAAAAAACAATTTTTTTGTATGTAGTGCAATTTAATGAAAGTGATATTTAAATTTAAATACTTAGTATAAGTACGAACGACTGATTGTAGTTGAATAATAATAATAATAATAATAATATTTAGCACCACGTCTTACTAACCGTTCGGGTTATACGCTTTAAGTGCTAATTACTCTAATGGATTAGGAATTGTAAGGTTGAATTAGAGGAAGTGAACCCGCATTTGCGTGGAGGGAGAGTAGAAAACCATTTAGGAAAAACCACCCTCAGTTCACCCAACCAAGATTCGATCCTCGATCTCTCCGTCCTCAGCAGTCGAGCTCAACACGACTAGCGCGTTAGCCAACTACACCACCGAGGCGGGTGATTGTAGTTGAAAAAATAAAAGTATGGAGAGAGGATGGGAAAATCGTAGTGATAAATACCATATGCAAGATTGCCCTCAAAGCGCCGAGATACCTCCTCGTCACCAAGTCCAGTGTATTTCAAGACTGTCGTCGTAGCCAACGTGACCACCGGTACGGGTGTCCCCCAACTTTAGAAGCCATTTATAACCGTAGCTAAATATCTCCTGTATGGATTCTCGTGCTATAGACAAAATGTCCTCACACATTTGTTTTGATCTCTCCATCCTGTCATAATTCTTAGCGGACGTGGCTTGAACCAGTCACCATGAACTTTTATCAATAGCAAAGTTTCGGATGATTTAGGTCGACGTTGAACGATCGTGGCAAAGGCTCGTGTGTACGTACGCAAATACGCAGGTGGCAGGTGTTTTTGCACGCCAACTTTACTTCCCCCTCCACCACCCTTGATCAGTACCCCCTACCCCCTTGTTCTCCAGGGTACTCGATGCACCTAGTACGCTGCGTGTGTGTGAGTAAACTTTCTAGATACATTCGTCATCCCGTGACAAACACACTTGGTTAGAGTAACAAATGATAGCGAATGACACTCGGGTATGTGATACTGGAATAGCTTATACCTTTGGTTGGTACACCTGCTCGTCTGTTCAAATATGAATTAGATGCATTCTGTACAGACAGTAAAAAAAAAAATGACACGACACAATTATAAATTTTTTCTCCTAATATAATATAACTCGGAACAAAATGTTCAAAAATAAGTCATCACTAAGCTACCCTTGATTTTTCTCCAAAAAACAAGTATAAAATGTTATTTTTGATTTAATACAATCCATAGATATATATCTTGAATAAAATCAAAATGAGATAAATTTTTTTAAAGATTCTAATTTTCAAAAAATTAGAATTAATCAATAAATTACCCTTATTTTTAAGTCTAGCTTTAAAATTACTATTTAACAGAGCTAACATATAATCATCATTTTAAAATTAATTAGTATCTGCTGTAACCCTAAATACAGACATACAGACAAACAAACATAATTGAAAGTATTTTGGGATATGTAAACTTAAAATGTCTATCAAAATCTTGAAATCGATCAATTTAAAGATCGAAATACTTTCTCTCAGTAAGAAGACAAACATTATCTCTTAGGCTAGAAAAAAAAAGTTTAAGGCTAATATAATGTCTTATTTCCGTTTGGACTGTCCACATCTAGCACTAACAAGTCCAAGGGAGCAGGAATGAGTTGAAAAAAATGCGCTAGAATTATCTTGGTGGTAGAAACAAAGAAAACGTTTATAGAAACAATTCCAATGTACTCAACCTAGTTTTAAACTCGGTATTTCCATGTAACATTCAAGCAGACTGTCATTGTCTGGTGGTTGAAAACTATATCATCTAAGAGAACACCCAAAATGTTATTGGCGACATAAATATGGCAACTCGCGGGAATTCCTACATAAGGGTGGTGACACGGGTGGAAGGGGTTACTGGCAGCACCCGCCGGCGACCGGGGCTTTCCTCCTGAACAAATTTACCCTAGCCTAACCTAACCTAGCTTGATATAATTTACCTAACCTATCCTAGCCTAACCTAAATCATGTATGTAATTTAGTTAAATTAAAAATGATGAATCTGAAAGAACTTACGACTGCTATGCCTTCGTGGGCCGCCCCTATTATCAAATTCGGGACGGGATGGCATAGTAACATGGCGTGTCCGCAATCTGGACTTCTCCCCAAGTATTAAAAAGCTCATGTTTTCAATCTGAACTGTTCACAATCAAGACTATTAGAAGCCAGGAGGCCTCTGGATCGAACCACAGTCCACCCCTTCATCTCCAAATACGTAAGTGCACATCTGAGTTAAACTTTTAAATTATTGGTTTAATCCCTGGATATTATCACTGGGTCTATTTTCTTTTTATCCAAGGTGATTTTTTTATTTCCTTTCTCAAGATGTTAGCTGATGCATTTCCTTAAAAACCACCTCACTTTCCTTAGCCCTTATTTTGAATTGGTATTTAACGATACTAGATGTCCGACCCCTTAGCTCAACTAGTAGATTGTCTACCTAGTAAATTAAGAGATACAGGTTCAATTCTCATCTTATCAGAAAATGTTATTAATGATAAAATTGGGGCTTCCACTCTCACGGTGATAAATTAACCGCCGGGAGACGGGATATTTTGTCTTTTAAGTAAGTTTTAAGTCGTGTACTGATATAATAAGAGCCAATTCTAGGTTAATTGATGATTGTTTAAGGGGTTATCAAGCTTTAGATCTGCCATTTTCATAATTAATTGGGTATCTCATTTTGAGGATATTCCCCTTTTATTAGGTAGAGCTCTTCATGACAAAACCAGTCCAGTTCTGTTAAGTGTCAACACCCCCCCAGAATCCACGTCCCTAAAGTTAGAGTGATGAACGAACGTGCAAAATTGGTTTATTATTGAATAAAGACATATTACTTTTGAGCCCTTACTCACCTTCCCCGTGATAAGGGATGATAAATAATGTGCATAATTTCAGCTAACTTTAGAATCATGACATTGCGTGGAGATCTAATGAGTATGAAAACATTTGTTATAAGTTGTCAAACCTTGTTGTTGTTTTTTCTACTAGGGACTAGGCTTGTATCCAACTGGTGACGTTTTATATTTCGTGCCAAGTCTGTTACCTTTAGTTTTTTTTTAAATCCATTTTTAGATGTTTCAGATCAGTAGGTAACGTTATGTGTGTCCAAGCTTCTGCCAGCTTATAGGAATTATTATTTTTTCGAGTTTATCAGTTTAATCATAAGCCCAAACTACATCTATAGCTCTATTCACAATAAACAAAATTAATTACTAAGAACTTTTGGGTTGACTACAACATTTAAATAATCAATGTGCGAGGTTTCAGCTTTGTAACTAATAAATAAATTCAAGACAAACTCTGAAGAGAAACTACATGGCTTTTATTGTAAATAATTTATAATTGCTATCCAATCGGTAGTTTTTCATTCATTTAAGCCTATTGATAAAAATATATGTTAGAAATAACGACTCTTAGATTTTCTATTAATAATGGCAATGGCTCTCACATATTTTATAGAAGAAGAATATATCAATTAAAAAATAAAATACTAATCATAATTTACATTTATAGCCCTAAAATTGTTGACTTGCTTTCACGTTAGTACTATTCTTAGCAATATATTTACTTACAGTACCTTCCTCGTAAGGCACGTGGACTAAACGTCAAGTTCATCTAGTGTAGTTTTCCGGTGACAAGGCAGCTTGGTGTTACAATATTGGCTTAAGATGGATTTTTCCAAAATGGTAAATATTTTATATATTGACTCTAAATTGTATAGTTCTAGTTCTTATTCTTTAAGTGTAATTACATGTGAGTATCTAGGATGGGTAATAGTAAGACACGGTGCCAAAAATCATATATGAGTTGTTTCAAATATTTTTTTCTTGAAATTATCATTAGAACATATTAAAATGCTAATGTTGCTATTAAAAAGTATTTTAAAAAATAAAATAATTTTTACGCCCGGAAAAAAAAAAGTTAATGCTCCAAATTTTAAAAACTTGGAAAGCAGATCCCTCCCTTTTAAAATAATGTTAGAATGAAGTTAAAAGTTACTGCAGCCTTCCCCTTCCCCTCTCACCACTTCCACTCTTAAGAAACGGAAGTGTCGCGACCACATATTCTTCAAGGTTTCTCAAAGTAGTTCCAAGGAAGATAGAATGCGGACGGATACGATGACTTCAACAAGGGACTATTTCTTTCTTCAAGACCTCCAGAGACATTCATCACAGAAGGGCTACTCGTTCCAAGTCTTCTGGGCCAGCGAGCACTTAATGGGCCTTCCACCCCCCTCTTCATCCACCCACAACCAAAGAGGGGATGAGACAAGAGAGTCCTGTCTAGAATTCAACCCCAGCAGCCAAAACAAATCTCGACCTTTCGACTGTCCATTTGCGACGGCTTTTTTCTCTTACAACCTCCATTTTATGGTTTCTACTAGCATAAAATTTATCTCGTAGGGTTCAGTACCTCTAAAGAGATTTTTAAAGTTCTAGAAGTCCTTGGTTCAATCCAAGATGGGTGCATCCACTATTTTAGCTTTCTCATGTGAAAAAAGTATTGTAATCGATAACATTTTTGACTTCGAGATTACGAATTAAATAATACGTTGAATTAAGTGCTCTCTAACAAAAAATAATATGACTATTTGGAATTAAATTTTCCTCCTCTGTGTACACCTTAGACTACAACTAAAGCGGTTTGATAAATTTAGTTCAACTATGATTATTTATATGTTATAAGACTAGACTAGTGGTTCTCAAAGGGTATGCTACGAAATTCTCGACAGTGTCTTATTTTTTATGAAAATCTTATTAAAATTAGTTCTAATGAATATTAATTTTTTTTAATAAATAAGAGAAAAAATGTATGAGAGCTTAAATAAATTTTAATTTAGCTAATTTAATGACTTACAATCAATGAGTCTAGTAACTAATGAGGAAATTTAGCTCGTCTTTTCTTACACAATTTGACAACTATTCGTGGTCGACAATAGAAAACACACACCCATTTCCAGATTAAGTGAGATAAGTCCCTGCGTGTCCTTATGTATGCCTTAGTACCCCGTGGTGCCGCCAACTTGCACGGTCAGTGTGCCGCAAAGACTCACAACAAATAATAGTGTTCTGTGAGCATAAAATGTTGAGAACTACTGCTCTACATGAAACTATAATTTTAATTATATCACTAAAATTAAGATAGTTTTATTATTATATGATTTTTGAATTCTCGCAATTTAAAAAATGTATTTTTTTTAAAGAGTTTGTTCAAAATTTATATCTGGGTGGTATTTTCTATTATAAATAGCACTGGGTTCTTGTTTATTGGGGGAAAATAGTTTAAGAGTAGTTTATTGAATAATGTTTTTTTTAATTAAAATTTATTCAAAATTAGCTATAGCAATTTTCTTTGAAATGTACATTACACCTGGGAAAATAATAAATACCACGATGAAAAAAAACACGCATAATATGTAGCTTTATGTAATATCTTCAAAAAATAGTGTTTGGTTATTTATAAATAGTAAATTTTATGGTAGATTAATGATAATACATATTTGAAATTTTGATAATTTCTATATATTTTTAATAGATTTACAATTATTTAAATGTATATCTAAAGAGTGTTTCATATAAATAACAAAATTGTTCTTCTGAAGGAAATTTATTAAGGAGCAATTCACTTTTTTTATTTTTTTCATTTAGCACCGCGTCTTACTACCCGTTCGGGTTATACGCTTAAGTACTAATTACGCTAATGGATTAGGAATTAGGAAGGTTGAATTTAGAGGAAGTGAGCCCGCATTTGCGTGGAGAAAGAGAGAGAGTGGAAAACCATTTAGGAAAAACCACCCCCAGTTCACCCGACCGAAATTCAAACCTCGATCTCCCCGTCCTTGGCAGTCGAGCTCAACATGACTAGCGCGTTAGATAACTACACCACCGAGGTGGGTAGCAATTTACTTAATCCTATTCCAAACTACAGGATGTTTCACTCGCTCTCGGCCGATGAGTTTCCCTTATAACTTCCAAAGTAATGGACGAAATTCAGGGAAATCTGCTAAGGACATACTTTGGTATATGAGAAGAATGGTGACGGAAGGACACGAAAGTTCGTATTAGTTTCTAGCCCGTGTGTGGTGCCTGCGCAAAGCGAAGTCTTATTGCGTGTTCGCTGTCCTCGGCAGTTTGTGTGACGTATCTGAATGTGCTCTTGTTGTTACTGGATCATAAACAGTCAAAGTATAAAGCGGTAAAAAGTGAAACAGAGTTGGTTTATTGTCCACACATACTGGAAAAATTTACCAATAAATTAGTGCCAGAGACAATTTAAAGCACGGTTTGGGGTGGCAAAATCATCCGTTCAGTATCTGGTGAGTTAATTGTAAACAACTGTTACATTTCTGGATGCTCATGAAGCAGGATGTCTGAAACTGCCAGAAACAATGGTCGAGGAAGTTAAAAATAGGCGTCTGGCCTTCCCAGAGAAGTCTTTGCGTAAACAGCAGCAGAAAAAAAAAAGCAAAGCCGCATGTATATCTTGTTACTGTTACGCATGAATTGAAACCTCCAGACAAACGAAATATACTCAATTACTGTCATTGGTTCCAGCAGTTTTTTCAATGCACATCCAGTAATACTGGACTAAACGTATTTCTCCGATTAGGTTTGGTTCCACCTAAGTGGGTACTTAAATTCACAGAATACCTGTATGTGGACTAGGAGAGAATCCTCACATCTTGCATGAGCCACTTCTTCATGATGAAAAAGTTGGGTTGTGGTGGGTTTTGTCGTGGTGCCACCCTATTCGCCTCATCATCTTGCATACAACGGTGGATACCACAGTTTACATATAAATCATCCGCGTGTTTGTGAATCAGTTGGATGACAAATAAGACTGTACTGGCTATTTTCGGCGGGATGGTGCCATCTGCCATATTTCCAATGTCAGCATGGCAAAAGTTATTTATTTCTTTGAAGATAATGCCATTTTTAAGGTATTTTGGTTACCGAGGCCTCCCGACCTTACTCCACTGTATTTCTTTACTATGGGGCATGCTGAAAGGGAGAGTTTATCGCAACAAACCATGGACTCGCATGTAACTACAAGGAAACATTCAGCGGGTAAATTGAGACTGTGACTCCCGAAGTGTTGGTGAATACTTTCAATAACATGGACAGGCGTGTGCAGGCATGCCTTGATGCCAATGGAACCCACTTTGAACACTTATTATGATATCATAATGTTTCTCGTACACTAAGGTATAACGGTGCCAAATTTAACTAAATTACGTCTATTATAAGCTATAAGGGAGACTCAGGTGTTGAGAGCAAGTGAAACCACCTGTATAACAAACTAAGTTATAATTATGTACAATTGTTTTTGAGAATTTATTATATCTTGGTTAGGGGTCGTATTACGTAGCCCAATTTTATGCACTTTTAGACCCCCTACCCAAATATCACGCTCCGTAACGCTTTGGTAACCCCCTTAAGTTACGTAACGCCTCCGGATTCAACTATAAACAAAAAACTTTTCCTTGTGTCATTTTTGAGAGGGATTTTTTTAGTAGACTGATTATTTTCACGTCTGATCTTATAGGTTTAAAATAAATAGGAATAGGATTTTGAATAAAGGATGCAATTTATAGTCAAACAGTTATATTTGTATTTACAAAAAACAGTATTTTAAAAGTTTGGAAATGCTTAAGTTAATACATTACTAGATAATTTTTTTAATATCTTCCAACCAAGTGACAGTGTTATATGATTTATCGCATCTTTGGAATTGAATATGAAAAATAGTTTAGTACTCTCGCAAATAAATAAACTACTAATTAAAAACTGAATGAAACACTTTTTAGTAGCCTAGGCTATTTCATTGAATTTAATTTTATAAATTCAACCAATTTTTTTCTATCCTTTGTTTTATGAACTAAAACTTGATTAAGTTAAGCTAGTTTACATCAACCCTCCCCTAAGTCACGCAGCATAACGCTACGATGGATCCCTCTCCCCCCTCAAGTGCGTTACGTAACACATGTATGGCCCCTCAATTGTAAGTTGTACACAAGTGCTATTAGCTACTTAATAAATAAATGGAGTAGAGCCTATGGATTATTAGGTAAGCTGAGATGGACTACTACTAGCATGGATATAAGATGGAAAATTGGAGCCCACTTAGAGCTCACTAAATATGCAGTCCCAATAACTCATCGCCAGTGTAGAAAAAAAAGATAACATATATTTTTTACTCTTTTTTTGATAAAGTTAAGTTTGTTAACACCCTGGGTTTTAACATTTGCCTACACCTTATTAACACAACAATGTAGCACAAAGCTCACAAACTAGCATGGCTATAACATATTTCTAAACCATTCGTTGGCCACATTTGTGGTGATTACCTTTTGACCTAATGGGTGATAGTAGATAGTAATGTAGTGAAAAACATGCTGACAGAACGAACAGACTACTAACGTTAAAAGCGCCATCTATTTGACAGGATATTTCATCTTATGATATTTTTAATAGTATTGGCAATTCTAAAGCTTCAAAACCATTAGAAAAATCCTCAAATATCATAGATTTTTTGTTGTTAATCTGTTTTAAAAATTGACTATTTATTTGAAGAAGGCTAAGTCTGTTTTTCTAATAATTTACTTTGACCTAAGAATCATGATAATCCACGTAAAAGATTACTGGAATTAAGCTAATTTCATATATTAAAAAAAAATACTCGACTAAACATAGTTATGTAAGGATTTAATGCTATAGGGACATTTAATACCTTTCACCTAAATTTTGTGTGAACTTGTTATGGATGTAACAAACCATTTATTAAATAACGTGGGATATATGTATGTCTGTCTACAACGTGTTTTAACGATATAGTGAAAGCCCCCTTAAGTGCGGCTCATTATGTCATTGAAAAAAGACATTTAAAAATGCGTAGTTCAAATTTTCTTGCTGGCCTATTTTTTTCTTTCCACTAAGGATCCTTGTTTGCGGGCTGAGACAAATGATGCGCTGGTAACGACAAGGATTGTTGATGTTCTTCAAGAAAAGGAGGTGGCCACCGGTAGCTCCCTCCCCCATTCTCCAACATCACCAGACTAGGGAAAGAGGGGAAAACCAAACAANGAAAGAGGGGAAAACCAAACAAAAACATTTGGCACACTTACCCTCGCCCGGGAACCAGTCACAATTGTTGTATGATATTATATCAACGTGTACAATTTAAACATAGATATAATACTATTACATGACTTACAAACTAACTTAACCTAGGAGAATACATTTAATACCAAGCACCCAGTGGTAGCACGATCAATACCATCAGATCCGGAAGTAGAACGAATCATTAATGACAGAAAGGTGTGATTTATAAACTCATCCGGGTACACTAATTATGGTTTTCATATTGTAAAATTTATTCATATGGCTTTCCCATCCTCTCTTTATGCTAATACAAGTGCACTTCCTCTGGTTAGCCTACTCATACTCTTCTCCTCCCTCCCTTATGCATCCAATAGTCCTTACGTTAAACGTCATAATTTAAAAAAATATACACACTTTATGATTATGTTTAAGCTATGGGTGTGATGAAAGGGTAGATCATAATTAAGAAACGAACACCACGGTTGAGAAACAAATGTAACAAACAAGAGAAACACGAATCAAATAATATGTTTCACTTATAAAGAGGTATTTATATTTAGAAACAAAATTTTCGTCTGATTAGATTCGTCATACATGATTCCAGTAGTTAAACAGAGTAGGGAAAGTTCGAATAGGCTGATATCGGCTGAGTGGAATCAATTTGATGAGAAAAGTCAACATAGCTCTTGAAGAAAAGTGGTTGTGGTGAGGGAAGTATAGGGAGGCAGAGATGAAACATTCTATCGGTGTAGACTTTTACTAAGGAGGCTAGTCGTGGTTTCAGGGTACGGGGTTAGAGGGTGAGGGGTGAAAAGCAAATGGAGGGCAACCTTTCGGCTTGTTGTCATTCAAGGATATTCATTAGGTCTGTTGGGAAATCATTGGGGACCAAAAAAAAAGTTGCAAAAAGATGAGATGGATTGTCATGGAGAAAAGTGGATGAGAGAGGGAGCTAAGATTCCCCTCCGTATTCTAACCCCTTCATTTTCTCTGAAAAATCCCACTATTCCCCCTCACAAAAAAAATATTGTAAAATGAAAAAGTAAGAATAAGAATTTGAGATGTAGACAAAATGAAAATATTAAGTCGATAAAAGATAAGAAGAGAAAAAAATTGAGAAAAAGAAAAGATGAACCATGAAAAAAGTAAAGTAACGAGGAACAAAAATTGAAAGTGAGTTTTAATCCTATTTTCTCTTGATGAATTAATCCCTTTCCCCTCAAAAAGGTGGTCGACTGACTGTAGGGATGGAAATTTGGACCAAAATGACGTCAGCAGTTTTGTTCATCAGAAATGGAAGGGGTTGAGATGGAGGGTGGGAAGTGCAAATTGGTAGTGACAAAAAGAGAAGAGGAGGCTGGTTTTCACGTTGGATGGATGGATACCAAAAGGGTGAATTTATAGTTTGTATATATGTGTGGGGTATTACAGTTTTGGACTTAAAAAAAACGGCGTTTTGAAAGGTCTTTCAAACCAACGCTTGCACGTGCACACAGAGTTCATTTACAGTGTCCCATGACATTAATAAAGCGTACACAAAACGGAACACAAGCACAAGAGTTGAGTAGTTTCGTACTCGGGCATTGTTCAACCTTTTGTTTTCATAGCAAATATGTGTTATATACATATTTTTTTAATACTCCAATCCCACGCAAAGGTTTGCTGTACAAACCTCGGTCAATAATATTTGAAGTAGAGAGCTAAATAAAATATTTTGATTGCACGATATTAGTGTTTGCCCGAGAGTCACAACCACAATATATATATATGCTTGTCTAAATATATATTTTTGTTATATTTGTTTATTGCTCTTCGTTGAAGTTAAATAGAAATGGAGGCTCATTAGAAACATCGAGACCCTAGATTGATTCCAGCTGGTTGCTAGAACAGGATTTTTTTTAAGAATAATCTTTTAGAAAATACAGGCATACTATTTTTTCGGTTAGTATTAATAGGATTTTATTATTATAGTGTTATTTTATAACTATTTATAATATATATAAAAATTTACCGATGCAGATCCCATGACTTGAAGAATGATCACGTGAAAGTATACTTCATTCACGGTAGGAGTTTACCTCTGAAAGGTCTTTTTTCCTACCAATATCCTACTATATAATAGATTTCTGGTAGGGAAAAAGGCCTTTCAGAGGTAAACTCCTACCGTGAACGAACTTTATACATAGTAGATTTACTAGTTGTCAGGACTGCACTAGCAAAAGGTGTGTAGGGAATCTACCGAGAACCTAGGTCCTGGAAGTGTTGTCCCCGCGGACCGTATATGTAAGATCTATTGACTATAGAGGTCAGCATTCATTACCCGGCCTGGACCGGACTAAGGAACTTACATAATCTAATCTTATTCACGGATAACTTGAAGGTCTGGGTTTGAGCTCCAGCTAGGTGTATTCATAGTGTTATTTTTTTTTAAAGAAAAAGTTAGTTACTCTCCCTTGACACTAATATTGTACGGGCATAAATTCTCTAAATTCTATCTTTCTCTATCAAACGTCATTATTGTAGAAATACGGATAGTCCGGTCAGGTAATAAAAATACATATCGAAAAAATATTTCAGAAAAAATATATCATCACATCCTGCCGTGATTTTAGCCCCTACGTATTCCGTCACCAGACAACCAGACATGACTAGACCAGATCATTTTTCCACGTGCTTATAAAAAAATCCCTGATCTATATTTGGCCATCACCTGGAGTTGAATCAGGGTCACCTAGATCTCTAGCCAGCTTGCTATCCTTCAGTAATTTAATGCCACATAAAGGTAGAGAAATAAACATTAAATAGTAATTGCTTTCCGTCCTGGGGCTATCGCAGGAGATTGTGGCAGGAACATATAAAGCCTGGCGTATTCTATCTGAGAGAACAATTTATTAGCATCATATTATATTACACATGCTCTTGTATGCTAATCTCCACATATCCCCTACTGCTACAGCCACGATTTACATGCTCATAACTTCGCATGGTAAGGAGGTGAGGGGAGATATATGACGCTGACAAGATTGTTTTGTTTTAAAGGTGAAACACACTCCATGGAACAAGCTTTGACTTGGTCAAGACCTGTGATTGTAATGTTTAGCATAAATATAAGAGAGTTCCCTCACGTCCGTTGAATAACCAAACATCTGCAGAAAGATAAATTTGAACAAAGTTTTTTCTTAGCACTGCATCTTACTACCCGTTCGGGCTGTACGCCTATGTACTTATTACACTTATGGATTATAGATTAGTAAGGCTCAATTTAGAGGTAATGCCACCACATTTGCGTGGAGAGAGAACGAGAAAACCATTTAGATAAAAACAACCGCAGTGCATCCGACCAGGATTGAACCCCGATCTTCCCATCTTCGGCAGTCTAGTCCAACACGAGAGTAGTGCGTCAGACCACGCGGCCAACGAAGCGGGTTTTAACAAAATTAAAGATATAGTAAAGTGTTGAATGTAAATGTTGTGAGAACAGTAAGTCCTTGACTTGATTCTTATATACCTGTCTGAGGCTAGTCGACTTATGCCTAGGCCCATAGACCATCTATGATGCACCACTTTAAACATCATTGATGACGTTCTGACTGTAAAACCTCTGTTAAACGACGAATAATATTTAAAATTCAAATAAATCATGGACAAAAATCATACCTGCATATTATTAAAATATAAATGCACCTGAAAAAATCAGTGGCATCCTACATGTATGGGTAACGAATGGGTACCTTAGATACTCAAATAGATCAGTCGGTAGTGGCACGAGTCTCATATTGGGACCTCTGGTTTTTAAGTTGGATAGCTTGAGAAATAAAACAGCAATAATCCTTGCAGTTAATTAATTTTATAAAGAAATCTAGTTAGAATTTTATAACTAGAAATAAGGAAAATAAATGTTTGTTTTACCATTAAATAAAATTGAAGAAAAAATAAATAATGAAATGATGTGTTTATCGGGTGTATCATAATAACCAATTTTAACATCAGTAGAATTGAGTGTGGGCATTTTCTGGGTGAGAGAAATAATGTAAAATCAAACAAATATGGTCACTTCTTTTTGCCTATGGCTTTGTTTCCTTTGGTAAAGGACGAACTGCTGATTCCTGCTTTAACTTTGAGGTTGTACTTGATGACTATATGGTTGGTTACTCGCATAATCTTTAGTCATTTGGACCCATAATAGAGAATTTACACTACCATAGCTTGATTTAAGGTGTGCGCCCTTTTCTAGCTTTAAGCATATTTTAATTATAAAATAACATGTTGCACGTCATATAAAACCCAAGCCACAACAAAGATTATTACCATAAATAGAGCAATCTCATTGGCTCCTTTAAAACCAGCACCCAATGAACATTGCGTTCTGTTTATTCTACTGAGAGCTGATTTGACTTGCACAAAATTTAATAAATACTCCTCGGAGCTGAATAAATAAGAAAAATGATCCAAGAATATCCCCGAAGGTCCGAGTGCTAATACCATTACCTTAAAAATCAAAACAAAAAAGTTGAATTTATAAGATTTGGTCTTATGGATTCACAACCGTGTTGGTATATATATATACTTCTCGCTCCATCCATTTTAAATGTACCTTTAGGAAACAAATGGTTAAGACAAGTAAATAAATAATAGATTAAGACTACATTGTAAATAAACCCTTAGTATGTATTCAAAAATGACAGGTGACATCCAAAAGACACTCGAGGCTAGCAACTGGTATGAGGATAAAAGGCTACCGAGTGGGAATAGCCATGCTCAAAGTCACAATAGACTAAAACTTACACATTGCACTAGATTACCACATTCATGCCTAACTAAGGAATTAAGAGAGATAAATAAATACATTCCTTATTTAAAACGGTTAAAGCAAACTCTAATAATTTACAAAGAAAAAATTCCACTTAATAATATAAAGGAAAATACAAAACCACATTTGACCAACAAATCCAAACAAGGTTTACGTCTTGGCCCACGAGCCCACCGACATGGGGGAAATTTATTTAAAAACGCAAAGGTAAAGTTCGAAATTACTTGACTTAGTTTAGTCAAGAGTTTAAAGTTCCATTCCTAAGTGTCTAAACCCATAAGACCTTTCGTCCTCATCTTCAGGAAAAAGGAAAGGAAATGCAAGAATCCGTTAAGTAAAATAAACTGTAGTTGATACCGAGCGGGCTAGGAAGGAAGGGAGGGAGGGAGGAAGGTAGCAGATCAGCTTTGGCTTTGAATGACAGCCCCGGGGCTTACAATCCATCACCGGCAGGCGCTGGCGTCGCTCGTAGGCCCCGCCGTCTTCCCATTGATTGACGCTTCTACACACGCTCTCAGGACGTCTGACAAATGATTTTGAGATGTTTGAATTAATGTCAAACCTTCTATATCACCCTGCTTTAATGTACGTTCCTTACTATTTACTTCACTTAATATATTATCTTCTTGCTTAAGTCAACAAACCGAAGTTTGATTTGATATCATTTCTATCCACCCAAAGTTGGGCCTGCACTCAGCCTTTCGGTTGGTTAGAGATACCCGTACCATCTGGTAGAGATCCCATGTACTAGGGGAGTGCAAAAGAATCTGTCAATATTGCTGAAAATATATTTTCACATACCTCCCAGGGTTCTTTTACATGCCACAATCGATACGCGGCCGACAGCTTAACTTCCCCTCCCAAGAAAAATGTGCTAGTGATTTTTATCACTCAAGGAAAATCGGTTGAACTCAGTTGGGTTTGAATCCATGAACATCGGGGTTTGAAGCTAGCCCTTTACCTCAAGACCACCTAGGTTAACACTTTATATATGTACATATATACACATACATGTATGTACATATACATATTTACATGTATGTGTATATATGTATGTAACTTATATATATATATGCATTTATATACGTATATGTATATATACATATGTATATATATATATATATATATATATATACACATCGCACAGTGCTTTGAGCTGCCATAAACGAGAGGTCCGACACGATAAAGGGTGTCACATTACGTATTCTTCTCCAAGAATCAGCAACAGGTCTATTTGGGTCTGTGCATTCAGCCAGTGAGAAAAAATAGCAAGTGATTAGGGTTGTTTGTGACAAACCACATGTCTATGGGATCGTTGTTTGAGTTTAAACAGGGCTTGAAAGAAGCTAATAAATAGCATTCACTGTTTCATCATCGTAGATAAAGCATTGTAATATCAAACAGTTTCTGTTACTAGATTATGATGGATCTTGACAACTTATGCAAGCCTGAAATAAGAAAATAATATCCCCACCACGTTCGTTTCTCTGTCTGCCTGGGGCTGTAACATAGAACAGTTTAGTAGATTTTGTTCAAAATTAATATTTAGAAGCTATATGGACACATCACAATTGTTTATTTAACTATTCTAGGTCCCTTTCAGTGGTCAAATGGTCTAAGTCTTCATTCTTGTGATATACTAGCCTGCTAAAGATGGGGAGATCTTGGTTCGAATCCTAGTTGGGCATAAAAAGGCTTGTTTTTCCTAGATGGTTTCTCACTCTCTTTCTTTGCAAATGCGGATAGATTACGTTTAAAATTATTTCTTTATAATTCCTACAACATTTGAGTAGTTATAGTATTCATATACCTGAACAGGTAGTAAGTCAAGGCAATGAAAAAATTATAGATTTAAAATTAAGAATAAACCTACTTTAATGAGACTGACATTTTAATGTTTCGAAAACGGCTCTTATCTAAGGATTTAATTCTGAATGGATATCTGAGAAATGTTTTGTATGATATCAACGCCGTAAACTTGTTTATTAAAGAACTAATCAGCTTAGGATAGTTTAATGAACGTTATATTTAGAAAACTAAAAATTATTTGAAAATTTCTAAAATGATTTTGTTCAGAATGAGAACATAAGAAGGGTTTTAGATTATAAATAAGATAAAATGATTGCTTCTCGGTTAAAAAATCAATTAAGAGTAGTTTACTAAGCACTGATTTTTTAAAGTTAAAAGTTTGTTTGCGACAGTTACCTCTTTAGGTATCAGTAATGGTGACCCTCAGGTTAAAGCACCGATATTGGTGACATATTAGATAATTGAAACAAGAGTATCTCTAGAGGTAAGGTTGTTGCTAAAAGAAAATTATAATAGTAACAGATACTTTATAGGACTCAAGAGCTTTTGAAACAGTTGACATGCAATATTCTAGTTGAATAATTTATTAAAAAATCCATTATGATATAGGCGAAGAGTACAATATATATATATATATATATATATTAAGCAGATAGAATTAAAATTCTTACTTGAATATAATAAGACATAAATAAACTGGTTGATAAAATTTGACCAAAATTTTCAATGGAGAAAATATTTTTAACTAAACAGAAACAAACCTAGTTCAATTACTGCAAAGTATTTTAAAAGATTAGCACTATGCGCTATGAGTATTTTATATATATTAGTTGCCGATAAATATTATTAAAGAATGAATCAGAATACACACAACAGTATTTAATTATACGTATGTGTCTTCAGTGGTCTATGAGATATCAAAAAATAGTGATAGCTTAGGTGACAGCCCCACTAGCAGTAAACAGACTGGCCCATATAACTAACAAGGCCGTAAAGACTAGTGAGGGAAACAAATATAAATTGTGAAAAATAGTCCAATCAAGACATAATTGACATCAAGAAGGCTCAAAAAATTCAAGATTATTCCCAACTGAGACCCTAAGCAAGCTAACAATATTACAGGCCAAGTGACCACCACTCGACCTAAACAGTAATAAATCACCAACATTGAACACACAGGAACAATACTCAGAAGAGCCTATATTACATACCATAAACAGTTTGAACTATACCTTCAGATGGCACATAAGGCCATTATCCATACAAAGTCACTATACGGAAGTAGGTAACGTCATAACGCCATACATACTTAAAGATCCAAAATAAGCAATTAAAATAAATTAATTAATTATTATAACCCTAAACTATGAATCTTTATATTTGAGATAGCAAATATTTGGGGCTAGTATTTCTCCCTGCTAACATAATATCAACAATCAACTTTCTATATAGTTTTTGTTCGTATAGGGGACATCTGTCCTATTTTGGCCAACATATTCGCATGGTCTCACATGCTTTGTCCAGCAAGATTGACTAGTAAATCACGAGTAGTTCGTTGACTAATCCAATGAATAAAAAGAATGATCTCTTCTTGTTTCTTGCTAGTATATACATATTGCAGAATGGTAGGCGAAGAGGGGATAACTTCTGGAACATGCTAGAACGATTATTCGCTGGGAGGGTGCAAGAGCACATGATGCAATGTCATCCTCCACCTTTGGCAAGCGTAGCAAATGGATGATCGGTGCATGCGTGGCCAAGCCCAGCGTGTAAGACTTTTTGAAGTTAATAGCAGGCCTTCAGTTTAATTTTAATTTTTCTTGGCATGAGCAGGTCTTGGTTTGAAGTAGGTGCAGCTCAGTCTAATGGGACATGCTAACACAGCACTGCTTAAACAGAGGGTAGGACTTGGTGAGTACTCATATTTTTGTAGGTGTTTTAACAAAACCAAAGGTCGTGTACTAATCGCAAGAATAGTTCGCGAAATAGTTCTTGTGTTGGGCTGGAATCAATTTTAGTGCGGCATATGTTAAGAGCCCATCTCACGGCTAATTATCCAAGAAATTACATTCAAAATTATTCTTTAGCCAAAAATTACTTCAAAGTGCGGTTTTCTGCATTATTCACAGAGAACACAACAACCCAAACAACAGATAAATTAGGATGAATTAAGTGGTATTTTTCATTTTAAAATAATTATTTTTTTCAATTGGTTGAATTTTTTTAGAACAAGGCAAAATAGTTTAAAAGTACCCAATTTCACTGTTTTTTACAATATTTTTTTGTACTGCGTCTCACCAACCGTTCAAATTAAAAGCACAGTATATGTTATCAATCAAACCAATGTGTTAGGACTGAAGAAGGTTTAATTTAGAGAAAGTATACCCACATTGACATGGAAAAGCAACCATTTTAAGAAAACGCCCTCTCAGTACACCCGACCAAGATTTTATTCTGCCCGTCATTGGCACAACGGCATATTACAAAAATAACGCCTTAGATCATCCAAACAGAGAAGCTTCTTTTTTTTTAAATATAATACAGGAAACAGTATTAGGCCTACGGTACATCTTGTTCGAGCTTTATTACCTATCTATGCCATAGATGGAGTGAGACATGATCTTTAGTCTTGATTCACACGGGTAACAATGTCATGTGTTTGTTTTTCTGTGGAAGGTTTATTTATGGATTTTTTTTTACCGACAACGGTTTTTTGGGGGGTTATTATTTCCTTAGAATTGTTTTACATTATATGTGAACGTACTGTATGTGCCATTGAATAATGAAGCTTTTTTTTCTGATAGCTGTGATTTTAATTTAATTTGTGTCACAGTCCTAGCTAAATATAGTTTGTAAGATAATGAGTATTCTAAAGAAACCGTGTGTTTTCCCACTAAATACACGTGTATATATACATATATGTATAATCGTATATATATGTATGTATATACTCGTGTATGTATACCCATATACTCATATATATACTCCTGTGTATATATACATAATGTATATTGTATTTTACTTATGTATATACAATTTAAAGAGGGAGGGGGTGAGGGCAGTATAAAAAATAACTCTAAGCCAATTTCTTCCATTTAAATTAATTTTATATTCTATTATATTAAAAGTGTTAATACATATACATTTTCTTCGTCAAAGTGGAGCAAATAATCCCTTATAAATTAATATGATTCCAACCACATTTGTATATATCATGAGTGGCATAAGCATTTAACTCTAAATTACACTTTCAAACTAAGCTCATGCAAATAGATTTGAATTTGATAACGAAAAAAAATTGCCATAGAGCCAGTTAAATTATGCGTATAAATTATTTTAGATATTATTTGATTTCTCATTTTAAAACGACTTGCATGTAACATAGGCAACATTCATAAGTGTAAAATAAACAGAATGAAAGTCCAATAATATAAATAATGGTTTTACTCATATATGTAAGTAATATGTACCCTTTGTTTACCCTGAAAGACATAAAGCCTACCATGCATTATTCCACTATGATGTTGCTTACAAAAGAGGCTCATAGTGTAATATGTCAAGGAATGACTCTTACCTTTTAGAAAAAGTGGAAAGTACATTAAGTTTGATGTTATTATGTGACTCATATGTTTAATATTTGAGTCGAATCTTTAAGGTCTTCTTTCCTAAGGATTTGAGTTATTGCAAACTTCTTGTAAGCTACCACAAGCCCTTTTCATCCACTTGTGATAATTCTATAGACTTAAGGAAAACAATATTCTAGAATGGAATATCTCCGCACCGGAAACTTCTCCAAGCAATGCTTTCATGAAACAAAAGCAATGCCTCTGACTAGTTTCACAACTACAAACCCTAGGGTGCAGATATTCTCTCCAGTTACACACCAGGAAAACTAGAAGTTTCTTAGAGACCCTTAAAATTTGGAGAGAGAAAATATATAACTATATTTAGTCGGTTTGTGGTGAACCCCTTTACACATTATTCTTGATTCACTAAAAGGTGCACAAAATCTCCTCAATTTTCGCACTATTTATTTGCTTCATATTTGTATTCACTAAACGATAAGAAAACTGATGGCAAGAAATGTAGTGACGTCATTTTTTGCAATTTATTTTACCAACCCTTGTTGAGAGTATACTTCTAAAGTCGAAAATACGTATTTTATTGTACTACTGAAAGTAATTTAAAATACGAATACACCCTTTTACTAAACTTATTCATATAAGCTTGTAAATATATTAGATAATTTCTGGATGCTTTTCAAACAACAATATTATTTATCAGAAAGCACTTTGATACATTTCTAGTTGAAGAGCCTGGCGTTTCCCATGGTAAAATGTGTTTTGTTTAGTGATTGTACTGTATATAAAAGGTAACTTTAAATTTTTTGCCTTAAATCCCTCCGTTTCCCGTGGCATTTATTCTCTCGAACCATGTTTGAAAAAATATCAAAATTTTAAAAATCTGGATTCAAGATATACACGTTCGTGCACAGGAGTAATATATGTATATATATTTTTAAATTAGACTTCTGTGTGCGGTAGATATCACGTGATGCTCATGGCAAACAAACTCATTTTAATAATATATGACATAAGTTTAAGGCTTTCATTTCACTACATAAGCATTTAAAGAGACATAAAAACATGTTTTAAAAATATACTAGACACGACAAATTAACTGACAAATTTTATTGGAAATTGGAGGAATATGTTAAGATTACAAAACATCCTTTAATCAAAAGAAATATTTCAAAGTTTGTGGTTCAAAGGTACAATTTATTAAAGATGCCCTGCTCAGAAGACTGCTAGTTGCTTAGCGATGGAGCCATTTCCTTACAGGCTGCTACTTGCGTCTACCGTCAACAGCTCTGGCCGCAATGTCCCTACTCGTCTTGAAGTAGTCTAGACGCAGCCGCACGTGGGTTCGGAAAGCTTTTATCTAGTGTAGTAAAGGGCTTTATTCAACATGAGTTATTTACAGTTATGTAAGATGAAAAGTTGATGGACATAGTTGCATAACATTCTTCATTGTAGTATTTAAATAAACCTGTTTACAAGTATCTAGTTGTCTTCCTTTAAAAATTGATTGCACATCAGCATTTCCTTTGTATGTACACAATAGCAATGTTTCATCATCCTCAGTATCTTCTAGCAGCAAATAAATTATTCAATCATCGTTTTTCTTTCATTGCGACGAAATAATATTACATTCAGATAGCAATTTACAAACGGGACTGACGCATGTAAGAAAACAGCACTGGCAGCTTGGGTCCCATGTGGCGGCCATCTTTAAGGAAATGTACCCTATCTGATGTTTTCTTTTATATCAATCAAATAAATAATATGGAAATTTATTAAGATGTTTAATGCAACAACATCCAGTAAGTAATAACTTTGTTACCGCTGCAGCTTACTCTATATTAAAAAAAAAGAGTACTTGACAGACTTCAGAGTTTCAATTCCTTTGTTTATAACTGGTTATATTACAGTTTAGTAAGGGTATTCAGAAGTATCCCAATGTTGATATGTCACCATTTTAATCTTATGAAACTACCTAGTTAAAAAGTTGCACCCCTGTTTTTGTGGTCGAAATTAAAACACACATGTTTTCTTATTTAAACAGAGCTTTCAAAGCTGCATTTATTTACACACTTAAAAATGCACATTAAAAAAACTAAGCTTATTTCAAATGAAATTATTAATATTTTATAATTCACACCCTACAATGTATATTAAAATTATTATGGATATAATAAATAAAATAAAATAGACGGAAGTTTCAAAATATGTTTCGTAAGTTTGCATGTGGGGTTAGCAAATATGACAGCCAATCATGACTTACATGGAAAATATACAATATAAAAATAACCGCAAATAAATAAAGTAAATACTATATTTCAAAATAAGTAACATAACATGCTAATTCATTAAATGCATGGAAAATCTAGCTTCAAATATTAGTGGCTATAAATAAAATCATAAAAAAATTTCAAACAACAAAGCCAAGAAAATACAAGCTCAGGATAGAAACAACCTATGTATTATGCGTACTGGTAGACAAGTAGTCAGTTTATTTTTGTTTGATTGGTCAGTTATAGGGATCGAATGCCAGCCGAGCGTAGTGAAGTTGTTTAATCACAAATGTTTTCCCACTCACCTTTTACAAAATTGCGTGTAACACCCCTTCCCCCTTTTTTTTTAACATATTTTCTCTTATTTACCCAAAAATGTAAAGTTTGCGGAACGTTCGGTAAGCAAGACATGGAATACGTAGATAATAAATATATAACTGACCTAGTGTAGCGAGTTCCTGTTTTATATCGACCATATAAAATTTCGTATTTCTGTTATTTTGTTTGCTCCACGATTACCGCAAAATACCTAGACAAATTTTGTGAAATTTGGCAGGGACATTCTTTGAACATAGCTCGGGAAATGTTTATAATTAATGTTTTTGTTTTAAATGTTAACATATATCACGAGATTGAATTCTTAAACCACGTAGACAGTGGCTATCTTTATTGATATAATGTGCTATTGACTATATAGTATTCATTTTATGTCTTTGTAACTTGATCACCAAGAAAAAATATCAAGAGGAAATACAAATAATTACAGGATATATTTCAACTTGAAATTCAAAGATAATTGTTGAGAATATAAACGTTAAGAACATGATATAAATCTTAACATGATGTCTTAGCATACTTTGAATCACGGTATTAACTCTACTGTTCACAAAACTAATAGTAAATACTGTCCAGTTCTGGTATTGCCTTCTTTCATGATTTAACATTTTCCAGTGGCGGGAGTGGGGGAAGGAAGGGTGGGGGGAGCGTCGTGTATTGATGGAAAAGCCGGCATTTGTCTCGCTAATAGAATATTTATTTCTGATGTCCAGCCTGTGACTAGATTTGCACACCCCTGTTAAAACATACGTTGTTGTGACTCCTCCTCCCAATCCTTCCCTCCTTCTACATTCTAGGTAATTCTTGTCTCTGTTTACATACCGAGATGATAGTCTAACAAGACATACGTGGAAAAGTTTGGCTAGTAGACCAGAGGGAAATTGAAAAAAAAAAGTAGGATGAGAGGTGGACATGATATTCCGAAGATGTTGGTTTCCTTAGGGAGATCCTCCAAATGTCAACTCGAGGGGAAGGGGGGCAGCCAGCCCTCATCGGCTTACAGGAATCCCCCATGAGGATGTGACGTCACCCTCTAGACTCTTTGCTCTTCATTCCCAGCATATTTTTCTGTAGATATTGGAAATGTACACATGTAACTTATCTTATGCGTTGAAAACACGGCGACTTATCCTACTTTCAGAGAAATGGCCGTGTTCGAAATTGCAATTTTACGTGCCTAGCACTTCCAGGGAAATATATTCAGAGCTACTCTTTACTATACTGGTATATATTTACTAGTTCATTTGTTCACATGAGTCATAACGTCACAGTTCAATATAGTTAAATCAGTTACATAGTTAGACTTGAACGGAACCTTATCAGTTCACTAGCTCTCTATGTAGATAAACACCTTTAAATAAAGTAGGATTCCAGTAAGAAGAACCTTAGAAAATGAAAAAATATTTTATTTTGCTATTAATAATTATGAATAACATTCTTCTATTTACTTTTATAGATGTCAAATAAGACCTTCCTACCAAAGTAGGGCTTTATTTACTAGAGTATTATTGATCAAAGAAAAGATTAGCTAAACAATTTTATTTGATAAAAATCCTCAACAGTGAAAAAGGGAAATAAGCCATGTTTATTGGCCTGTGTAGTTTTTTAATGGCTAGTGAGGTCGGGGTTCAAATCCTGGCCTAGTTTACCAACGCATTTTTTCATTAATAAATTAACATTCTACCTCTCACACAAATGCAAATACACTTATTATATAATATTAACCTTCCTCATCCCTATAACTTTTTTTTCGCACTGCGTATTACTATCCATTCGGGTTAGACGCTTATGTACTAATTACGGTAGTGGATTTTGGTCTTATGAAGGTTAAATTTATAGGAAATTTACTCACATTTGCGTGGAGATAGAGTGGAAATCCATTAAGAAAAAAACACCACTGGTATACCCGACCGAGATTTGAGCCTCAATCGCCCCGTCATCAGGAGTCTAGTCTTCTGCGATAGTGGTGCCTTAAACCATGCGATCACTGAGGCGGGGCCTATAACATTATTTATATTGTTGTTTGCGCCCGTGTGTGTTCGCGCGCTGGGAAAAATTACCGTGTGTGTTTGCATCCACTTTATATTCAGATACTTCTTATTGTTCTAAGGAAGGTCAATGTGTGTATTTACAAAATTGGTCTAGGCTATTTCATTTTTAAATTTTTTTTTTTTGCATCTGGCAAAATAGTGAGATTAAGTCAATGACCAACCTAACTTAAACTAGCCTACCAACATTCCTTCATACTAGTAGTTCTGAAACTAGACCGATCAATAAATTAACAGGAATGCCAGGCCTCCACCGTGGTTCGGACTCAACGTTAAACTGTAGGTCCTCCATTTCATCTCACAATCACCCTAACATTACACATTAGCGTAAGTGCGTATAGCCCGAATGGGTAGTAAGACGCGGTGCTAATAATAATAATAATAATAATAAATTAACGATATATACTTCCCCTTAACTACTTCCAGTTGGTACTATAAAGGCTTTGACTAGCCGACGGGTGCGAAAACCTACGGTTTATTCTATTTGGGTGCTAACGCCTCCGATGTTTCAAAAGGCACTACCAACACGGGCGCCACCAATTGGCCACCTTCTAAATGCAAATAGCCTAGGTAGATAATTAGACATGGATGACGAAAAAAAATACTAGGTCATTACGAGGATAGAGCCTGGACCCCCTATCTGGCAAGACCTACAGATAGTTACAGACTGAGCTCGGGTGTCTAACAATATATTACAAGTCATTCGTACATTTATGATTGCATATTTAGATCAATATATTGATTCCCAAAATAGTAACATTTATTTATGTTTAGTTGATATTTATATTTGTTCCGAAACACACTGCCATCTGTCAGATATGCAAAGGACAGTATTTTTTATTCCAAATAAAAATGATTTCACTATAACATTAACATGTATTGTTCATCCCAAGCGAACGAATAATACTATAGAGATAAACTATCAAACGTATCAATTGAACGAATGGAATCGATCACAAATATAGAAATTTCCGTTCGCCTTTCAAACCTTGTATTTATATCCGCTTCGTCGGAAACTACAAGTAGTGTCATGAATCACCATGCTCTGAATTTCCGTCCTTTTTCGTTTTGAATGCATAGGGAGATAAATGTGTGATTGGCTAGAATAAAAATAGCAATAAGTCTTTTTGACCCAATAAACACACAAGTATAGTTTTTGAAAAAAAAAACTAATATTGTAAAAATCTTGCAACAGTGTGCATGCTTGTAGAGGAGTCAGTCGCATGTGATTTGGATTTCCAGTGAAGGAGAAATTAGGTCTATGATTTTGGCAGAGTGTACTGAGGGTAGTTATTATAAAAAAAAATTACTACTCTTCATTCATGTAAATTCGGGTACACTTAATCTTAAATCTAACATCATCATTCTTAATTAATAGCTTATATTGTGATTAAAATGCTTAGTACCGTAATGGATACTCATTTGTGGTACACAATAAATCTGAATAGTATTGCTTAAAGCCCACACCGTTGGGTACGCAGACAAAAGAGTCACTTTCATCTGGTCTGGTTTCCTGAAGACTGAGAGGTCGGAATTTTGAATCCGCAGTGTTTTTTGTTAAATGGATTTCCCTCGACTAAAATTTAGTTACACGTCCTCTAAATTCTTTAGGATATCCCAGATGGGTGGTAAGAGTTGGTGCACCAAAAAGGGATAGAATTAGGTATTCAAATATATGACGAATATAGATTAAAATGTAAGAAAATAGTTTAAACTGGCTATCTCTTTTACTCCTTATTTTAACCAAGACAGCCTTCGAGATTTACAAATTCAAATTTAAAATGGGTATTATCCTTTCTTTCACGTTGCTACATTATAAAAATATTTAAACTGTTTTAATTATCTCAATTTTTTTTTTCATAAGCCTTCTTCCCCACTCCTTTCTCTTATCACAACCAAACACGAACCTTGAACCAAACTTAATTCAGCTAACTTGATGTAACAAGCCTAAAAAAGTTTGCGGGTTAACGATAGTGCACCTTAACTCAGAATTAGATGACAGCCTTTTCATCAGCCTATATAGAAAGCGCTCAACTCTAATTAGCCAAACCCCACCCTTAACCCCTCTTCAGGTCTTAGTTTCCGTGACAATCTGAAAGGCTTGTATTTCCCTGCGTCGCAAGACGCCAAATACCCCCCTCGCTACCCACCATCCCTCAACCAACCCTTTTCACTTTAACTTAGGTGAAAATCTACACTACCTCGACTAGCCCATCTTTTTCGGAGTCTCTTCTTCCTCCGCACCTCGCTTGGAAGCCTCTCTCATTCTAGAGATCACAACGAGGAGGATATAGACTAGAAAGAAAGCTGAGGACTGATCAGGTCTTACAAGGGACACACTTGAGTTGGGCCCAAGGTTGATATAAACTAGATATGAATCTGAGAAATGATTATGCTTTACAAGGAGCAAACCTGACTAGGGCCTAAGGAAGATATAAGCTAGAAAGGCATTTGAGGTCTGATTATAATTTACAAGGAGAAAACTTTATTAGGACCTAAGGAAGATATATACTAGAAATAGGAAGCTGACAAGCCTCTACAAGGGGAAAACTTGAGTAAGTCCAAAGGATTATATATATATTTAAAAAATGCTATTGACAAATTACAATTTTATAGCAGAGCTTCCTCCTACAAACAAAGTAGTATATATATGTATCCAGACCACCACGCTTCATATGAACATTTGTCACTTCTTTTTCAGTCTTATATCCTACATGGAGGACAGTGCAAGATACGGGTAAGTTTGTCATATTCAGGAGGTTGTTCTGAAAGAGTCTTGGTTTTGAGAGAGGTGAGACAATTGCGGTATTCGTCTCAGTTCGGGAACAGATCTCTATCACCCACGCAAACACACAGGTCGAAAAAAGAATGTGGCATACTGGCTGGTCCCAAAAATATTATTTTTAAATTATGAGTTTGGGGTGAACTATAATGGAACGTTAGTTGGGAGCCAAGTTTTTACAGGTTTTATTTTTACAAAATACTATTTTGGCCAATATAGATAAAATATGTCTTCAAAAGTTTAATGTATACACTTAATAATTACAACCTTTTTTAATGTGTGCCATGTTCAGCACGGGATTAGAAAAGGACTCTTTCCTTTCATGTAAAATGTTTCTGTTAAGATGTCATTATGCTCATAAGACATTTCTTTAAAAATGTTGATATTACTTTCTATATGAAGAAATTTAAACTAAACGTATCTAAAGAAGCAATATTTTTATCTAGTTTGCTTTAAAAAAATTCTTATTAAAACGACAAAAGTACTGATATTAGATCGCGTACTCTTCTTCCCCACCTAAAAACATCGCCTTCATTTACAAAACTAGCTGAATGAAGATTATTACCAATATGTATTATCATTTGAACATACTCCAGCCTTGGATTATTTGATTTCCGTAGTTTTTAAATTCGTAAATAAAATCAAGAAAATAATATATTGATCTGTCAGTAAGTTGTTAGTATCTAGCCTGGTGTCAAGGAATGTAAAACTCAGAATAAACCAAAACGAAGTTTTATTGGTTGATCTTTATGGATGTGACACGTGGTCTCTTACCTTACATGACGAATATAAATTAAGAGTGTTCAAAAACAAGGTGTTTAGGATAGTATTTGGTTCAACAAGGAATGAAGATACTGGGGAGTGTAGGATTTTATATAATAATAAGATATGTACTGTACAAGACACTGTTAAAAAGTAGTTTACTGTTGAGTATATATTTATATCGAAATATCTCAAAAATTGTTCTAAAGATTGTGTTTAAAATGTATACATGGGGAATATTTGATGTGACAAAGAAAACTGAATACTTGTTGGCTTTTTTGAGAATTTGTTCAAGGGTAGTTTACTGACGACTGTTTTTTTTTATCGGATTATTTGCAGAAAAGACTTCAGCAATTAAGTTCAAAATGGTTACATGATATTTCTTTTTCATTATTAATAATTATATATGTATATTGGTATTTCTTTAAAAAATCATTTAATTGTCGTTTAAAGATGACTGATTCAATTGGTGACCTGGCGGTCTAGGGGTAAGGTGTCAGACTTCTATGCTGGCGGCTGGGGTTCAATCCCCGGTCCCGGCATAAATTTATCTGATTACCAAACCCTTCCTTCACCTCTGACAAGACATCTTGTGAATGTGAGGAATGCCAGGCCTCCACCGTGGTTCGGATTCCACGTTAAACTGTGTAGGTCCTCCATTTCATCTCACAATCACCCTACCATTACACATTAGCGTAAGTGCGTACAACCCGAATGGGTAGTAAGATGCGGTGCTAATAATAATGATTTTAAAAAAATATTTTTTTAAATAACTTGAATGATTAGTTAGAAATTGTGTTTTGAAGACTATAATACATTATAATACATTATTGTTGATTTTTATAGAATTAATTTATTTAAGGTTAGTTAAATTATAACACATTTTCAAAATTTTTAAATATTTAAAAAATGAAAATTACCTTTGAAATTGAGTTCAAAATGTGTATATGGAAACAGTTTTTCATGATAAATAAAAACCTCGTTTTATTTTTACAAATATAAATCATTTAAGGGTAGTTTAAAAATAATTTACCTTAGATTTTTTTTCCCCCAAGTTATATAGAATAAGAGAAAGTTTTTATGATTGTGTCCTATCCTTGTATTTGTATTTAGTGAATAGGATTAACTCGTATGTATGGTTTTCAAAATTATAACTAAATATTTACCATTGCGTATATTTTAATATATATTTATTGGAGTTCTTCAAGCACTCGGATTTCTAGCTGCGAACCAGGCTCGTCATCAAAGCTCGTGATGAAGATTGGAAATATTGGCTCATCATTTTTAAAGCTTCCTCTTGATGTATGTGTGTGTAAATTAATTTTTAAAAGGCAATGGTAAGTATAGGCTGCTTGATCTATATATGATATCGGCAGTGTCACATATAAATCATTCGGTTAACTTAACAAATGGATAAAATTAGTATCTAAATTCCCATTAATAAGGTAATAGAGCACTAAAACTTCTTCAACTGGTAAACTAATTAAATATTTTCATCCATTTTGAATTATTTTAGATTTAAGTTGCAGTGCCATGACAAGCCAATAAAAAAACAATAGATCACTAAATAGGAGAATGAGCTTTATTTTTAATATTTAAAAAAAATACCTTTCTAAAATTATAATTTCAGTTAGATTAAAAATATATAATGTCTTTGAACGTGAGGTATTTAAAATTTGTATTGATATGTTCAACTAAAAAACTATCATTAGCTACTATTTAGTTATATAATTATGTTGGTTAACCTGTCTAAAATAAGTGTTGGTTAACAATGTAATACTTATTTTACCAACCTTAACATATTAAAAAAAAGCATTTACTATTTCATACTGTACACTAGAAATATTATTTTAACCATCATAATTTTCATTCAAAAGTATGAAAATAAATTTTATAAGCTATAAAAATTGAATCGAAATATGTTTCTTAATAAATAAATTTCTAATAAGAACCTATATAAGGTGAATGTGCAACTCCATATTTAGGAATGGAAATGGAACAGAATAAGTGATCATGGGAGATTATTACATTAAGGACTAATAAACGAAATATGAAACGTTTCAAATTTCTAACTGATTTGTGATTCTTACATTTTATTATGGGCCATTTAAAGGGGCTAATTCTAGGGAAATATTAGTTCATTAAAACCTCAATTTTATGAATTTTTTTTATAACTATTTGTGTAATTTTAATTTCTTAATTACATTAATGTTGAAACCATTTCACTATTTTTTTCTATTTTAGTAATTTTTTCTATTGTATTTTTAATTGAGTGATCTAATTTTTAAATTACGTTTTTTTTCTAATTTAAAAACCAATATTTGCTTTTTTAAACTTATTTTTAAAGTATTTACTATATATAAGTTATATATATATATATATGTATAAGTTGAACTTCAACCTCTTCGTAATCGACATGTCATATCGGACGAGGTTGACAACCTTGCCCGCATGCCCACCAATTAGAGTGCCAAAACTATGAATATATACATTTATTCCCCGGTTATTTAGTGGATAGTGGCTTTGGGTACCTTTGTTGTTAAATTACAAGAGTTATTGTTGATTCAAATCTTAGTGGGTCTTAGTATTGGTGTAGAAGCAGGTAAGATGCAGAGCCGGTTACAGAACGTAACATAGGCTGAATAGTTAGCAATGGTGGTACTTGATATTTAATATATATGTATATCTGAGAGTCATTCTTATTTCCATGAATGTTGAAACCATTTTAATTAATCTTACTATTTTAATTATTTTTCTATTGTATTTTTATTTTAGTGCTTTAATTTTCAAATCAGTTTTTTTAAGTGTTGTTTCTAATTTAAAAACTAATTTTTACATTTTAAAAATTTTATGTTTGTTTTGATTGGTGATATTTTAAATACAAGCCCTTACTATTTTACTTTCAAAATTAAAAAAATATATACTCTTAACATTTTAATATTATGAATATATACTTGAACTCGGGAGCTTTTTGAAATACTTCACTCGAAAGAAAAAAAAACAAGCTTGCAGACCCTTTATATTTATATATCCTTTTATAAATATAGAGGCTTTTAATACTCTGAACCTTTGATTGTATATTCTCCAAAAATATTCACATTTAAATAATTTTGAACGTAGTGCGCACTTTAATTGGGCTGTACTCAAAGTTGTTGGTGCCACGTTTATTGTCCCTTACAGACCAACAAACAACCAACGCATCATTAAAATACTCTAGGAACGATAAATTACACTCTTAAAAATCTAAATACAACTTTAGTTTGAGGAAAAGTTGGCTAGGTGGTAAAACACCAATAATCGGTCTCTACTTTTATGTTATTTTTCAAAAAAACTTTTTTTTATCATGCTTAGCAATAGGATTGTGTGTTGTCCACGATGCAAGTCATTAGTTTGTGTTTCGTGTTCTCTTTGTCGAGACATGCTGCATGTTGATGAAATGTACTGGGCTGTTGAGAATATTGAACATGGAAGTTTGTGGAGGTCACAAAGATTGATGTCATTTTGTAAAAAAAGAAAAAGTTTTGGTTAGTTCAAAATTAGAAAATGAAAAAATATAATGATCCTAGTCTTAAGGCTGATATTAAGAAGTATATCCATGTAATTTAATTTTAAAGTATATTCTTATTTAAGATGGGATGGAAAAATTGTGAATATACTTGCAGTTTTTATATAAAAATATTTTTAGCAAATTGGATCAAATATTTATTAAGTAGAAATTTATAGTTTAATTTTTATGGGTATAGTAATTTCAACAGTTTCTAAATATCGGTCGAGGATGCCCTAGAATTTGACGTACACTTTATTTATTCACTTAAAAAGAGTATCGTCAATTGCTAATTTATTAACTTTATATATTCAAGAGCTGTTGAAATTACTAAGTGTAGAAAATTAAATTCTATGATTCTACTGGAGCAATATGTGATTTATTTTGGCTAAAGAAATGGTTTGTTATTAAATCTGTGAGAGCACAGACATTTCCTAGAGTTCCCGTGCATCAAACAAATTAATAATTAGCTCAGCAGTCTACAGCAACATCCAGCTTTGGCGTAAACATTTTAATTTATAGATAGGTGAATAAACCAAATAGTTATTTAATTTTTAATATATATTTTAAACTAAATGTACCAGTTTCTGAAAATAATTAATAAAATAAAATTTCATCTTATTGTGATCATATTTTAAAGACTATTTTTGTTTGTTTTCCCCCCAAGGAATCTTTTTAACCTTTTATAGGATATTCGAATTTAAGTACGCTTATGGATTAAGCGAAAATATGGTATAACTTAGAGTAAATGTATATACATTTGCGTGGAGGGATAATAGTAAACCATTTTGATTAAAAATCGCATCAGGTCACCTGGTCAGGATTAGAGCACCAACCTCCCTTTCCCTTAAAAACAAGACTAAATTAGCCCGGAATTTAACCTACAGGTCTACCAATGTGGATTTAAAGATAGTTCAAAAATTACTTTATTTCTTCTCTGGGCATTAACAAGGTTAATGCGGGTTTTAATAATGAATCCGATATAAAATGGAATAATAAGCACGCAAATAAATAATTAAAATTTCAGAAACGGACAACCGTTTAGACGTAAAATAAAACTACTATAGAATGGAAAATTACATTAGCTTCAATATAAGAAAGATAGTACCTATTGAAGCCTCAAATATCTATCGTTGCATTAAGTTTAGAATAGTTTGTACATAACATAACTAATTTTAACATAAAAGTTAGTTCATCCTGTAATATAATAGCTTATAAGTTTTTCATTGGTCTGGGAATCTCGTTATTTAGACAATAATTGGCAAAGCCATTAAACCTACGTTTTTGTAGAGCTAGGTTGGGATTTATGAACTTATAAACATTCAATTATTCCTAGGTAAATATTCCTTACAAGAGTTTATATTCTCTAAAAAAATCTACTTTAAAATAAATTATAACTGTTTACACCAGAATTTAAACAAGTGCCGCCCCAAGTGAATATGTTTGAAGCATATTTAATTACCCACTTTTTTCAATTTACATTATATGTTTTACTTTTATTTTTCTGGTCTAAAAGTTATAAAAAACTGGTATCTGTGTATTTAGTTATATGTATATATATATTAGCTAACTACAACCAATAAATAAACATACTGCCACATTTTGACTTACAATAAATGTGTCATTTCGAATACTCTGTTCTAGATAATATGCAGACAATTAGAAATCTAGAATTAACCTATCACCTAAACAGTTAACATACATTAAGACAAATATTTGTTTCCCAACAAAACAAAAATAGCTAACACAAATGATAAAAGAAAACATATCAAAGATTTAATCTAAAAAAATATACAATCTACGTGTACTTTTCTTACTCCCTAATAAGGTTACTTGGCGCTGAGTAAAGACGTTTTGTAGTCTTTCAGAAATCTCAGGTTATTAAGAAGTGCTTTGTTATTTTAAAATGGGGTTCCCCAAAGTGGATGAGAAAGGTATCAACATGTCATTCTAGGATTAAAAACCTTACATAAGGTTTTAATTTAAAATAATCGTGAAAAGTTAAAATTTGCTCATTTTTTACATCTCACATGAAATGTCACGCCTCTGAGTGTAAGTGGTGAGAAACATTGGTACAGCTTTCTTCCTAATAAACTAAGTAATGTTTTAACAGGGTCAAAATAGACCATTCTAAGCTAATTAAATATTGATTTAGTGGTTTTAACGCCTCAGAACTGACATTTTCATAGTTAGCAATGAAGTGAGAGGATATTTATTTATCTTCAAGTAAGTGCTGCCTACTACCCTTAACATGAATTTATATTATTTCCCCATACAAAAATATAATACATTTTACATCTTTCCACATTTACAATCAATCAAACTTATTTCAATGCCTTACACTTCAGAAAAATAATAACAACATTTTTGTTTTAAAAGACTGTATTAAACTTATAAAAGACATAAAAAATCACCGTCAAATCATCCAAAAATATCAATGCTTGAATCCCGATCGGGTGGACAGTAGGTTGTTATTTTTATAAACGGTTTTGCGCTCACCAGTCATGCAAATATGAGTTCACCTACTCTAAGTTCAACCTTTCTCAACCCCGGCCCCAGCAGTGTAAGTATGCATACGCCTATAACCCAAACAGTTTAGGGGAAAGAAGTGATAAAAAAAGATTTGAATAATCAATAAGTTGTAAAGAACGACTTTTACAGTTATCTACAGTTAATTTTAACCTACTAACATATTTGATAAATACAGGATGTTCGGAAAATCAACGCCCAGACTGCACTTATAGTTTGTTTGAACCAAATGTAATACAATATCCATTATTTTTTTATAACATGAAAACTATAAATATATTATTAAATTGTTTTCAAAGTTTCGTGTGCCGGAAGAGCAGAGCTGTGCGAGCATGCGAATACAACAGGATGCATAGAAATTAGGCACGCGGCACTGTACATGTAATAATGGCAAGCACTTTCTGTGATGTATGACCGTTATTGATGACCCTCAGAAGGTATTCCCATTTCTATATGGACTGGTGTGTTATTTACTATTAATTGTGATGTTCTGCTTCCGTGCTCCAGGATGTTAAGGAGTGCAGTGCCGTGCGCCTAGCCCCTATGATAACTTTGTTCACGCATGCTTGCACAGCTTTGCTCTCCCGACACTGTACGCCAAAACTTTGAAACAATTTAATGGTATTAGCTTTGTTTTCTGGATGTAAGTGTTTTGGGATTATGTATTACTTTTGGATAAAACAAACCAAATAATGTGAAGTTTGGGCGTTGAGTTTCCGAACATCATGTACATGGTTCCACATAATCGTAAAATATTTCTCATTTGGTATATTATCGATTGGGAATTTTTTTTTTTTAAAAATAAGTAAAATTAAGTTTCCCTTATAAAACCAACATATCACCTTGTTAATTATAATAAACATTAATAATACAAATATTACCCGCTTCAGTGCCTACATGGTCTACTATCGCAATAGACAAGACTGCCAATGACGGGAATATTGTGGTTCGATAACAGTTGGGTGTAATGAGTTTTTTCCATTAATGGTTATCTCACTCTCTCTCAACGCAAATGCGGTTACACCTCCTCTAAATCCAACCTTTCTCATCCCTCTACCATTAGCGTAGTTAGTAAATAAGAGCATAACCTCATCTGTAGTAAGACATGGTGCTGAAAATATAATTTATACAGGCTGACGCGAAGATACACAATTTAAATTAAATCAAAAAGTTAATTATCAACAAAGTTTAAATTTTGATAAAAGTTCATTTATTAAAGTAAAATTAACACAAATTGTCATTTATCACGTAAAATTATCTTCAAATAAAAATTAATAATACATTATTAAAACAACTTTTGAAAAATTTCAAAATTGTATAGACCACCATTAGTTAACTACCCGTAAATGAACTTTTTTAAGAAAAATACAAACTTCTCAGATACGCATTTTAAACCAAATCGTGATAGTAATTTTTAAAAGATTTTAAACTTTCAAAAATTGGTCATCTGTATACTACCCTTTAAAAATTTATTAGTCGCAGAAAAAGTTTATAATGATATTTGTTTTGTCAAAAAGTCCCCAGATATCCATTTTAGAACTAATCCTAAGGTCCACTTAAAAATATCCTTGGGAAATCAGACATTTGCCACTAACTATCCTTAATCTAAGTGCTAGAGTAAAAATTAGAGCTATGTCCTAAGGTAGTCCAATTTTACATCCAAACATCAAATTTTAACAAAATCCATAAAACCGTTTTGGCTCTAGCCTCAGGGATAGCCGTACAGGCGAGGCAGACAGACGAACAAACAATATTGCAAGACCCAATTTTTTCAGGTTAGTTGGTACATAGCACATATGAATTTAACAAAATCTCAAAGCTGAAAATATTAACGAATATTATTTTATCTTTCTACATGTGAAAGTAAAAATTACGCTCTGAGTTTGTAAAAAAACCTTAAATAGTAGATTTTTTTAACTATGAAATATTTAGAAAACAAAAAAAAAAACAGATTCTTGAATATTTTGACAAGAGACAAATTATATCACTCTGCATTCCCTTTGAAAAATTATATTGTTCTGTTTCTAACCTAAATGGGGAAGAGGTTAGAGGTTATAGGATGTTAAAAAATCTCCCTCTCCCTGTAGTCGAGGTTAGAGTTACGTTACGAGCGTAGCCGACGTAGCATAACAGCCCAGTTTCGGTACTAAACAGTGAGAATACTTCTTCAAGACGTAGAGTACGAAAACATCAATATATCAAGAGAAACTTCCAAATGTTTCTCTTTTTTCTGGTCGCCTCTTTAGTGTTGCTACTTTACCATGAAAACTTCTTATGGGGGGCGAGTAACAAAAGAATACCAACATTTAGAAAATAAAAGCGTCGTTCTCTCTTCTTGAAGGTTTGAAGTTTCCTATAGAACCACCTTTAAAGAGTCATTATTTGTTGTTAGTGCTTGACACACATGCACACTAACTACCAGGATGGGCATACCTTGATTATAAATAATTCTAAACTATCAAAATCCTGCTCCCTTTTAATTTAAATGTATAAATCCTTAAGAAACTTTCAGGGGTGAATTTTCGGTTACAGCAATGTAGCTTAATTAATCAATGAAATTAAACATAATTTAATCTATTAATGTTTAATTTGTTCTCTAAGCTACCAATACTTATCGTTAGAGTCTCAAACTTTCAAATCTCACAGTAAGATGAGATATTTCAACAAAGTAGAAAGCATTTAGGAATACTTTTTACGGAAAAAATATTCTAGTTTAACTTGTCGGGGGGGAAAAACCTATATCTGGGTCAAAATGAGATGTGCTACTCTTTCGTTAAACTTTCTTCATTATTGGTTTACTAGCTGTGATTGAACCATGCTCATTATAACATTATTAATAGTTTAGATACCAGTGGATTCATCGCGATAAAAAGGTAAACATGAATATCTTTGTGTTGGGGATTACAATGGGTTTAGTTCTTTAGTTTTAAACATTTGGTTACACATTTTAAAATCTCTATTGTAAATTTATATCATCCATTATTGATACAAATTGAAAGGTCAATGTTCCTAGTTCTAGAAAATATTATTATTATTATATTAATTCCATAATAAGCAGCGCTGTCAACGAACCAAACAAATCATGGCAGCACCAAAAATGGCATAATTGTAACCTTCGGAATGGTTGCTCCGTAGAGACTTAATTAATAAGGAATCGGCCGCCTTGTTATTGAACTGGTTCTCGAATTCTCAGAGCAATTGTGCAGTGGGCCGTGACCAAACTACACAAGTCGTGATGTTGACTGCCCATTTCATTGATAACTGAAAGAAGATTACCAATCAAACGTGTTCTGAAATTATGACAGTAGGCCCTTCCCTTCCCCGTACACAATCTCCCAAATATAAATATTTCTGATTTTTTTTTAAATATATATTATTTATTTATTTATTTATTTCATAAGAAGGTAAAATACAAACGACGTCTGAAATATTTATGTTATTTATTAAGGTAAACTACTAAAGCTAGTTTTGAATATATATTTTTAAAAGTAAAAATATAGATTTTAGATCACTATAAGATTAAAATGTAAAAAAAAAAAACTTTTTCTTATATTTTCTATACCAAATTAACTCTTTGCCCTTGAAAATCATCCCTAAGTTAACTAAGAGGGGATCATTTAAATCTTATAAGATAATATATATACATATAATATATATTACAATTACGACTTTGTCTAATACTACTAAGGGAAGAGTTCGATCATAAATACCTATTTTATACATTTTTTCTGTAAATAAAATTACGCATTTGGCTCTGTTTTCATACTTAATTATCAATTCATGTCTATGTTTTGTCTTTAACTAAATTACAAATAGAATATATTTAACTAACTAATGTTTTTATGCACTAAATAAAAATGGTCGAATATTCAAACTCTTGACTTGGAAGTGTATTATTTTAGGCTATGTTAGTACATAAGTTATATTGGGCTATTATAACGATCACATGGGTCCCTAAGCACTTGACTTCGTACTAACCTAGACAAAACATATACCAATCCTAATACACATAGCCAATCTACTGGATACTTGTATTTGTATCAGGAAACGAGTCATAACCCCAAATACAAAATAGCTTATGGCACCGTATGGATTTGAAGGAGGATACTACATTATATGGTTGGATATCATGACCATTCTGTTATTGGCATGAATCTATTTTCAATTATTGGACCATCACAACTCCTCGATTATAAGGGATGAAAACTTTGATTGGAAAAGGGAAGATGTTCGGGCGGTAAAGGAACAATCCCACTTGATACCTCCTGCACTACACCCTTATGCTCTCCTGACCAGCAACTAATGGCCGCATTTAAACGGTCGTTTCTATGCATGTGATGGACCCCTCTAGGGCTGCAAATCATCCGTGCGGACCCCCTACACCCCCATTACGTGTTATATTAGTCATGCAAGAAGACCCTCCCCCTTTCCCTAGCAACCCGTCTTACGTCTTATTTTATATCCTAACCCCCCTCTGCTCCCATACTTTCTTGGAGGAAGGTACTAATAAATGGACTGCTTGAAACCAAAACGCTGGCGTTTGGAATATATTTGGGTTGGTTGGCATGTTTCTGACATATGGTGCATATATGGGGTAAGAAAAAACAAATCAGGTGTATGAATATTTAACGGCTGCGGGTAGTAAATCTGTCTGGGCTTGTATCTATAAATTATTGCCTATCCGTGAGAAATGAGAAATGCTCAGTGTCTCATTGGTCAGGGGGCTGCACCCAGGAGAAGGTACCCAGTTACACCGTGCCTCTTCATTAGAATTAATTGACAATTAGGTGATCCAATACATTAATTATCTCCATTGGTCAGACATCTGACTAAATCATTAAAGATCCAGGGTTCACTGGGTTCATTCATTAAAATTATTTAACTATTATATTAGGTGATATGACAACCTTTTTTCAGCTGGTAGCACATCTTCCTATTGAGGTAAGGTTCCCGGGTTCATTGTGCACATTATTATTTTTTATTTACATCCAACGATGTTTCCACTTTGTCGCCTGGGTCAGTTTTTTATTTAAGCCATATATTCTCCACTACCGGCTTGCTAAGCCTGTCGTAGATTCATATGTCTTATAATCTAGCCTAAGACTAGGACAGGCACACCATCCAGTCCTTGGCCATTAATTCATAACAATGAAAGGGTAGCCCCACATTTCACTAATGATAAATGTTTCGGCCTTGCCGGGAATGGAACTGGAACTCTTAGTTCTGTAGACATACACGCTAATGACTGAGCTAAGGTGTCGGATTGCACACAAATAATTATAATTACTAAACAATTGGGTAACCCGGCAGTCCAGCACTTTATTTCAGCTGGTAGCATATCTACCTTGGGAACTAAGCGTCCCATTTGTGATTCCTGGCATAGCCATAAAATAAATAATGGATATTTCACCTTTCACAAATATGAATTAACGTCCTGAAGATTAATAACTGTGTTTGCTTCATAATTTAGCTAGTTTATTTCATTTGCTTATTTTATCCGTTGGTTCAGAAAGTGAAGGTTAAATATCTCAAATGATTTTTTTTTATGTTTGTATGGGTTGTTTTACTTTCCACCACCCCTTTTTACACATTCTGGGTTTTACAACTCATCCAAACCACCCATATATTTACACTTATGAGATATGGTTGAGTGAAGTACAACGTTAGAGGAAGCTTACGCACATTTGTACGGAAGGAAAGTGAGTAATGGTATGGAAAATAACTTGAGATCCCCTGACCAGAATTCGAAACTCAACCCCCTAGTAACCAGTCAATTAGACAATACAAGACTAGATCCTTTTGAGTATCAGCCCATGAATATCTTTCAAACATACATCTCGTATGTTTAATTAGTTTCGTAAATAATTGGATGGTGGTTGAAAAGTAAAAAGTAATCAACATAGTGACTAATAAAGGACCATTTCAATTTCCAACCGACGCAATCATTAGAAGCGACGCTTCCCCACAGAAGCGTCTCTTTAAAATAAATGATAGCGTAGGAGTTCTCATTAAGCTAGCAACACAGAACAATGGTGGAAGTTAATTCTTGGGGGGATTCCTCATGCATATATGAGTGGTATTTTTTTTAAAAGTGTACAAATAGATGTAAAATGGACTGCTGTCATTTTTTAAGCTATTCTGCCTCTCAATTCTTGCTGCTTAATTACGAGAGACACACACAGATAGTACGTTTAGAAACCTTTGGGGAGGAGAAATGGGTTTTGCGGTCTATTTCCTGATAGATGGCTTCCAAAAATATTATACTCCTCTGAAAGTGGAGAAAAATGACACATGTCACTCATTGGTTAAATTTGGTGGGAAATGGTAGTAAGAACATACGATGTCTATTTTTGTCGGTTTTACTTAACGTGGGCTTTATAAAAAAGAGCTTTGTAATCAATCAAAACTTAGACCCTGTGCTAATTATTTGAGTATATGAATTACAGCTCAGTTTCAAGAAAATTCTGTGAAAAAAATTAGGAACATACTGAGTCTTTCTAAGATTCTTACTACTATCGCACAAAATGTAAATTGTATTTATGATTATCTAATATAATCCTAAAAATTATAGCACTTGCTGGAATTTTTTTATTTTAATTACCCCAGGGCTTCAATAGAATTTGTTAATCAATTTTATAAAACTAGTTTTTTGAAAGTCTTGAAATATATACCTTATCTACTCTTTAGATTTGCTAAATTATAGATTTTCAAAATTTATTTGTAAGGCTGGACATATACGGTATCGAACATTATGTGTTAACACATGACTGAATAAAAATGTTTTTGTGTCAATAAACAAGTTTGTGTGAAGGTAATTTTGATCATGGAACATGATGGAACTAAACACTATAAAATATTTTTTTCTTGTCAAGATGGAGGAGGGTGATGTGGAGTTAGCTTTGTTGCTGTGGTAAAATTGTACTATGAATGCCTCTCCTGAACAAATACTATTAGTTTTTCTACTTCTAGCTTGGCAGTAGATAGTCCTACATCCTTTCTCTTAAGCTTTAGAGCAGACATGTTGCTACTACAAAAAAAACGTCAACCACAAACTAACCTCAAATTTAAGAGCGTTCATCATAGTAGGCCCAACTTAGAGACCGGCTCGCATCTGTGTTTGTGTGTGTATGTGAAGTTAAAGGGAAAAGCAAAGACCAAGAAAATGTGCCAGAAATGTGTGTAGTGCACTCGTATTTGAATGAATACTCGGAATGTCCGTGGTGACGATGGGGGACAAAGTGACAGAGTTTCTTGTGAATAGCTACGGTATATCACTATTTCGACCGAATAAAGATTTCTGCACATGTTTATCTGTAAAACCATTCTAAAATGGTCAAAAACCACATTTTCATTGCAATTTTTATCCAAACATCATTTAATATTTCAATAATGTTCAGTAATGGAAACTTTTATTAACTCTTTAGTTCCATTAATGTTTATTCAGAAGTTATCCACGTGCAATAGTATTCGTATAAATCTACGATTTCTAGCCGACTCTATCACTTTTGATTGGAATGTGATTTACGTTCCAGCTCAACAACCTGCGTTGCCAACGAGATGGTTACGCACGCGCAATATAAAATGTGTAATTAATTTTGTTTCATGAAACTTGGGAGCGAGGAAGATGGTTGATTTGTGCAAACGTGTGTTGTCATCTAATTATGTGTCATAGTGTGCAATAGTTTTGTTCGATCATGTTCTACGCAGTGTGTGTACTCGCTCCATTTGGAAACAAGCACTCAAGAAAGCTCCACACATGGTAACACAAAAATGTGTTGTTCCATCGTGTGTCAACACATAATATTCGATGCATCCAACCTTTATCAAAATATTTTCTCCATCTACAAAATCTAATTTATTTATTACATTTTGATATTGATGTTTTAATTTTTACTTTAGAATGGTACTTGCTTGTCTTTAAACATTATCTTTTTTAAACAAAATTTAAATTTTACTTTATCTAATGCCTAGTGTAAAGGAAGTATTGTGATCGCAAAAAGAAAAAAATATATATCACGAGATATTAATGATGTTTCATGATCCGAAACAATTTTACTGATCGTGCTAAAACTTTATATCTAAGGTTTTCACAAGATTACTAAGAAAGTTTTTTTTGAATCATCTATTCAACCCAAAATTTAAGGGTAGTTTATTTAAGGATGGAAATAGAAAAATTAATACTATCAAAATTGGCTCTAATAATTAACTTTAAATTTCCTATCCAGGCAGAAACAAAATGGGAACTCTCAATTTCCTACGAAAATTACTTAAATGGTGCTTTACATGAGCAGAAATCTCAAATTTGGATCAGTTTTCCGTTAATATTTGAGATACAAAATAACGAATTATCGCAACTATTCGGAATAAGTAGCTTTCTTTTAAAATATATTTTTATAAACAAGTTGTTTCCAAGATAACGCCAAATATATTTTTAAAATTTGGGTCTGGGAAATTGATTGTTAAGCTATTTGATGAACAGAGATGCTACTTTTTCCTCAATTTGATTCTGCCACCATGCATATTATTTCATATTTGCTCTTTAGTGGAGTGTTTCTGTGACAATGTATTTGATTTAGTTTCACATTTCTCACTAGTTTTGAGTTAATATACCAATTTTTTAGGTAAGGGTGAGAGAAAGTATGTGCACCCAACCATTTACAATTATTTTTCTTCTTTTATATTTAATTAGCACAAAAGAACAGGCCCAAACACAAATTGTCTAGGACTTATTTCATAGCACTGCAGGAGGTACATTTGTAATACTTTATCAAATTTAAATGTCTTCCACCTTCAATAGTCGTGATCTTTAGTTTGCCTCTGTCAATATTTTAGAAGTGTTTAGATGTGTACATACAGTAAATTTGATGTGAATTTCACCTTTTTTATATAGTTTTGAATTTTTTGTGATAGTTATTAATGGGGAAATAAAAAATTCAAACTATTTATAATATATGTAAATTTATCAAAATTGTATCAACAATCATAAATATCTAATTATACTACATTTAAATGAAAATTTTCTGCAACTGCACAACTTATACAAAAAGCAAAAATGTATCTTCATCGTTGATTGTACCCTTTCCTAGTTTTCATTAGTTTGTATTTAGGAAGGCTTTTCTTTAGAATACATAGAAATAAGCTTAGAGGAAAACAAACGTTAGCCTATCCAAATCAGTATATATATTGCACCTCTGGGCTATTATTTGTAGTCCAGTTTGTGGAAAGATTATTCAGTACTAATGTATTGTACCACCGCCCAGGGGACGTCCGGATGTACTAAACGTACTGTACAATCTTTCCATGGAGACTCTTCCCACGTCCTGAGGATATGGTGTATCAAACCTGGGACCCCTAGGCTCGTTGCAAGGTGCACTGGTAACTTCACCATGGGGCAAGTTAACCATATCACTGGTTACTTGGTATGTATTTATTTTAAGCACCACGTCTTACTACCCGTTCGGGGCTTGCATGATATAAGGCATCACTCTGGCGATAGACTGAATTACCACTGAAATGTAGATATGGGTTAAAATCCAATTCTTGGTGTACTGAGTGTGGTTTTCCCTAATTGGCTTGCACTTCTCTCTACACACAAATGCTCTTAGATCTCATATGCATATTTACTCATCCTTGTTCTATTAGTAATAGACCTTCGTGATCTTGGGGTAGAGTACTTTCCTCAGGACCCGATGTTCGTGGGTTCAAATCCAGCTGAGGCCGGTGGATTTTTCTCAGACGATAAAAATATGTAGCACAAATTCCTTCGAAGGGAAATAAAACCGTTTGTCCTATGTCGATTATGGTATGTAAAAGAAACCATCAAGACATATGAAAATGCCTTTCCAGCAAAATTAGTAGAGCCGTTAGCGCTTGCTCATAAAAAAAATCAGTGTAGAAGGAAACGGAGAGCCACCATTCTTCTTTAAAACCTCTACATGGGATTTCTACCAGATGGTACAGGCAGCACTAGCAAGCCGAAGGAAAGAGTGTGCGCCCCACTTCGGATAGAAATCCCATCAAACCAAGCTTCGGGTGGTTGAAGAACGGTGGAGAATAATATTATTGTAAAAATGCAGATAGCCTCTAAACGATTTATGACATTTAAAAAAAACGGCAGTACTAACACCTAACTTAATTATTTTCGATAGCATGTCAAATGAATAGGTACACATGCTTCTAGATATATTAGATACAAATTGTTCATAGATAGACCTATTGTATCTACTCAGAGTAAATTACTCATACTATATTTCAGTAAAGTTTTACTAACAAAATGGGCACTCAAACACTCCTCGATTTTCAACAGTGAATCACCCATAAAACGAGGGATATGTACTATAATTATTAAAGTAACAATTATGTACTACACAATAATAATAATGATGATAGTACTGGTAATAATGAGTGTAAAAATGATCATAATAATAATTATTATTTATATTTATTTACTATAATTATATTTGTTATTATGTATATTATTATATGTATTAATTATTATATTATTATTATTATTAGAAATGTAGTATAAAATGAACTATTTTCTTTCTTTTTAATCCTAAATAATCATTAATTGAAATTTTAAAAAATATATTAAATTATTATGTGGTCTGTCTTTCAACAGGTTCATTGCCTTGTCTGAACTGAGTCTTCCAGCATGTTTCAATATCACCTTCCTTGTTTATGGCATGAAACTTAATATTCTTTCGTTGTTTGAGGTTACCAAACAGTTACATTTGCGATCTTCCCGGCCCCCTTTCTCCAATTTTTCTTTCCACGACATCACTCAATAAGCCATTTATTTTCATAGTGTGACCCATTCAGTTGGCTTTACTTCCTAGAATCACCTGCATGATTGTTCTCCTTTATTTACTTTTACATAACTTATTTATCATATTATTAATATAAAATAATATAAAACTACCTATTTATCAGACAACAGACCTTATTGTTTTGGCTCTTTGATTTTTCTAACTTTTCTGTTAAAGTAATTTCTTGTTTAAACCACGCCTTAAAACTTATCCAGTTTATACACAATTTAATTATTGTACAAGTATAAGGGCGAGGAAAGTAAAGTTTAGATTTAGATGGAAGAAAAGTTTGAAATAATTTAGGAAATAACCACTCTCAGTACACCCAGCCAGGATTCGAATCTCAACCTTGCTGACAAACTATACGAGATGAGCTTAACATTTAGTCAGCATTCTCACAGATGCGGGCAGTAAAAATAGTTTTAAAAAAATGGTCACATATCTTTTTGACGATGACTGTACAGCAATTAGAAGCCGGTACTACTACTACTAGAAACTTCTCGCCCCCCTTTCACCCCTCTGGTTTGACGAGTCAGTTTTTAATGTTCCTCACGTCACATCATTAAAGAAGGGTCCTCCAAAGCCCACCACAAATTAAAGCAGCCCTTCTTCAACCCTCATTTGTGAGGGTAATTGCTGGTACTAGTCTATTTCATAATTATTGTTAGTATTCGCCCACATCCCTTACCATGCAAGGAACCATTTTCACTTATCTATGAACCGCACCTTTTGTTATGAGACAAATATACCTCGAAGAGTCCTGAAGACCATCTTACCTTTATTTCACGCTATACTATGCAGCTGTTTTTTGTTTTGTACTATTTGTCAATATTTTAGAAATTAATTAAATTCTGGAATCATACGGTCAGTATCAAAGCTAACTGCTATTTAAAGTAGCAGGGAGGGTAGAAAGGGGTAGTTTGAAACTAAGTACACCCCTGCTGTTAGCGTGTATAAGGGATTTAAAAACCACAATGATGTAACACATGTGAATACCTCCTCCCCCACTCATCCTGCTGAGATTCGAATCTTAACCACCTTTCAGATGCCCTAGCTCAGTTGTTATTGTAATAAGGGTTTTGGGTTTTATATCCTGAATGGCCGAAAAACTAATCACTAATTAAATTGGGGCTCTTACTTTCAAAGTGGTTAAAACCAAGCCAAGGTCAACGAATTTTTCTTGGCCGATAGCAATCCGTAGTAAAACTTCCTCCCATGTCTATTGTGGCATGTAAAATAACCCTGGAAGTCTGTGAATATACCTTTCCTGAAAATAATGGTAGGGCCTTTAGCGCTCTCTCTCTCTCTCTTGTATGGAAGGGAATGTAGAGCTACCACACTTCCTGAAATCCCATAGTATACGGGATTTCTACCAGACAGTGGAGGCATACCTAACCAACTGAAGGGCTGAGTGCATGCCCAACTCCCGATGGTTATAAATCACATCAAACCAAAATTTGGGTTTTTTGTTTTAAATAATACCAAAAATAAAGTGAATTGTTAACAATGTAAATTTTTATATTTTTTAATAATAATTAAATTTCCTTTCTATCAAAATCCTATTATAGCTAAAATCCAAGCTCTGTTAAATTATCACGCCTACTCTGAAGTGTATGTGTATTTCAATTCACCCAAGACAACAAAAGCAAAGCAACTTACAAAGGGACTTAAGGCAATGTAGCTTAACCAGACATTTAAGACAAAAGGATTGTGAAGGGGGACGAGGAAGAGGTAGGATTATAGTTGGCAGGAAGAAGGTGGAGATTGGGGGGAGTATAAAGGTGGAAGGTGGGCGTGACCAGTGTTTGGACGTAGGATCACCCCACAAGGGGAGGCGTTGTACCCCACTGTAACTACAAGATGTCCGCCACTACGAGAACAATCTCCAATTATTCATTGGGGCACCGCTGCGCTTTGGTCTTCTCGCTATTGAAACTCTCTGGGATACTAGAGTAGAAGAGGAAGGGAGCAAAGGGGGTTGGGGAGGGGGTCAGATACCCCCTATCGTCATATTCAACCCAAAACTTGTCACAAGAGCCATGTTGTTAACTATTGTGTAAAACATAGTTACATCAATAACGGCATGTCTCATTTTTTAAATAAACAATTGTTTGTCAATTGCGTATGTTTTTTACCTTATCATATCAAGTAAGATAAAGTATTGTAATAGTAATTAAATGGCACGATGCACTGTACAGACATGCTCCCATTATTATCATAAAATAAACATTAACCAAGAACTTGTAAGATTTGTGAAACAAAATAATTGGTCTATACATTACTGTAGAAACACTACAAAGATCGTAAATAAAATAATATACACTGCTACACTTGGTTATTAGAAACTAGGAACACCTTTACAAAATATTTGAGAAAAGAGAAATATCTTTGCACCAAAGAGTATAAGAAATCAAATTTATTTTCAAAGACCTGAATTTAAAAGTGTTATATTTTTGTTTATAGCTGAGAGATTATTGGTTTTATTAAAATATATTTTAAAAGGGATTTATATAATTAATAATACTACAACTTTAAAATAGTAAGTTATTTCATATCTCAAATAGTCACGGAGAAATTATGATAATTAGAAAGTCCACCCTATGTAAGGAATCAGTCATTTTCATGAGAAAATGAGAATTGCCATCTTGTTTATAACGATAAACAGTGTATACATCTCAAATTTAATCAAAATCGCTAAAGCTAGTTTCGAGAAAAAAAAATTCTCTTTTTGCCTTTCAGTAAACTACCCTTTTTTTAGGGTTGGATATTCAATTCCAAAAACCCCTCAGGGGGACCTTATAAATACCTGGTATACCAAATTTTAGCCCAATTGGTAAAATAGTTTCAGCTCTAGCCCATGGTACAGACAGATGGCATTACGAAATCATTTTTTTTTGTTTCAGGGGGTAATGAAATGTCGACATTTATCAAATCTCATGTTTGATTTCTTTTGGCGATCACAATATATTCCCTCCGAAATATCGAGAGAAAGTAAAAAATTGATCTCATGATTATGACGAATCTTTACTATTTATGGGAACACGAACCCAAAATGTGGATTTAACTATTCTGTCTGTCCCTAGCCACAGATCCAAAACGGTTGGATGGATTTGGTTTAAGCTTGATATCAATGTATCATAGCGCCCCATCTCAGGCCTTTAAAAAAAAACTACCCTTTAAATTAAGGGTAATCTACTAATAAGTGATATTTTGAAATAATTTTTTTTCTAAAATGGCTCTAATGATTTTGATTCATATGTATGTTTGGTGGATTGTGTTGTATGACGAATAGTACCGCGTACTTGTTTTTTTGTTGAATACTTGTCTATGTGTAGTTTACTGATGACTTATTTGTCAAAATCTTGAAATATTATACAAACTACTCTAATAGGTTTGTTCAAAATTGATATTTTGGAAATGTTTGACATATTAATTTGCACTCTTCCCTGGTTTTTTTGGATAAAATTTTGTTTAAAAAACTTTAAAATGAGTTTGCAATAACTTGAAATATTATAAAAATTGCTTTAACGATTTGGTTCCAGACGGGTATCTTGGGAGTGTTTGACATTACAATAAGTGAAATAAGCTTATATATTTGGTTTGATTAAAAACTCGATAAAGGGTTTTAACTGATAGGTGATGTTTGATAGTTCGGATTATTTTGAAAATGACTCTAACGATTTTCTTAAAATATAGATCTGGGGAAGGTTTGACATGAACATGACAAATAAGGCTGTATACGTGTTGTTGTTGTTTTTTTTT
>CABFVX010000129.1:0-30164 GCA_902151425.1 Timema shepardi | reverse complement strand
GATTTGGTTGAAGGTATACAAAATAATCACACAATAGTAGTTAACAAATAACTGCCTTTTTGTAAAGTTTGGAAATGAGGAGTTAGGTACTTTCCTGTTGCTCTCCTCATTTCCACAGTGAGCTTTAAAGCTTAGGCAGCACTTTTTTTTTAGCACTGCGTCTTACTAACCATTCAGGTTATACGCTTAAGTACTAATTATGATAACAGGTAAGGAATTGAGAAGGTCGAATTTAGAGGAAGTGAACCAACCTTCACGTGGATGGAGAGTGGAAAACCGTCTAGGAAAAACCACCCCCAGTTCACCCAACCGAGATTCGAACCTCGATCTCCCCATCCTCGGCAGCTAACTACCCCACTGTGCCGGGTCCTAAGCGTAACTGAAGAGACGTACTAGGGGAATGAGGGTGAGGTAATTTCCCGTTGCTTTCCTCACTGAGCCAGAGGCTAAAATTGCACATCAGTCTGCTAAGCTACTGAAATGCAAATACCAACAGACCTACATGGGACCCCTTCATTCTATTCACCACAGGGATTGGCTGAATACTGAATGTTATGTGTTTATTTTTTATTGTAAGAAAATCTCTATTTTTTTCAAAAGAGAGACTGACACAGATCAATAAAAGCAACAACTTGGTTACGGACCTAACATGAGTAGCCTACGGGAAACGCACCTGCATTGACGTGTAGAATGCATGGGAAACAGTGATAAATAACATGTGGAAAACCATTTCCAGTTCACCTAGACAAGATTCAAACTACAACCTCCCTCTCACTGGCAATCTAGTCTAGAGCGAATTGACGCCTTAGACCATGTGAACACTGGTGCGAGTATTATACATAGCACTTGTTTCTGTGGATGAGTGGAAAGGGCGATCAACTCTAGGCTTAGAAACTCCTGTTGGAATCCATATGATGCTTTAAAAATAGTGTAAATATGTCAATGGCTCTACGGGGTGTCTTCGATGTTACAATTACTGGCGCAGGCATTGAATGTGAAGTGTTGAGTGGGTTTAGCTTTGGGTAAAGTCAATCTGCACACTTCAAATAAGGCTTTGTGTTTAAAAATGTCACGTCAAATAATAATGGTGAATTAATTTTTCTAATAATAAGGTGTAGTCTGCTATAGGATTATACTAGCATATCTCCGATTTATCTTTTGTCTCCTACCTTCCTTTCATCCCGGCACTGAACAAGTCCCAAAATGAAAATTAAATCTTGTTCGGAGATAAACTGTAATAGTGGTTACTAGCACTGATTTAAAAATACATTAAATTTAATACTAAGGAACGATATGATAGTGTGTAGCTTTCTGTTTTACACAGTCATAGAAGATATACAACACAACAAACAAACGTAGTTTAAGGTAAAATCCAACAATCTATATAAATAATGTATTCTAGAGAAACGTATTGTACATTTGAGTACACATTGATACACTTAAATTAGTTAAATAAATAAAAGGTGATATTAGGAAAATAAAATCTCTAACGCTTTTACTAAGCAAACTTCATTATTTTAAACTTACAAACTTAAAAGCCAGTCAGTAACAATACTACAAATAATTGTTCTCTACAAAATATATTCAATTGAAGATAGGGTATATAGAGGTGTAATAAGAAGATGGATTTACTAAGGAGGGCTCATCAAAATTTGACGTAAATTAACTTGCTAGATGATGACGTAAATCTGTCTCCTCTTTATATGTACTGCGCGCACTGTACATCTCATAGGATGATGGATCACACTGAATAATAAGAAAACTCTAATACCGAATGATTCTGCTGGTAAATAATTTCCCAATTTATCATTGTCAATAAGTAAAATATGAGCTGCTCTTATATTATGCAAGCCAGTGGTTTTTAGCCCAGTTGATGTGATCAACAACAAAATTGATGGGTTTTTTAAAAGTCGTTATTTTTTCCTTGTAGTTTTATTTTTATGTATCTGTTAGAGGAATTAATATTTACGGTTAAACCTTGTTTAATAATTTAAATTCGTTCCAGAAATAAAAACATTTTTAGGGGCTCAGTTATTGTGATAAAGGACTTTTATGTTAAAAACCCTAATCCATTCCAGAAGCACAGGAAATCAAAATGTATTACTCAAAAAGCCTATTTTTCAAAATATTCACTAGAAGTTCAACAACTTCTCTTCATTGCCTAATTCAATTTTCTTATTTGTTCAAAAAACAGATGTTGTAGTAAGTCCTAGCAACAGTTTAGAAGTTTTGTGAACTTTTTGCAAATCTAGACCTGGAGATCTCAACTATTTTCTGATGAGAATCGGAAACCTTGTTATTATAGTGTAGGGACGGGTCGATACTTTTCGCGATACCTCAATACCATCGACACTTGCGGGTACCGAGTATCAAGCGGGTGGTTAAAATTGAAATGGAAATCAATGAAAAATATATTTGCTAGCTCACAGCAATAACATTTAGGGATCGTAGGTTCACCACACTTAATTGGTATGCTACGTTATGAAAAACAAAAATAGTTTGGTGATAATCCATCAAAAACTGCGGCTGAGGCGGTGGTGTAGAATCGGTATAGTACAACTAGTCGACCACTGAAAACTACCCCATCAACTGATCCAACAAATGCAGAAGAGGATGTTACAAATTATTCAACGAACCCATGCTGTCCCTTAGTGCTAATATTTTCAGTTACTGGAAAGACCGAATCATTTACCCAAATCTAAGGCAGTTTGCAATAAAGTATTTGTGTGTTCCCCCAGCCCCTGTTTTCCCCGAGAGGCTGTTCAGCACAGTAAGTCTGATCTGTGACCAAAGGAGAAACTGGTTGAATCATGAGAGAGTTAACGTGTTGGTTTTCCGAAACAAAATTTGCAGTTGGGAAAGAAAGTTTAATTTATAAAATTTTTAATATTAAGGACAATTGTATATGTATTTCAGAAATTTGTCTTGGTTTTATTTACGTGCTACTTGTATAAAATATTGTTATTTATTAGTTATAGCCTAATATTGATAATGCATCTTAAAATATCCATTAGTGATAATGATTGTGGTATAGTATTTATGTGTATTATTTTAACATAGTGCATAAATTAGTCAATATTAAAAAAAACATAATGAATGTCATGTGGTTGATTCTATATCATCGGTTGGTATCGACTTTCGTATCAGTATCGAGTATCGTGAGAAAATGGTGATATCGATAACGAGTATCTAAAAAAAATTGTTATCAGCCCATCACTATTATAGTGTGTATATATTCAAGGGCTATGTTCCCTGTTTTTATAGTTTTTCTATATTTGGCAATGATTTATTTTTTTATTTGCACAATTACAGGTTTAGTGAGGCCTATTCGCTTTAGTTTTAATTAGTTTGGACGCAATTGCAGATGAATCTGTTCATAATATTGTCTAAAAGTCACTGATATACAGAAGAGCTATTTACATTGTCAGGGCTGTCAATACTGTGTTTACAAACACCAAAGCGTTGCTGATTGATTAAGTTCCGCTCGGATCATTTTTGATCTCTTTGATTCATAAAAATTTGCTACGGTGAGCGTTAAAGACATCTCTAATGGATCCATAACCAGTAATTGGATAAATTTATTGGATATCAATCATTAAACGATTAATAGTTAATTGATTTTGTCGTTGAAAATAGTTCACCTCTACTTGCATACTCAGGAATGATTTGTGATGTCTACAATTTAGAGAGCAATATAGATCAATAAACCAAACTTTAACTAAAGGTTCTCAATATCAGATGTTCACATGGTATAAAACGTCATTCATTTAATTGAATGAATTGCGATGACAACGAGATCAAGATTCAAATTACAATTAGCTCTAATGTAGGTGGCCTTTTATAAATTACTCTCCAAAGTTAAATTTAAGTATGTACAATACATTCTATATAAATTATACTTTCCTCATTCCTACTCCATAAGTGTGAAAATACGAATAGCTCAGACGGGTGTAATATGTAATGTTCACACAAAAAAAGGGAGGAGAAGATACAATTAACACTTAACAAGAGCTATTTTAGGTCCCTTCTGATTAAAATTTAGCAAAACCATGGGTCTCGCCGATTGGGACATTGGAATACAATATGCTTTATACTATTTTTATGGACTATTTTCGTAGTCCCGAAACCGTATATAAGCCATCAAAATTGGAATTGAAAGTAATTCAAATTAAAACATATAAATATATGGCATTGAAACTAATAAAATAACAAATTAAAAAACATTCTAGTAGACTAGATGAATAAGGAGCGAATAAATTAAAACTTTCTCAAATATTTATCTTGTTTATTTATAAATTTAAAAAAAATATCATCTTTTATCTCAATTTAACCTTTCTGTTTTTCATAATATTTAGTTAATATTTTAATGATCTAATATTATGTGTTTAATTTTTACCCGTTGATGTTGCTCGGTTTGTTACCAAAGCATGTCGATATACCAATTTCAGACCAAGAAGCAGAGATTTTAGCTAAGACTTAAGGTTTCCATTTTAAAATATTAATTCAAGTCGTATAAGTCAAATTTATTTAATCAATTTCACCATACATTATCCATATTTTATACCAATTTAATGTAATTATTTATCATTAGTATGTATATGATTAGTTAGTTATTTAAACTAATATTTTTTTCATTATTACAAGCTGTATTGCATCATATTTAAAAAAAAGTTACTCTTACAACTAAGTTGAATGACATTTGACACTGTATCAATTATTAAGCTGTAATCTTAATTCTATAATTTATATATATACATTTTATTTTACTAATTTTCTGAACCTTGTATTTGTTATTTTAATCATTTTGTTATTAAGTAATCACTTCCTTCTTGTTTATAAGACCACTAAACTTAAATCTGGCTTACTTTAATATAGAACACATTTCAAAAGAGAATATATCTTAAAAGCCATTAAAAAAAGATACACTAATAAAAAACAAAAAACAACTGACAAAAGTGTGTATTACCTTAACAGTTAGAATGGAAAACGCGGTTCTATAAAAAAAGAAACACACACGACAAAATCAAATGTTAGAGAGCTGAACCTATTTGAAACCCGCTTTGTATATATGTAGCACGGGTAGACTAGGAACAAACTTAGCAGGCGATTAGGACTTTCTTGAATGTGGGAGGTTTTGTTAGAATCTGGTCTTGTACAAAACAATATCACTTACAACTTATAATCGATAAATTTTATCGATTAAGTCATCAAGAATTGGATACTTTCTATATTGTTGACAACTTTGTTACAAAGCTTTGAACGGCCATCGCTGTACCTTGATGGCCGAGGATGAAGCTACTGAGTCTTAGTTAAAAAGTTTTTCTATTCGAATTTTGGGACGGGTAAACAAATAGATTGCATATAAGAATTATTCCGACTCAAAAGGCTCAGACTCCATTCCTAATTGTTGCAATAATGGTATTTCTGAATAATGTGTCTTAAAACTCTTCTCCCAGGACCTGTGGAATCATTAAAAAGTTGGAATGGAAAGGAACGCCAGTTAAGGCCATTATGTTTGCAATTTTTATGAAAAACATTTGTTTTGACTTTTTTCATGGATATCCTGAAAAACAATTATAGCTGTATCTATTTGTTCAAAAGTTACTATGCAAAAAATATTAATAAAACTAATCCATTTAGTGAGCAGTTCAACCCCTTAGCTCAGTCAGCAGCATATATGCCACTGAGTTAAGAGTTCCGGGTTAGATTCCTGGCATGGCCGAAAAATACATCATTGACCAAAATATGGGTTTATTATTTCACATTGATAAATTAACGGCTGAGAACTGGATTCTGTGTCTGTCCTAGTCTTAAGTTATATTATAAGGCATATGTAGCTACGAAAGTTCTAGCCAACCGGTGGAGGAAATACATTTATGATTAAAATAAAAAACTCACCCAGGCTATAGGCTGGAAACAGTAATGGCAGTAATTTTTTTTTACTGAAGTAATCATTTAATATTTTGGACAAAAAAGTTTATAAAAACTGCAAGAATACTTACACTAGTTAGCATTCCCTTCCGTCACATCCTAATTACCGTGGACTTTACACCCACCCAAATTCCTGGATCTGAAGTTGTCCCCCCCGGATTGGGAACCAAACGCGAGCCAACCCCGACGTGGCTCGTAGGCCAGGGTTTTTTCTCCAGTGACGCGCAGGAGAGACGCTCCCTCATCAACGTGACGCTTCTAACATCTCTCAGAGAAGATGGATGAGGGTTAGCAGACTGGCGGCTCTCATACTAATATGTCCCTAGGGGAGGGGGGTGTAAGAGACCTTGACGAATCATGTCAAAACAAGCCATCAGCGGAATAAGGCGAGGACTCACTTCTGGGGGTTGAACTCGAGGCTTTCACCTTTATTAAAGCAAAAAATATATATATTTAATGACAATACCATGTCTCTTAAGAATGATGACTAAAGATGTCAGGTACGGATATGAAGGACCTGATTTATATTCAAAGTAGTATGGTTCCCAAATATTAAACCCACATAGACTACGTGGATGGTTGGTAAGACACTTAGCACGCGAAAAATGTATATATGAGAATTAAATAGCCAAAGATATTATTTATGCTTTTAGTAAGGATTACTCCATCTAGATATCATACTCTGATAGTTGAAAGTTGACACCTGGACACGGGTTCTCGGGTTCGATTCCCATGTCCAGACATCATTTTTCAATTTTTAAAGTTATATATTATATATATAGGCTGCATTAACCCAATACATTTAAGGTTTAGTTCAATTTGTGCCCAGGCTATTCAGCTATATCTATCTCTTGCTACGAATATAACATTTTTATTTTTTTCGTGCTCAGTATCTTACTACCCATCCAAGTAATCCACATATTTACACTTTGGTGAGAAGGAAGATTTAGTTAATACTAGAGGAAATGTATCTGAATTAAAGTAGAGGGAGATCTATAGTAAAACACCTCAATACAATTATTATTACTATTAGCACCGCGTCTTACTACCCGTTCGGGTTATACGCACCTCAATACAAACGACCAGGATTCGAACTCCCAAGCGCTCTGTTACAGGTTAACTAGATAGTTAAGACTGGCGCCTTTGTCGACCCACCATGATGATAAATCATATATAAAAACATAGTATTTATAATAAAGAAACGACATTGTAATTTGTTTAGTAAAATAGGCGAGTACTTAAGACAAAAACTAAAAGAATAATTAAGGTTTTCAAAGTTCAGCTACCCGCTTTATTGGGCACGTGGTCTAAATATCAATCGGATTTATTCTGGTTTAGCAGTGACAGGGTGGTCGGGGTTCAAATCCTTTCCAGTTGTGCTTAGAGTGTTTCTTTACTAAATGATTTCACACCCTCCCTCCAAGAAAATGTGGGTTCATGTCCAATTTTATACCACCTTCCTCATATTTACACTACTAGCGTAGTTTTTTTTTTATCTAGCGTAGTTTTTTTATCTAACCTGGACGGCTACTAAAGTTCGTTGTAAACAGAATTAGTGCAGGTAAAAACCATTTAAATATTAAATGAATAATTTCTAAAGCCTGCACCCGATGGTTGTTTATTTTATACTATTCAAATGAATTGAAAAAGGTTTATATTAAAAATGAACTCATTACTATTAGACAACGCCTGGTTGTAATGAAACTACAGTACGATGGTAGTTTTAGAAAAGATACAGATAATTATTAGTTGTAAACATCGACAAAACGTACCTAAATATTTCTGTTGCCATTGCTACTTTCTGTTAAAAGTGACAGCTGCAAATATGAACGTTGATCACATAGTCTCAAAACGAAAAGTATATTTTTTAAATATAAAAAACATATATATTATTCTTTATATTTTTACTCGTATCAGTGGGGATATATGTACTGACTGGCTAATACGTCTTCCTGCCCCTCCCCCAATTTGTTTTCACACGCGGGATGGTAACACAACCACGGTAACACACCCCACTCCCTTCTCAATAAAAAAAAGGTTACGGGTAGATTTCCAACCAGAGTATGTTTCCGTGGTATGTCTGCAGAGTTTTCTTTTTATGTGTCTATCCTTCACCGGAAGATTTTTTTTTATGTTTATATTCCAATGAGAGGAAGGGAGACGGAGCACTCATATATCTGTTGGGCAGATAAGATGTATTTACTGGAAGCTTGTATCTTTATGGTATCCTTCTTAAACAGAATGGGGGCCATAAAACCAAACCCTCACATAGTTTATTAAGGTTTATTTTGGTTAAGATTCGGATTGACGGCGTCAGTTTATAATAGTAATAGTATCAAGTTCTTGATGTCCTCTCCATAAGTTCTAACCACATATTTAAGCTAATTAGGTAAGAACAAAGAAGGAAGTAAAAGACATGTAACCGAATCTTTGTGGAGAAATAGTGGGGACAAGATGGAAAAAATAATGTCAGTGTACGCTTCGTCTAACATAAAAGGTAGCAAGATTACCTTATACAGTTCTATTATGAAGCAGATTATAAGATAGCGCTACAGTCTAGTCTTTTCAAAGTAGGTCTGCTACCATTCAGAGTAAACGAGGTGTACCTGACATGAAATAGAGCCCCAACCCTCCCGGTTACTATCAAACCAGACAAGACTAACTACTTGGTCCACGTGCCCACCAACGTGTTGTTTTTATTCCTAGTATTTGTATTTTATTTGTGGTTTCAAATATTATATTATAAATACAGAGTTGCATAAGCACACTACTTACAAACTAACTTATCTTGGATAGCATACACAAGGATACCACATTAATAAAATGTATTACAATAATTCCCAACCCCACCCCATCGCTTTGCCCCCACCAATGCATATATTCTAGCTGGATGACACAGAATGTGTGACCAAGCTTCCAGCTTCTAGCACATAGTGTAAGGAAAATATAAGTTCGATTTATATTTTTTTTAAAAACTATTTCCTTCTATTCAGTAGTGAGGTTCTCGTTAATATCTTTGAAAAAAATATGTTTTATTGTTTTCTAGTCCGAGTAAGATTCTGCCTCTAGCTTACGCCTCTTAATATCACTCCGGTATCTTTTCCTTCAAGACTGTGACGCAAACCTAGGAGCTACTACTACCTGAGAAACCAGAGAGGTTTCCGTGTACAGCAGGCATTAGTGTCTCGTTACTTAGTCACAAGATAGCAGCAGCATCGTGTGAACGCTCATACAAAGGTGATTGGAGAAGGCAGAGGGACTAAGAGGGAATAGGAGGTAAAGTAATGTGACACAAGAGGGAGAATTAACACATTTTAAGGTGCGTGACGTCACAATCGTCTCCATTTTGCAAACTACATCTTCTTGTAAAGTAATACGGGCCGAAGAAGGGACTGCGAGAGAGAACATGGGTGACTGTGAAGGGCTTGTTTTACAAATTTAGAAGTGGGCAAATTATTCAACATGTTTGCCTTCTTCTGTTATGTGAATAAAGGACGCACTGTTTAAAATATGTATTCACTTTTGTTTGTTACTATATATAGTCCCATTCTCTCTCTGTAATCTCCTTCCACCCTTCATCTTTATCTTATTTTCCTTTCACATATTCTTGTTTTCCTGGTTCGCTTTTGTGATTTACTTATTTGTTGTTGCGCCTTAGATTCCTTAATTAGTACAGTGCCTTCATTCATTGTCTGCTTTAGTGTTCCATATTTTTTCTTAACGCATCATTTTACTTCGAGATAGAGGAGCTGGTGGTCTAGGGGTAAAGTGTCGGACTTCTTTGTTGGGGGTACAGGGTTCAATCCTCGGTCTCGGCACAGATTTATCTGATTTCCAAACACTTCCTTCACCTAGGACAAGACGTGTATTAGTCACAACTTGTGAATGTGTGGAATGCCAGGCCTCGACCATGGTTCGGATTCCACATTTAACTGTAGGTCCTCCATTTCATCTCACACTCACCCTAACATTACACATTAGCGTAAGTGCGTATAACCCGAACGGGTAGTAAGACGCTGTGCTAATAATACTAACAACAATAATAATACTTCGCGTTCAAGGGTGTATTAATTGTACATTTCTCTTATTATCAGAAACCAAATAATATCTAAACTCTACTTTTTAATTAAAGGGTGTATTTTATATGTATAAACTCTCTATATAAACAATCTATATATGTTTATTATATATACCATAATGAGTATAAATAAATAATATTTATATATATTTATTTATTAGGTGTATGCGAAGCTTCGAAACTTTGACTTGGCTTCGAAACTTAAGCTTCAATTACGCTTAGAAAAAAAGTCCAGCTTCAAAGCTTCACCAACAAAAATATTTACATCTAAAATACTCAATTTATGGTCAACTATTTCCGTTCTGAGCTGTTGTATACATCAATAATTAATATTAATTTAAAAAAATGAATTAATTGAATTATAATTGGTGATAATAGATTGGATCTAGCAGAATAAAATGAAATCTAATAAACAACTGTGAAATACAAACTTTTCCATATAATTTTATTGCATACATTTTTACAGATAACCACAATACAATGTGTTATCATTAAGAAAAAATAAAAAATAATTTGAACTTTGATTCCACTTTGAGCGTAATGATTAATATATTTGATTCTAGTTCACTTCTAATTGGAAAAGTGGACTTCGCACACCTATAAATTTGTTATACACTGCATTATATAAAATATATTAATAAATATATAATTAATATAGTTAATATGGAATTTATATATTATTAGTATAAATAATTATATATAGTAAACTATCTTATATATAATTAAATATAAAATTAGTATTTATAATATATAATTATGCATAATGTATAGGTAGATATAAAATTAGTATTTATAATATATGATTATATATAATATGTATTATTAATATATACACTAATAATAATGATTAGCTATCCGCCTCGAAGGCGTAGTTGGCTAACGCGCTTGTCGTATTGAGCTCGACCGCCGACGACGGGGAGATCGACGTTCGAATCTCGGTCGGGTGAACTGGGGGTGATTTTTCCTAAATGGTTTTCCCTTCCCCTCCACACAAATGTGGGTTCCCTTCCTCTAATTCATCCTTCCCAATTCCTAATCTATTAGTGTAACTAGTACTTAAAGCGTATAACCCGAACGGTTAGTAAGATGCGGCGCTAAATAATAATAATAAATGATTAGCTACACCCAGTTAAGATTCAAGCTATTACATTGCATTTACCCGCAAACCAAACCAGATGAGGTTGGTACCTTCGCACACGCATCCATTGACTTGTTTTATTTATTTCCTATTTTAATTATCTAAGAAATGGTAGGAACAGGTGGGGTTATTATGGATCATATTTCCTTTAATATTAAAAAAATACTAATTTCCCCTTATTTTACTCGTGGAATTATTCACGTTTGCATAGGCCAAAGCGTTAAGTGAAAAGCTACAAGCACGTATCAAGATTTAATGACCCTGCATTATAGCTACTATGTGTGCGTGCCTGTGTAATAGTGAAATAATCTTTACCTTACTCCTCAGCTACAGCCTGCCTCATAAGTTTTGCACACTTAACAAAACTTGTTCTATTTAACAGCCTACCGATGGTTGCGTTCGGCTGTCTTTTTCACATCAATACCTTTTGGTACTTTCCAGATAAATATGTTATTAGCAAAGCCAAGACTTTTGTTATTTGCCTTGGTCAAGATTGACTATAGTTTTATAATGGCCCTGGTTCGATCTCGGAAGCTGTTTAAAATAATCCAAAATGTATGCATGAGCCTGTAATGCCGTTATTATTCCCAACGTCGGAAGAATTCCAGATTAAGTTAGTTTGTAAGTCATGTATTGATAACACAGTGTTAATTTTGCTCCGAATATGCCAAACTGAAACTATGTCACTTCTTTTTCAAATACAATTTAATCCTATGAAAAAAAATTAGGTATACAGAAAACCAAAGTTAATCTATTAAACTTAAAAAAAAATCTAACCGTTTAGGAGCATAGATTAATTTTTTGTTTGTGAGAAGTTATTCATAATTTAAATAAAATTTTATGGAATGGTCCCATTTTTTATCTTGTGTGTGCTGTACGCACATAAATATCCGTCAGGATTATACCCAATTTTTAGATAATTTGAGATTGTAGAATGAGAAAGGTATATATAGGTTAATAAAATGATATATATTTAGCACTGCGTCTTACTACCCGTTCGGGTTATACGCTTTAAGTACTAATTACACTAATGGATTAGGAATTGGGAAGTTTGAATTAGAGGAAGTAAACCCGCATTCGCGTGGAGGGAGAGTGGAAAACCATTTAGGAAAAACCACCCCAAGTTCACCCGACCGAGATTTGAACCTCGATCTCCCCGTCCTCAGCAGTCGAGCTCAACACGACAAGCGCGTTAGCCAACTACGCCACCGAGGCGGGTTATATAGGTTAATAGAAACGCATTAGAAAAATCACAGATATATCAAAATCACCATTAAGTCAGGATTCACTGTGTAGTAGGATAAGTTACCCAAAATAATTGTAATTAGATATTGTGTGAATATTTATAATTATTATTTTCCTCAATAGTTTCTGCGCCTGCTAATTCGTGATAACGTCCCCTTTATTCTAAATACAAATGTCCGCACTTAGTTAAGTGTAAAAACGAGACGTGCATACTTAACACACAAGCTACGTAGTTTATTAGACACCCTGTATGCTACACCAAAATATAGTACCAGCTTATATCAAGATATAATGAACCATAACGAAACAATTAACCAGACTTGAAGAAGGGAGTTGACTTCAATCAACCTCATGTTAAAGGATCCTTTAGAGACCGCTTTTCATTTTAAGAGGATCGTGGAGGGCTTATTTGAAGACAAGGATCCCTTTATATTGGGAGGGCTTAAACGATATGGGTGTGTTATAAATAAATTCAACAGTATCCCTCTCCTTAATACAGAGGAAGTTTCAGGTAGTATTAAAATCAGATTATTTTCACAATCTTTCAATAATTCAGTTCACGATAAAACTGTTCACACTGACTTTTCTCCATTTACCTATTTAGTTTAGATTTGGAGGTATTAACGTTCCCTTTTTAAGCATAAGGCTGTATTTTAATGAGTGAGTTAAAAACTAAATATTATTAGTTCAGTTGGTAGTTAGTATTTATTGTTCTAAGGGTCCCGTGTTCGATTCCAGTCACTGCCAAAAATGTTTTATTAGTGGAAATTGGCTTGGACACTATGTCGGGTCTGTTTCAATAATAAGGTGATTTGTAACTAATTTTCTGATATAATTAATGTTTACAGGAAAATCATATCTAATTAATAAAAATAGATAAACTTAAACTAACCTATCAGAAAACACTTTGGTTAGAAAGTCAAATAGTAAAAAGAGTAATGGGCTGAAGGTTGCCATAAATTCATTTGAGATATAATCTGATATTTAATTAATATCAACTAGACCTGTAGCTTATTGTTCATATCATAGCCTTGGATAGGAAGCGTTTGAATCTACAGGTACAATACTTGAGTTAAATTTTCTAAAAATTGAGTTTAATTATTATATTATTTCTTTGTGAATAAAAAGTAGCAATTTATGCACTAGGCAAGAGAGTAGTTTTAAAACTGAAGAATATTTTTAATCAAGTCAAATAGCTTCATTTGAGAGGTTAAAAATTAACATACATAATAATGCTCACCTAGTAGTGAATCTTGAATAGTACACCATTTCTTGCCAAATTCAAGAGTCCGTTAATATTTTCGTCTTACCTGAAACAAACCAAAAAACAGTACATTTTTATATCATAGTATTGAACGCTAAAAGTTATTAATGTTGGAATCACCAATATTGTTATTCATTTAAACTTTAAAAACCGTTCATATACAGACCATGAACTAAATAATTAAAATCTGTTTGAAAAGAAATTGTCAAATGCTTTCGTTTTACTGTTTGTTCTTCAAATAAATGTTTACACCCTTGCATATTGTATTTTAAAATTATCAAAAGGAGAACTCAAATCGTTTATCAATAAATATACTTTAGAAAATTAGTTAACCCTTTTTATGTTATAAGTTTAGTTTGTGAAAACGTTGACTATTTGTGAATTTAGACCTCCATAAGTACCTACCATCTTAAATGATACAATATTTTCAAACAAGTAGGTAAATCAAAGAATGAATTATTTAAGCCAACTAACTTAGTAAATAATAGATAAAGAGATTATATTCAAATTAAATATTGAAGCATGCTCTTTTTATCTATTCAGGTTAAAAAAAGTAAGCCTAAAATCAATATTAGTCATGGTATCCAAGCAACACAATATATATTTTAAGTTAATGTACTTGCTGGTCCAAATCACAGAATTTGTAAAAAAACAAACAAAAAAACTCAGCTAAAGTTTAGATGGCTTATAATACTTGTGCAAAATGTAACTCAATACCTTTTTTGGAAAGCAAAACTCCTTTTATTATGACATCGGAAACCCTTTAATAATATCGTCCATAAGCTCACCGACCCTTCCAGCCCGGTGTATTCATTCATATGGCTACGTTGTTTTTTAATGTTTTAATTATTATATTATATTTTTCTTTAAAATATATCAATACCCTATTTAGCTAAATGGCTCTATTAAAAATATATTTCAAATTATATTAGCAAATTTTTTTGTGAGTTAACACAGATTTTTAGATAATATTTTAAAATTATTTTTAGAATATATCTCAACAGATTTCGTCAGGAAAGAGGTTTTAAAGTAGATTATAATATAGAGACTATTATCTACACTAAAATAATATTAGCATATAAACCGAGCGGGCAGTAAGACGTGGTGATATGAAAACAATAATAATAATATTTTGTTTGATGATTGTAGAAAAAACTTTTGTAATGTATTCGACTTCATTATAAAAAAACTTATATTAAAACATTTAATAAAAATTGTTTTTAGTAGAAGTAAACCTAAATTAATGTTTAAGTACGTACCAATACAAAGAGTTGTTTCTTTTTGTCAAAATTCAATTTGTATCACGTTTGTTCTTTAAAAATACTTATGAATATAATTAAATATTTCTCTTTGATTTTAGGATGATTATAATTCATTACCCCATATAAACAATAAGTTATACAAATAATAAATTTAAATAAAATAAATGGTACGAAACTCCGCACGGAATTTCTTGCTCTATTGTTTAAAAATGGAGATATTTACTTAAAACTCTTAATAAATGTGAAACTAAACAATATACACTAGCAAACCCAAACATACAGATGTAAAACATTTTTTGAGTCCCAGTTTGAAATTTGGTAGTTTTATTTTTTTTTTAAACTAATGTTCTCATTTATATGTTTGGACCGATAAATTAGATAAATATTGGGTCCACCAGGGTCAAAACTTCGTAATAAAATATCGACTTCCAATTAACATTTTTGACATTTTGTTAGGTGTTGCACATCTTCATGTCATCGTATTGCTATTAAATTACCAATTTATAAATTTTAACCAATAGTAAAGGTAAATATTGTCTATTGAGTCCAAAATGGAGATATATAATTGTTTTACAAACATTTCTCCTAAGAGGTTTAAGGGAAAATAACAAACTCTTTGAGAGACTTACTTATATTTAATTACTCTATGGCATTGGATAATTATTGCGTTAAAATTTAAGTAGTATCTCTTTACAGATAAATTTCACAAAATTGTGTTAATATAACTTCCAATATCTCAGACACTGATTGTTTTATAAAAATATATTTAATATACAAGTTTTTTTATTTTTAATAGTACTACAATTTTGAAATGATAAGTTATTTACTATATCAAATAGTTGCGGAGATACGGAAATTTAGGCTTCTGTAAAGTACTCTTATGTAATTGTCATGGGAAAAATGATAATAGACCATTTATTTAAAATCTTAATCATCGCCTATATACGTATTTTTATAAAAATCGTTAGAACCGAACTAAGGAATTTTTTTTTCTTTTTTTGCCCTTTATTAAACTAGTCTTAATTTTAAATTTAAACAGACGGCATTGCAAAGACTACTTTGTAGGGTTTGGGGGGTCATGAGACGTCGACATCCATCAAAATTTCAGGTTAGATTTTTTTACGGTCGCAATACTTTACCTTTAGTGTTCGAAAAGTTTATATATATATATATATGCGTATAACTTGAAAGTTATTGGTTTTATAAAAATATGCTTACAATAAAATATTTGTATTATAAATAGATCTACATATTTGCAATGATCAATAATTTCATATCTCAAATATTTTCGGAGATATGATAAAAAATGATAATTTACCCATCAGACTGGAGTCATTTTGCCAAAATACTGAGGGTAGTCATTTTGTTTGTAATATTTATAAATGAAATTTAATCAAAATCGTTAGAGCCAATTTTGGAAAACCGACTTTTTTTTCTGTTTGCTCTTCAGTGAACTACCCTTAATTTTAGGGTTAGATATCCATTTACAAATAACCCTTGTGGCAACCCTATGAAAACCCTAGATATCAAGTTTTAGCCCGATCGGTAAAATAGTTTAGGCTCTAGTTGGAGGTACAAACAGACAAACAGGCGGATGGAAATTCAAAAACAACTTTTTTGAATTCAAGGGGTCATGAAACGTCAACATTCATCAAAATCTCGAGTGCAGTTTTTTTGATGATCACAACACTTTCTCTACCTCTATGATAGCAAGAAAGTAAAAATAGTCAAATTACTAAGAATAAAAATCATATTTTTAAATAAAGGAACAGAGGAGCAAAGAAATATTGTTTTTACCTAGAACAACACAAGCACATACCTAATAAACATTTCAATCTTAAAGAATTTGTTACTTAAGAATGTAATAAGCTAACCTGAAGTAGTTTTTTTTTGCCACCATTTGGACTTAATGAACTTTTCCACTTATGGGGAGGTAATGAGTAAGAAATATTTACTAGTAAATGTATCTCAATTTACGTTGAGAGTTTGTGAAAACCTATTTTGTAAACAAAGCTCTTAATACATCCAGTTTGGATTATAACTCTGATCTCTCCCTCAACAGCAAACCATAAGATGTTAGTTAGCACCTTATTCCACTTTCTCACTGATGTGGGTATATTGCTTAAAATTAGTAAGTAAATATTGTATTTGAGTCAAGAGTGCCTTAAAATACACTAAAAAGCTAACACAACAGATAAATAATATTATATTGATTGAAAACGTGGATTTATTTTGATATATATTATTAATTTTAAGATATTTAACGAAACTTAATCACAAGAAGTATTATTTATTATACAGTATCTAAGTTAAACCCCAGTTAAAAACGTTGCTGGTATTTTGGTCTAATTTTTCCGGTTGAACGGACAATTTTTGCCACAGTCCTCATATGGAATGAGATATTTTTTAAATCCATCCTATATTAATTTAAAACCAAGATATTTTAATGAGATAACTTACCCTTAAAACCTTAAATAAACTATATAATCCCATTAAGCCGTAGTAAAATAGTTTGTAGCCCTCCCGGTGATCGAACCAAAGACTCTTCGTCACTTATCCGTGGAGCCACCAGAAAAGGGATGTATAAATAATTCCCATGACGCCCCTATGCCCGTATGTCACAAACACACATTTCGTTTTCCGATCAAAGCATTCATATTCCATGTTAATTAATGACTGCCGTATCGCAAACAGGAAACACATACAGACGTACGATACATAGGGGATTGACATACATGCGTGTACACGCTGCTATGATAAAATATAGACCCTTTGAAAGGAGATGACAGTGCCATAAAAATAGGTGAGATCATTTTTATGAACCTCTCTATATTGTCTCGTAAAAATTATTAGACCTAATGAAAATAAAGTGGATTTTATTTGAATCTGTATATCAACATTTTAGTGATCAACAAACCACCAACCGTTTCAATTGTCGCATGTCCTACCCTATTTTCCAAGATTGGTGGATCTGGGTTCAAATCTTTGTTGGGTCTTTGAGTGTGTTTTTCTTAAGTGGTTTTCCACTTGACACTCACACAAACGCAGGTATATATAGTCTTATTTTTCTACTTTCCTCATCAGTGTATGTGTGTAGATAGTTCGATCAGGGAGTAAGACTAGGTGCAAAAAATACACCTCCCAGTCTCTAATTGTTTTTTTTTTTACAAAAATGATTTATACTTTTTTCTATAAACATTTTGAATAAGATTGTTACTAGAAATACAAATCCCGTTTCAGTGTATTAAAACTATAAGAAAAATCCCATGTGTACCAATAATTATTTTGTACTGCTATGCTCTTAATTTAAGATAATCGGTAAAACTTGGAATGTAATTGGACGTATATTTTAAAAAGCTTAAATAAATGCGAAGCACATCAGAGGACACTGACAAAAACTCGGTATGGCTAGGTCCATATTGTAGGTCATGGAGAGGTTGGATGGAGTCTCGATTCCTTGTCAGGTGTACTGGATTTGTAAAAAAGCTACCTCTCTTTCGACGCAAATGTAAGTAATTTTATCAATACCACCTTCCTCATCCCATTGGTGGTACTATGTGGATACCCCTAAGTAAAATGCTCTGCATAAAAAATATTAAAAATTTCAAACATTTAAGGTTTATTTTTTAAAGCTCCATTATAAGTTATTGCCATCTTAAATTTTTGCACACTCCTTAGCATCCTAAAAAGGCAGGACTGAAGTCATTTTATTGTGACAAGAGAGTACACAGCTTCACATATTCTTGCGTACACCGACATCCAATCCAGCAATTCGGATGAACGAATGTCCCTTCAAGCGGCTCTGCATCCAAATTGAAATAATTGGTGTCCTATCCCTGTGGCTTCCAATTTGTTAAGGCCCGTTTAAATATAGCCACCTGCTACCTTCACACCCCCTGGAGGAAATCACACATGTTAACTGCACTTTACAGTGTTCCCATTCTAGCTGGGCCCCTTGTGACATAATCCCAAGGGACAGTAATCCCAGTCACTATCATGAGAGGACTTCGAGCAATGTCACAGAAAGGTTTGTGGAGAAACTCTGTTCTTAATTTAGCAGTTCTCACATTTAAAATATGTGGTGACAAAGAGTCAGTAAAAAAACAATAAATACCATATCTTCCACGCACATGTGTTGTGACTGAGACAGAAATACACGTTTGGGCCTATGGGCGAACAGCCCAATTTTATCCCATCCTTTCCTTCAGGATGGACATTTTTCGAGACCGTAGTTGATAGATCAGGTAAGGAAAAAACGGAGAAAGTTACAAAGTTATGTAAATGCCTGAAAACGCATTGCTAAAAAAAGATTAAATAAACATGTTTACATGAATTTATTAATGACACATAGAAAAAATTAAAACAATCAAACCTAGCCCTAATGCCAAATATTAAATATAAAAAATCTTTAATTACTTGTTCTAAATAAACTACTAATAGGTATGTGTTCTTGATTGATAAACTTTTAAAAATGAGCGCTTACGAAATATTTTAAACTATTCTTTATGCTGTTGTCAACGTACTTTTTTAGTTTCAGCCCCTCTCAACAATCTATCCTAATTTATCTTTTGAAATAAACAGGTTTATTTATATTTCAAAAGATCTTCTCCATTATGCTTCCATTTTATTTCATTACCATAAATAAGATTTGATTATCAAGCTATGCTCTAGTATAAATTTTGTAACTAGGGTTGGTACATTTCAAATCTAACTTAAAATGCCTAGCTTTACTGGCCTTGCTGCAGAATCCGCAAGGTAGTTTCGCAGCTAACAAAAATAGATTGGAAACCGAATTTCAAATGACTAACTTTACAAGCCGTGTTGTAGAATCCACAGTGTGATTTTAAAGCTAAGAAAGAGAATATTGCTAACAAAACTTAAAATGTCTTGCGTTACAAGCGTGGCTGCACAAACCACGGTGTGGTTTTGTAGTTAAGAAGCGCAGTGACTACAGAACTTAAAATATCTTACCTTACAAGCGTGGCTGCATAAACCATTTCAAATTCTTTTATTTTTGAGATTAACTGCAAAAACCATGGTGCTATTTTTGAGTACTAAAATACATTGCAAATTAAACTTTAAATTATTTGTCTCGCTGCAGAAATCGTAGTATGAGAAGAGCTTAAGGCGTAGATTAGTCAATAGTGCACCATCCATGGGATATCCTTTGATTCTAAACATAAAGAATGAAATCAAAACTAGACTTGTGGACGCAAAATTGCCCGCTGGCCATTTCTCCCTAATCAACAGTCATAAACCCTATCAATAATTCCACAGTGATGTGGACAACCTGAAACGGTGGAACGTTTCACAGAACCGACGGAGCGGACTTAACATCAACGTCGACGGGATTTCCACACTGTGTAGCAGCCGACGTGGGTTTGGGTCCGTGACGCGATGGATGAATGGACCGATCGGAGGAGCAAATAAAACGTTTTCAAACGAGACATACATTTTTGCATGGATGGAACAAAAATAAAACTTTATATGATATTACATATTTGATTTATAGATTAGAGTATATTATTTTCCCAGGTATTCAACAATATTTTATCTAGACCAGTGGGTGTGTAGGCTAAGATGTCAACCTCATATAGTCAAGTTCTCCGATGACAAGAAGGTCAGGGTTTAAATGTCTGGCATACTTAAAATAAATTTTTTTACTACAGTGGATTACAAACTCACTTCATGCCAATTCATTTCCATTTCTTTTGAATTCTACGTTACCTATCCCGACGGCCACCCTCATTAGTGTAGTTAAATGCAGTCTGCCTGAGCAGGTAATTAGACGTGGAGTAGAAAAAATACATGTATTTTAAGATAAAACTATGCGCATTGAGGGCCAAGTGGATCTAGGCGTTAGCCTTGAATAACCCTTGCTCACAATTGACGAGGATTTTGGGGCTCAGATCTAAGTCAGCTGAATTGATAGAGGTTGTTATTCCCTACCATTCGTATTATGTCATTAATTGGCCATTTTTGAAGTTCAATAAAAAGATCTAGCTTTCCCTAGGTTATAAACACAACCACTTAACCCAATAACCAAAAATGATGATAAATGACTAGTAAAAAGAAACAATATTTAAATGATAGTTTCTTTAAACCCTACCTAGAATCTATGTGGGGTCTACTGGATATGTTGTAAAGCTCCAAAGTTACTCTACTGTGAGAATGGATACAGAATATTGATACATAGGACGTCAAATCATAATTTAAGTGATATGATATCATCGAAGCCTAGTTCAAAATGTCAGGAATTGTTTGTTAATATCAAATTAATATCCAATTAAATTATATCAGAACTGTAACTAATAATTAATTTTAATATGATATTGACTCTCCTAAAAATGTATACATTAAAATGGGCTTACACAAAACTATAAATAATAAAAATAATGTATTATATATTCTTGTAAACAATGCTGTTTTGTATAGCAAATTTCCAAACAGTCTCTGAAATTAATTAATCGGGTATTTAATCATCCGTTGATTCACAATCATGAGAGTTGGAACAAAGTTTAGATTGAAAAAGTTTTCTACTATTGTCGACTGACCACTTAATTAAATATAACACATTTACTGGTGGTGGCTTTTGGACCTTTTTTTTAATCATCGTTCAAAGCTTTACATGCCCGTCCAAGTTAAAAGGAATTATCACTCCGTATCTTTGACCATGACGCTTGTCTACAAATCTTTCAACCTCTTTGTAGGCATTTCTTTTAGTCCTCGTTCTGGGATATTTAGGCCTCTTGCTAGGATTTTTCTGAATCTCTTTCCGGCCTGTTTTATGCCTAAGCCTCTTTCTATGTTTATTCTAGATCTCTCTGGGCCTTAAGACCTTTCTTTTTCTCTATGCTCATAGCTTTTTAGATATCTTTCTTGTCCTTACTTAGGTCTATTTCTAGTTCTTACGAAGGTTTCTTTCTGGTAATTATTAATTGCACGTTAAAAACCACAAATAAATGGGGGTGGGGGGTTAGATCTATTCTTTATCTAAGTCTCTTTCTATGTTGTTTCTAGGTATATTTCTAAGGTTTTCCTAGGTATCTTTTAAGCTTTTATAGATATATTCATAGGTTTATACTTGGCCGATTTAAAAAAAATCTAGGCTTATTTCAAAGTGGCCTCTACTAAGCCTCTTTCTTCAAGTTTTTAGAACTCTTTCATAATGTGTTTAGAGCATTATTATACCTATTTAAAGGCCATTTTCTTGGCCCATTTTTATACTTTTTCCATTTTATTTCCAGGCTTTTTAGGCTTCTTTCTGGTTTATTTAATTGTTTGGGAAAATGTATACTTTTAAACCTAAAATGAATTTCTTTCTCAGTTTATCTGTGTTTCTATTCCTTTTTTTATAACTGCGTCAAATTCTTAGTTACTCTTTTCATCTTCCTTTGATTGTTTCTATATTTAATTCTTGTATTTCTACTCTCCCTCGTTTTATGTACATTTATCTACCTCTATGTAAAATAAAGATAATAATAATATGTATTGTCAAGGTTCGCTATAGATCTATAAATTGGCCACCTGGCTAGGTAGTTAGAATGGTCCACCATAATTCTAGGGGGCTCAGGTCCAATTCCAGGTGATTCTGACGAGTATATTATAACTAGTTGTAGTAATTACACGGTTATTCATTACGTGAGAATATAACTATCAGAAGCTAAATAAACAGCCTAGCAAAGTTGTAAATACATTATAGTGAGAGCAGAGAACGCTAAGGTATTAATGGTTTTGAATTGAGAGAGGATGGAAATATCAAGACTAATTGACTTGGCAACACCATTTACTTAAATACTTAGAACTAAATTTACACCATATATGAAAAATTAAACATAGTTTTTGGAATGGGAACACTCATAAGACTTAATTATCTCCCAGGTTTAACATTAGAAATAAATATTTCACCATCACAACATTTGTATCTCAGATTGGAGTTCACGTGGACTAAATATTAGGTTCATCTAGTGTTGTTTTATGGTAACGGAAGGCTCATTGTTCGAGTCTCTTCTTGGTGTACTGAGAGTATATTTTCTAAATTTTTTCTCACTCTCCCTCTATATAAATTCGGGTACACTTCCTCTAAATTCAAATGTACTCATAACGACCACATTAAAATAAATGAAATTAGTTTATCCTCAAGCAGGAAGTAAGAGATGGTGGGAAAACTGTGTATGTATTCTAATTAGGTATATGAAAAAGTAAAAAGTGCAATCAAACCCCTACCTCTAATTAAATATAATTGTAAAAGTAGGCTAAAATACGTTAGTTAATTTAAACTACATGATGGTATAAACGGCTCGATATTTCCTGCACATAAATATATCCATTATGTTTTACCAGTACGCACAGTAATATTCATTTGTTTGCTTTATTCAAACCACGAACTTCACTCTGATGAAGCGTATTTTGTTTTTCAGATTCCATTTTGGTTGGGGAAGAGGAGGGATGGCAGGGAATTCGTTATAATTATTTAATATAGCTTTTTGGTTATGATATCGTTGTGTGATTCGTTTAATTCATCATTTAAGGCGAACAAAATATGTAATTGAATCGTTTATTATTTCAGTTACCCGGTTAAAAATGTAAATCCCTACGAAATAGCGGGAAGGGGCAAGGGAAATAAAAGGCAAAAATACACTCTTTTTTAATTTATAAATACAAAACTACAAGATATTTTATAAAAATTCCTTGTAATCAAAAATACAATTAAAAATAAATATATTTTGAATGTATAAAACTGTATAAATTAATGAGTTTCTATAACATATTAAACTTATAAACGAGGTATTATTACCATTTCACTTCAAAATTGGAGTAATCATACTTCTGCCCACAATTACCGGTTACGTGGACAAAGGAAGGCGTAAGTATAATCTGTTCTGGTTTTCTGTCGACGGGCAGGTTAGGAGTTCCCGGCTGGGTGTGATGAGGAAGTTTTTTCCTCTAAAGGTTTCCCAATTCTCTATCTCCACAGAGTTTAGATACACTTCCTCTAAATTCTTCTTCTCCTATCCTTGCTCCATTAATGTATATATAATGTTAGAGTGAAAGGGTAGTAAGACGCGGAGAAGGCATACAATTAAATAGCACGACAGAATTGGCAATACATTCTCATATGGTACGTTGATTCTCAAATAATTTTTTATAATAAATTAAAATAGATTGTTATTCAAAATATTATAAAAAATTCGTTGATAACCATTTTGAATAAAATGGTTAGATGCTAAAGAAATTTGTTAGTTTTTCCAAAATCATTACTTAGTTAATTATTCTAAAACCAATTTTTATCCTAAAGCAAATAAAAAGTGATAATGATCTAACTCCCGTTCTCTCTTTCTTTCTCTCTCTCTGTCTATATATATATATATATAGTTTAAACATTTCAAACAAAATTTTTAAAGTAATTTTAAGAAAAAAATTCAAATTTTCAAATTTAGTAATAAGTAAACTATCTTTAATTTTATATTTATAAGAAAAAATATGATTAATCTCGTTTTCCATATAAAATATGAAAATGAATACATTTTTACGAAATCCACTAAACCGTTTCGAATAGTTCTCCAGGTGCACACAGACAGACAGACAAAGAGAGTTTGAAATGTAAGAACAACCTTTCTTAGCTTATGCCTGATAAAACGTAATGAACCACCAATAAAATATAATTGTCACAATTACAAAAATATCACAATATTAAAAATCATACGTGTAATTAAAAAAGGCTTAAAATTGATATAAAGAATATACTATCTCTAAACTAATTAGGTGAACGTTAAATCAAAGTAAAACAGTACCTGTAAGGAATTAACTATTCACTATCAGAAAATTTAATAGGTATATTTGAGATTACTTGAGAATAAGGATTTTTTAAGTCAGTCTATAGATGGGTAAATGTTTCTTCATTTGATACAAAATATGACTACAATAATTCTTAGAATACGCCTCAAGTGTGCCGACACACTAAACACATGATTACACCTACATAAACTTGAATGGAATGGGGCAGTTCCAATTGTGAAACTGGCACATTCCTTTCTGATTTCAGTCTCACTGTTTTTTATTTGTTTTTTTGTCATTTAAGTCACTCGCATTGGTGTATGGTTAGCCGCGTCATTCTGTTAGAATGGATTTCTGGTGATACGAAGATCGGGTTTTGAATTGAAGTCTGGAGTAATGAGGGCATGTTTTCCTAAATTATTTCTCAATATCACTCCACTTAAATGAGGGTAAATTTCCTCAAAGGTTCTACTTTCCTCATTTCCACTCCCCTAAAGTAAGTAATGTAAGCGTATGGCCTGACCTGGTACTAAAATACGTCGAAATAAATGGTACGATGTATCGAACAGACTTTGTTTTTCTTTTAAATTAAAATAGACATATTTATTAAAAACTGATAGGATTTGTGAAACAAAATTATATACATTTTTTCTGAAAAACTCCCCCAATGAGCATATTTGAAATAATATACACTGTTACATAAATATTGAGAAAAGAGAAACATCTCTTTTCAACTTTCAGAGAGCTCCATAAAATTTATATATATTTGCTTACGGCTCAGAGACTATCTAGTTTATACAAATCTATTTCAACTAAAATTTTTTTATCTTTAACAGAACAACAGCTTTACAATTATAAGTTATTTCGTATCTGAGATAGTTGTGGAGATATTATCCGAATTGGAAATATTCGCTTGGGCAAAGACACCTGAAAGTCATTTTCATGGGTAAATGAGGATTGCCATTTTGGTTGTTAAGTTAAATAGTTCCTAGATACGTATTTTAATTGAAATCATTTAAGAGGATTTCTAGAAAATCGATTTTTATTTCTCTTTTTTTCCTTTCAGTAAGCTTCCCTTAATTTTAAGATAGGGTATCTTAGGGAAGCCTTAGTAATAGCCTAGATACTAAGTTTTATCCCTATTAGTAAAATATGTTCTACTCTAGGCATATATAAGAAACAGAAACATATACAATAAAGAAAACAACTTTTTCTGTTTCAGGGGGTCATGAAACGTCAACCTTCATCAAAGTCTCTAGTTCGATATTTTGGACAATTACAATAGCCTACTTCTCTCTTCAAGAATCCAGAGAAAGTACATATCTAAATAAACATAAAAATTAACGAGTTTGGAATATATTTTTTCCTATGTATGAAATTAAACGCTTTTCTTCTCTTGGGTCAAATTTCAACCTATTCATGTTAACAAATTTGAATCATGTATAAATTGTTAAAAGAGAAACCTAGCTTGCAATTCCTAGTCCTTTGAAGTAACATGACCTGCTAAAATCATCCACAGGAGCTAGAATTCTCGCTCGAGTTGGAACCCCTGGCTTCCAGACCTGCAGTCGGGCTCCCTGACCACTCGGTCAGAGGTACTGTTTGTACAAGAGTTCTCCATGAATACTTAATAAGAAGTGTAACCCAAAGTGCCCGTGGAACAAACGTAATACAGCCCCTAGCAGCGCAGGGTGTTGCAAGAATAATGAGATTCTCTCTCTTCCCCTGTCCACCATTCTGCTCACCCCTCTCTTCCACCATCCATTTTTCTCCCGTGTTGACCATTTCTCGTCTCGATCTATTTCAGGATCTTGCCAAAGCCCATATTACGAGGCCCCATCTGCGCGTCGTTGTGCTTAGAGTGGCTGACTACAGGTTTAGAGAACACTGTGCATGGACCTTTGTATGATTCTGATGGAAAAAAAGGTTTAAAAAAGACAAAAATCATTTTCTGTCAACATTGATAAAATTTTATCATATTACTAGTAATATTTTGTCAACACTGCTACTATTAAAAATAATAGATTCGAAGGGTGTTGCATGGTGTGTTGCCAGGATAGGACGGATTTGTTTTTATATGTTTTTATCATTGGCTCTTAGTACCCTTTCGGGCTATAGGTAAATATTAAACACACTTATGATATAAGGATAAGGAAAGTGGAATTTTAGAATAAGCATACCCGCACTTGCGTGAAGTGAGAAAGAAAAACGATTTAGTAGAAACCACCCAAAGTACACCCTACCAGAATTTGATATCCCCATTACTGACAACACAATCTAACACGAGAATGATCCAGTTTTGTGGCCGCGTGGTCTGAGGTGCTACTCTCACAAAAACTAGACTGTTAATGAATATGAGATAGATCATGATTCTATCCCAGTTGGGTGTATTCAGGGTGATTTTCCCTAAATGTTTTCCTATTCTCTGTCCACACAATAGCGATTACACTTCTTCTTAAGTCAACCTTCATCATCCCTAAACAATTACCATAATTAGCACACAAGAGTATGACTCCAATTGGTAGTAAGACGTCATGCTATAAATTTAAACATGAGAGTGACGCATTAGATCGTGTGACCACCGATGCGGACCTGATCATGTTAAAATACGATTGGTGAAATATTCTCACGACTTAATATAGCACTCATTGGACAGGTTCCGACGATAATTATATTTTATGTGAGGTATGTAGTGTAGAGCCTATGTTCGATTGGCCAAATAGAGACCGAAGGGGAGATAACATTTCACAGTCACTGTTTTAACAAGTTATAGATACAGTATATAGTTCCAGCACCTCGTTATGTAGATTTTTACCCCACAACAATAAGACGCAATGATAGTGATTATGAAGGTGTGTAGGCAGTGGAAATCCTTAACCTAACTTAACTATAACTAACCAGACCTTGGTGACAGGAGTGGATTGGGCTGAAAGGAGAAACCGGTCCTTCCCAGGGCGGATGACTACAGGGTGGGCGAAGGCAGTGGGGCCTCTCCAACTATCGTATGCGAGAATCAAATATCCAAAGATATTATGTATGCTTTTAGTGAGGATTTACTCCATCTAGATATCATAGTCTGAAAATTGAAAAATTAAACCTGGACACGGGAATTGAACCCGGGACCTTTGGCTTAGTATGCCAATGCTCTGACCACTGTACTATCCAGGAATCGTCCCGTGTTTAGGTGTCATTTTTCAAATTTTCAGAGTATGCGAGCATGCTGCTGGTGGACAAGAGGTATTGGTGGTCCTTTCCATGGCAAACGCTCTCGCCAGCTTGAAAGGTTGAAGTCTAACGGTGCCAATGTAAGCCCTGACCAGGGGCAGCCAAGTCGTTCCACGTCAACAAAGATCCTATGGAGGTAGTGAGGCATCCGAGAGATTAAGGACGCCTTCAATGTGGGCCAGAAGAAGATTACCGCACCCTCCAGGCGTTATTGCCTAGTTTGGGGATCCAGAATTGACCTAAGAGCCAGGACGAAAGCGTCTAATTAGGGTGGTGGTGAAGGGACTCCCGGCTCGGACAAGGCCTGACGAGATTCTGGGGGAGCTGTTAGAGATGGGATTCTCCATGAAAACCTTCACCCCCAGTGGAAACGGGACCAGAAGACTGAACTGAAGCTGCAATTGCCTAACCTCGTTTTCGCTCTGACTCTCGGGGAGCATAATGCGAGAGTGTATACTCTTTCAGTACTGTGCGGGCTCTGCGTCAAGGGGGAGAAATATAAGTCACACGGTGGCACGGTTAAGTGTAAGAATGACTCTCAGGTCAGTAACATGTGGAAGGATTACCACGCAAATCCAAGGTGTATGTTTCGTGGTGGAAACAACGAGAGGAGTGGGTAACTGGAATATAGACTATCTCCCCCCAAGTGCCTGTACTTCCCAGGAGCTCACTCCTCAGCTTGGTGGGGCTGTCTGACATCTAGGACCTTACGGGCGATGGGCATAACATAAGTTTCCAAGAAGGGACGACAGATGGCCTAAGCAAAGGCCAAAAAGTTTCTTGGTGCCACCAATTATCTTATCCATGGGCTTGGAAACCGCATTGACCCTGGTAGATGGCAGCGATGCTTGGATAAGCGATATGTGTAAAACAGTGGTCAGTGAGAGGTTCTCGCCCAGCCGCATATGTAATAGTGTCTCCACAATTATCTGTATAGATAACCTGATTAGGTTTGCAGCTTTATTATTTTCCGCACTAATATTAATGTATTTATCTTGTTTCAGAACTTACGCGAAATGTGACAACCCATCATTAAGTACGGTCAATAACGTGGCGTGACCAATTAGCTGATATATAATAATTAGCTCTCGTGACCCCCTTCAGAGGGCACTAGAGCTTACTATGTTGTGTCTGCGTCTGATGGATACAAACTTGATACCATGGACTATTGGACTTGAGTAATCGATGCCCTGCCATGACAGGCATACGTTGTCTAATTATTCTAAGCTATCGATTGGTCATAATTTATAATAGTTAATCTTTGCCAATTCACTTTAGAGATAATGCCTATTTACTTCAATTATTGTATATGGGAAACCTCCATTTTGAAAGTATACACATATTAATTAAATATAACGTTTGAGAAATCTCAATTTCTGTACTAAGCAAATTGCTATGTAATGTGCGGAGTCCTCTAATTAAGGAGTATGTAAATAGTATTCAATGTAAAATACGGCAAAACTTTATTTTGGGTACGAGCAAGTTTATTGAGCCTTTTTAGAGTCTTGCGACGGCAACGAGGGTGAAATATGGAGAATACTCCTTTTTTGCAAAAAAAATAAATTTATATATATGGTTTTTTTTTAAATTCAACTAGACATTGTTAAAAGTTAGTTGTGATAAACTTTAAATCTGGGGAAAGAGGGGACCTATTTAATAGTTACTTTTGTGCTTGTGTACATTTCTGAAATTAAATATTATTGTGGGGGATGCCAACAGGTGTTGCGATTACCAAGCTCTTGCCTTAGCTTAGTTAATGAACTTAACCTTCTGAACAGCTATGAGTGTTATGTATGGGATTATTTGTTCTTAGTGTATATCCTTATATTGTACCTTTTTATATATCTATCTGATACCTTTTCTAGGGCATTGTAAAAATGGTTGTTAATCGAGGAAATTATTATAGCCTTGTGTATTGATGGCAAGCTGTTTACTAATATTTTCAGATTATTTTGTAAAAATGTCCTTCAGCCACATTTTGTCTTAGTTGCTGCACTGCCTGTATAAATAATGTATGTTATTTTGGTTCAATTTACTTTTAATTTTCTAGTTAATAAATAAAACTAAAGTAGTCACTGTATCTTCTCTATACTTCTCTAGCTGGGTTTGGTTATAAGTCCTAAAAATGGAGGTTCAATCTGCAGTCCATTCTATTGTAAGAGTGACATCTTAGACTATCCAACCATCAAAGCGAGTCATGACTGTTGGTTTGAGGTCACTTTGACCTTTTCTGATAATTTACAT
>CABFVX010000128.1:390135-460544 GCA_902151425.1 Timema shepardi | reverse complement strand
ACCCGTTCGGGTTATACGCACTTACGCTAATGTGTAATGTTAAGGTGATTGTGAGATGAAATGGAGGACCTACAGTTTAACGTGGACTCCGAACCACAGTGGTGGCCTGGCATTTCCAACATTCACAAGTTGTAATTAATACACTTTTGTCAGAGGTGAAGGAAGGGTTTGGCAATCAGATAAATCTGTGCCGGGACCGAGGATTGAACCCCGGCCGCCAGCACAGAAGTCTGACACCTTACCCCTAGATCACCAGGTCACCCTTTTGAATTAAATCATTGTGAATAGTTTACTAGCTGCTTCTTTTTAGTGATATTATGTTACAAATATGTAGAAGCACAGTTTTGTTGGTAAAATAAAAAATATCCTGTATAGACATAGTTTGTGTTTTTAGCACCAAGTCTCACTCACTACCCGTCCGGGATATCTACATACTTTATATTATATATCTATATTTATATAGATGGGAAGGTATGTAAGGTAGAGTTTAGAGGAAATATACCCGCATTTTCGTGGAGGGAGAATAGAAAACCACTTAACTCACCCAGCCGGGATTAAAACACCGCTCTCCTCACCAACCAGCAGCTCAGAGATAACTAGGTTTTTATGTCTTAGTCCATGTGTTCCCCGACGTTGCTGTGGCACACACAGTTAATTCTTAGTGAAGGGACTGTACGCCAATTGACTGAGGAGACTTCAAGGAAGAATAAGGGTCAGCACAAAGGCTAGTCCGTTAACGCTGACAATAGGCACGAGCCCCGAGAGAAAAGGCAGGACATGAGTGGCGGGTACCTTGGACGTGATATGATAGTATCGATGGATGAGGAGGGCCGCTGTATTCCAGGCACGGTGCGGATTGAAGCGATCGGCGAGTGGGCCCGTCGTCGTGGGAAGGGGAAGAGTGGAGAGTGAGGGTAATTGTGGAGAAAATAAGAGGGTGGCCTTTCTGTATCGATCCACACCACAGCAGTGCCCTGAACCGACTCACCCGCCACACGGATAAAGGAGGGGGGGAGGGGAGAAATTGTAGATTTATGTGCGGGTGTTGTACACTCAATGAAGGAAAAGGTTGAATTTATCTTTGCTTCAGGTTGCGTGCATGACCTTATATAGCGTTCCATTTTTCTTAAAAGAGAAAAAAACACTTTTTGTATTTAGTCATACTGAATGTGTCCCCATTTTAACTTTTGAACTAACTGATGGATGTATACATCAAACTTTGTAAACAACCAAAGATACATCATATATACATGAAAGTAGAACTTGAAACTTTTATTTAGCTGACATATAATATTCTTACTTTGAAAATTGAACTGTAGTTGAATACTTAAGAGTATAATAAATATGGTTAAGTGCGATTGGATATTCAATCGTTTAAAATATACTATTCATCGAAAATTATGTATCGATAAATGTACAATACAGTAAACATAAGAAAGCATATTAAGTAAAAAATATTTGTTCCATTACACAATAATTACCTGAACAGGATGATTGTTATAAATATTTTCTTTGGTTTTATTGTTGACAAAGAACTACCTTAGTCTATATCTTAAGTTTAAAAATTATGTAAGCTTCACGAATTTCATCACACACTCCCCCATCGATAAGTACGTGGACTAAACTTTAAGCTCATCTTGGCTAGTTTTCTTATAATGTAGAGGTTGGGACTAAAATCCCAACCAGGTGTTATATCTTAAATTGCAGTATTTCTCACTATAATTCTACACAATTTCCATTACTCATCCAAACCCCATTAGTATAATTAAACACAGATAGTCGAGACAGATGGTAAGACGGTGTTTAGTAAAGTAATTTTCAAACAGTTTCAAACTAAAATGGGATGTGAATTAAAATTAATATGTAATTTATTGACGTTCATAAAATACATTTTAATCATATGTGAAAGCTTATTAATAAAATTATATGTGTTATTGAAGTATTTGCGAATTTAAAAAGATTTGCAGGCATCTTATCCTAACAGAAGAATCTCTAACGTATTTAAGATGTAATTTAAAATTTGGTCATAACTTTAAAAAAACACTAAAAAACTGACAACTAACCTTCTAATAACACACACAACTCAATACTCTCTGTTAGTTTATGTAAAAGTGGTTGAAATGTCGGATTTTGATAACTCAAATATTTAAAAATATATCTCTTCAGTGTATTAAATTATATATGTGGTTACATAAAATATCGACTAATGTTGCTAATGTTATGTGAAAAAAAACTGTATATAATAATTAAGATTACATTACGGTGCATGCATGAATAACGTAATGAATATTACTTAACGAATAACGTCAATGCGTTTGAAAACCGTGAAGCAAGTTGAATAATCATAATATAACTGCAATGCGGACTTATAAACATAGCTAGGGAGTTAGTTTACTAAGGGTTGTGACCTATCCTTTTAAGTGGTGTTTTTCACCACTTTTTCTGATGAGAACCGCCAACCGTTGTAGTCCCTGTTGATTTTGTTTTTAACAGGTTTGTTTTGTAGTAGCTTGTATTGTTTCGTGGATATCTCAGGGCAAGGAAGGCCAAAATAAAAATGAAGTCACGTCCCTCAATAATGTAGTATAGTCATGTACAAAAATGTATTTATAGTTTGATTTTTTTTTTAATTTAAGAAAAAAAAATTCTTACATGTTTTTATGTTTCAATAATATTAAATTAGCGTTTATAAGTCTCGGCATAAAATAATAATAAAATACTTCAATAAAAGTAAAAAGCAAATCAAAATAATATTTGTACTACTTCAATATTAAAAGTTAATTTTCTTGTAGAGGCATATCATCTTTACTAAATGAACCTACGTTAAAAGATAGTCAAAAATGGTTTAAAAGAATATTTATAAAGTTGTTCTCTAACACGTTAAAAAAATAATGGAATCTATTTTTTTTAACAATATGTTGTACAAAAATTATTTATGGCTGTAATTAAATACAAATTGTATAGTGTTAGCTAGAATTAATTAATTATAAAAAAAAATTAAGAGCTTTCAAGAGCTATTAAGTGGATAGGTTAAATTCCTGAAACATTAATGAGCAAAAAGATTGATATTTATTTATATTTAATTAAGAGTATAGTATTTATTTTTCAGTTTAATTTCTTCCCAGAAGAAATTTTCAATGGGTCAAGTACTATAATTAGTGAGAAATTATTTTCGAAATTATATTATTACGAATATAATTTGATTACAAGAGAAACAACGTTTACATTTTAAAATACAAGACTTTGCAACTAGAATAATTTTATGATAATTATTTTGACTTAAGTGGATATTTTTATTTTATTTGAGAAAGACTATACACGCGTCTGAACAAAGCCTTGTTATAGCTGGCTGAAATTAAATTTTTGAAGATAGCTCATGTGAATTGAATAGGAAAACATGCTTTCAAATACTGTATGTAATGACGTGGGAGGTTTTTCGTCCCATGGTATTAGGTTAAAGGGACGATGAAACGAGAATTTTCTTTAACTGCGTCTTACTACCTGTTCAGGTTATACGCATCCAACGGGAAATTCTTTCGAGCACAAAGAGTTAATATGACCAATCTCTCTCTCTCTCTCTCTCTCTCTCTCTCTCTCTCGCACACACACACACACACAAAATATATTTCTATAGATTTAACTGTACTATTCATAATCCATATTATTTTATGGATCGCATACCATTTAGATGTTATAAATGTGCGTGGTATTTTTTTTATCACCACGCCTTACTATTCGTTTAGGTTATAAGCCTATGTACTAGTTACACAAATGGGCTAGAGGTGAGGAATGTTGAATTTAGATGATGTATACTCACATCTACGTTGATAGTGTGGGAAACCATTTAGGAAAAACTGCCCTCAGCCCACCCAACCGGGATTGAATCACGACCTCCAAGTTATTTGAAGTCCAGTTTATTACGAGAGTGATGCCTTAGACCAGGCGGCCACCAAAGTCGGTAACGCGTGGTAATTATTTTAAGTGAAGTTTTAATTTGAGTTCTGCCCTCGTGTGGTAACAGTAGATTTAATAAATTGGTCAGGTTCACTTTTAACAAAAACAAAACTTACCAGCTTACTTACTTAACTTGAATAATAAAATAATTCCACTAGATTAGCCAAAGGAGATTTACCTGTTAATTAAAACAGTTGGATTTACATAGAGATGAAAAGTATTATTTATATTTAGCAACGCGTCTTACTACCCGTTCTGGTTATACGCTTTAAGTACTAATTACTCTAATGGATTATGAATTGGTAAGGTTGAATTAGAGGAAGTGAGCCCGCATTTGCGTGGAGGGAGAGTGGAAAACCATATAGGAACCCCCCCAGTTCACCCGACCGAGATTCGAACCTTGATCTCCCCGTCCTCAGCAGTCGAGCTCAACATCAACTAGCGCGTTAGCCAACTACGCCACCGAGGCGGGTGAGATGAAAAGGTATTACTAATATATTTTAAATAAATTCTAATTGTATTATAACTATAATTAATTTTTGCTAAAATTACATTGACCTATTTTTATTAACTTGGAGAGAGAGAGAGAGAAAAAAAAATCAAAATACAGCCATTTAAAACCCTATAGTTCAATAAGTTATTGATCTAATATAAAATATCGAAACTAAAATATTTGTGCAAGCTCAACAATTCGGTTAATTTGTTATTAAATTAAAATCATTTGGTAAATAAAATATAAAATTTCATGTAGGGGATTAGTTGTATCAATAAATCTTTGCTTCTAGCCTAATTTAACAATTTAAATAAAACCTAAATTATAATTCATTCATAGTGTGGTCAGTCACAAACGTGTCTAAGAACTCTAAATAATACAGAAGTTAGATTGCATATATAAAATGTAATCGGTAGGATAGTTTAAAAAGTTTCATACTTCAAGTCGTGTGATATGTAGCTGTAACATTTGATATATATTATCAGAGCGTATAAAATAACACTCGTATTGTAAAATATCATCAATTTTGCCTGCAAAAAATTTGTTTATATTTTTTTAAAGATTCTTTCTATCAAAATCCTGCTCTACAACAACCTTCACTTGGCAGTATTTAGTTTTTCATACATGTACTCAGCAACGTTTAGCTCTAAAAACATGCACTCAACAGAGTTTGGATCTAAAATCTTGCCCTAGGCACACTACACCAAACTCGCTTCGGGCCTAACTGCGCTTGTGTTTCCATCACAGTGTACGATGGCTCGAATTAGCAGCTTCACACAAACACTGTCGCTCCCAATATAAAAAACCTTCACCCTCCAACTACATTTTCCATTCAAGAACAATTTACACTTTTAGAATTAGAGGTTATGATCTGTGACTACAGTTTGAGACTTTTGGCATAAACAAGCCACCTACTCCCTCTGAAAGTCGCTTCTGACATTCAGAGCGAGTAGTTCAAGGCAAACAAGGGAGAAAGTCTTGCCCTAGGCAGTATTTAACTTTATTCATTATCCCTCAAAAGTATTTAACTTTTTTTTAAATATAGTATTCATTCAAATAATCTACACAAACAAATACCAATAAATTTCTCATATTTTAAAACAATACTTATGAGAGTACTAATTAAGAATATGTCGATTGGTTAAAATTGCTGGTTTCTTGATATTTCCTTTGGGTACCGGTGACTTGGCGGTCTAGGGGTAAGGTGTCAGACTTCTGTGCTGGCAGCCGAGGTTCTATCCTCGGTCCCGGCACAAATTTATCTGATCACCAAACCCTTCCTTCACCTCTGACAAGACATCTTGTGAATGCGAGGAATGCCAGGCATCCACCGTGGTTCGGTATTCCACGTTAAACTGTAGGTCCTCCATTTCATCTCACAATCACCCTACCATTACACATTGGCGTAAGTGCGTATAACCCGAAAGGGTAGTAAGACGCGGTGCTAATAATAATTTGGGTACCCTATTGACTTTGCTCCAAAACTCACGAATATAAACTAAATTAAAAATCTCTGTTATCAGAACTGATTAAATTCCAAACGGTAAAGTTTCTTTCTCTAGCCGTGTATTACAATGCAACGCAATTTCAATGACATATTTCGAAATCAACCTCATAAACTGTTGGTATGTGGTCTATGGATCGTATTTCCTTGTTTATTAAATGCTTCTGTTGAATGAATCTTAATTACATGCATTCACTAGATTGCTCGTATAGACTGGACGAATAAAAGTATTAGATATGTATTATTACTATTGTTAATATGTTAGTCAAAAGTACATTAAAATACGTTTATATCAGTTCATATTCTATCGCAAGTTGGTCACAATTTTAATTGGAGTCTGGACATTGATTAAATCACATAATTAATGTAAATTAAAATGTGTATGAATATTTCAATAAAATTATTTGTAATAAAATTGCTTAAAAATGTTTTAACACATTAAAACATTTATTGGTAGTTGCCTTCTTCCTATTTTACTTGTTATAAGAGTGTGTAGTAAAGTTTACGAATCACTGATGGTCTTAGAGTTGTTTTTTTGAATTAGTTCTTATATGGGCAGGGATATCAATAGCCGTTCTTAGGATTATAATTATATAAATCGACGTTAGTAACAAATGTAGTTGTCCCTCAAGCACGCCTAGTTCAAAACCCAGATAATATTGATTAAAAGGAAGTTACAACTCATGTATATTCTAGCTTGACAAATATAATCAATATTTGAACCAAGTATACATATATTTTAGAAAATAGGATTCTAATGTTATCAGTAACAGCAAGGATAATGGTGCGTAACTATTTCAGTGGAGAACCTAGAAATATACTTTGGGGTTGGCATATGATCAAGCCAAAATGAGATCTCTTAAGAGGGAAATGATGGGAGGTGGAAGGGTATCAAAGGGAACAACCCCTTAACTGCCATGAGCCAAGAAAATGTGTGAGTGTTAAATGCCTTCAGATGCTATTTGTAGGGTTCTTAAAGGTAGCTTAGGGCAGTGATTTTATTAATGTAAACGATCTTACTTACAACGTATCAACTATATTACTTTTTTACTTTCTTTTTACAACTGGGTATTTTCAGTGCACATTAAATTAATGTGTTTTAGTGGTGTATATTTTGTTTAATATTAAGTGGTATTAAAATGTAACCTATACATTCGACACATCTTTTTTGCTTCTTCATATAATTTAAAATCTTACAGAAATTATTTTCTCTACTGGGTGGGGCAAATGCTCCGCTTGCCCCCCTTTGGGTGCACCACTGCACTGAGGAACCAAAAAATATAAATACAGTCACAAAGTAGCCAATACTCAAATAAAAAATGTTTGCTATCAAAAGTGAAATTTTATATTTTTTTCTAAGAAGATTCATACTATAAAAATTGTTGTAAGATATTGTTTTGATATTTGTTTTAAGCTAGATATATATACTTAGATACTATGCCAATTTGAAGTCAATAACCGAATAATTCTAATATAAAAATCAAAATTTTAAAACATAATTGAAATGATGATCATTCAGTGGTTGATCACGAATATAACTATTTTTTGACATTAATATAACCTTACAAGCTTTAACTATTTCTCACCAAATCCAATAGGCTATCTACACACAATGTTGGCAGTTACAAATCTAAGATGTCTGACTCATAATGGAATAGATTACTGGGGTTAAGATTCGAGTCTTCATTGATTGTGTAGAGGAACCTTTTACAATCGTGTTTTTTTCTATTCTCTCCTGCTAGTGAAAGTGTATTCTTCTAGGAATACCTTTTTTCTTTAGAGTGGTGGCCTTTCACGTGAAACTTCGTTAAAAATGAGCTAATTTAATATTTTCATAATTTTTTGTTGATTTATAAAACTTTAAATGTAAGGTACTTAATCCCGTAGAGTCATACATGTTAATACCTGTCACCTCCATGTTGGAGTGAGCCATATTTTTAATTAATAAAACACTTCTTGAATAACGCAGTATTTTTTTAAGTATCAGCTCTCCACCTCTTAATATTAAAAGTGAAGGGTAGAGCGGGGTGGGGAGGGAGGCAAATGGGTAAACTTACATTACACATATTTTCTAGGACAATAACGTTTGTATCTCAAACCACATAAGCATTACTGTAAGAAAATCGATTAATTAATATATGACAGAGACCTCTTTTAACCAAAATCTGAAGTGTGTTAAAAAGGTCTTATGATTTGCTAACAGGTGGCAGTACTAGCTCGTTTTGAGATAAAATTGAACTCTCCTCCCTTTTCCCCTGTACCCTTGAAGAAAATTAGCACAATCGTATCTAGTTTTTTCCCTTGGATTTGAATGGTACCTAACACAATAGAAGCATTTATAAAGTTTATTCAGCGCTTGATCATGGTGCTCGACTTAGAGGAATAAAATGGCACGAGGAGCGCTAAAAATGTATATTGGGGCGTGGTCCCACGACCCCGTGACAAAATATTTCGAGCAAGGCGTGTGTGACCCTTAGCATGACCGATATGGAAGGGAAGAAACTAATAAATCATGGGATAAACGCTACAACAGTTGTCATGTCGGGGGAGGTCCCTCTATTCAAGACATTGTGATTAATTATACCTTCAGTTCGTTTCTTTATATTCAGACGTGAGGTTCTTTTTTCTTCCGTTAAAACAGCAAATTTAGGCCAGCCCATAATCGTTTTGGCTTTCTTTATACAGTAGCGGTGGACATTTTATTTTGATAAAAATTATGCCTGTATGATGGATTAGTTTTTTTTTAATGTTGATAGAATATGTATACAATCAATTTTAACACAATTGAAACCTTTATGCAATATTAAAACACAAAGGCTACAGTTCAAATTTGATAGGAAGAGCTTTTCCTGACAGTTAAAAAATATACTAGTTCTACTTTTACGTATTTATATTTAAGCTCATGTTATAATGCAGTTCAAAATTTTGATAGATATTATCAATACCTATACAATAACAAATAAAATTGTAAAAATGTTAACAATTTTGGAATTCTATCCACAAAAAAGAAAGATTTTCCTAAAAGACTCTTTATATGAAAATTGGATTGTACAGTACATCCAGTTCAAAGTAGTTAGGAACATCGTTGCTAATACGTTAGTACAGTCGTTGCAGGGAAAACTGAAGACCCTTCGTAATGCTTTGGTATCCACTTTGTACATTATGTGTACCATACCTGGCTATCCACATATTTATGCAACTATTCATAGTAAATGTATCCACATCTACGAGGATAAAGCTTGGAAAACCACTAAATAAAATAAAATAAACTTATTCTGTAATTATTACCCAACCAATTTACCCGCCACTAGCAAACCAGACTGGACGATCTTGACGTTTAGTCTGTCTATTCACCAATGCGGGTTGTTATCCGTCGAGTTGATGGAAACACTCACCCGATATTCTCATTGAAATGTTTGTCCTTCAATGTAGTCAATGTTGATAGCAAATATAAAAATTATCGACTGATTTAAGATCTACTATAATACCATTGTAATAAAACTCATTCAATCAATTTAATGATCCAAGTTTATGTCTCCATAAAACTAGTTTCCCTTTCCTCTTCAGTCATAGCTTAAAATTATATTTTAGTATCAACTCCGTTGGCCTATGGCTATGTTGCATAATACAATATTAGAATACAAAGTAGCTGATGGTTATATTATGGCGACATTACTATTAAAATAAAGATAAACACTAATACAAGTAAATAAAAAGAGAACTACAACTTATTCCACGGCTATTACATAACTATTCTCGGAATGGAGAAGGATTTTTATTTAACCCGAGAACATAGTAGCTGGTGTAGGAGGAAAAAATGATTCTACTGATTACTGCGGGGTAAGAAAATATGTTATAGACTGCAGGGTTGCAGCTTGACTCTCTATTTCCTTTGTACAATCATCTTTAGGATGAGAGCCGTGTTGGAGGGGAACAATGAGCTCTCTACGAATATTATCTTCCAATTATTTATGTTGCTGCACATACCTAGTTTAGATTAAAGTCGAATTACTTACATTATTTACCGCCTCTGTGGTCTAGTGGTCAGAGCTCTTGGCTACAAATCCAGACGTCTTGAGTTCGATCTCCGGCACTGTGAAGCTGTGGGTCTGAAACGGTGTAAACTCAGCTTCGTGAGAGTAAATGAGGAGTTAATTGAATGAAGAAGTTAATTGCTTCAGTATAGAAAACTGAGGTTAACAGCCTGAGGGTTCATTATGATTACTGCACGACACCCTTTATCCAGGTTGCCACTATCTTCACCAACATACGGCGGCCGCTGTGTCGGTATATCGCGCTTGCGGGCTAACGCTATGGAGTTTGTCTTTACTTAAAGTATTTCTATCATCACTATTATTATTTCATTTACATCAAATCTTTATTCTTGTTTATGCTATATTCACATTGGACTAAGCTCATAAGGGGGAGGAAGAGTAGACCAATTTAGGATCAATCACCCCCAGTATACTCATAGGGTATTCGAACCCCAACCTCCCCGTCACTGACAAACCAGACTAGATGAACCGGACATTTATTCCACTCGCCCAGCGATGAGGGCCACTTGAATTAAGGGTAGAGGAAGGTGTGAGGTTATCCTCGAGCAGTGGCTGGCGATGGTCGTGACCTTCCTCATACCGCGGCTCAGCACTCCGGGATCGATAAAGGGCCATGGATTGCCAATAATCGCAGGAGTAATGGCCATAACTTTTCACTACGCGACACAAGAACTTCCACATTAGTAATAATGACATATCAAAGGAACGATAGTGTACACTTCGATGGAATGTAAACCGATAACAGAATTTAAGTTATTGATTCTCAATAATCAAGAGAGCCCTCTTTATAGCATCGTCCTCCAAAAACTTGGGTATTCGTATTTAATTAATTGACTATACCTCACGGGTGTCGAACTATACCTTGGATTCAAGCCAATAAGCGATTATCTAGAATATGGTACGACACAATCGTTCAGAATCTATCGTTTGTATATATTTATTAGAAAAATTTATTTTCTAAATTGGTGATTCATAAACTACCCTTGGACAATTTCTAACGGCACCTGGTCGTTTCCGTCCCGGCATCCTTGGTTCGGATCTTGACAGGGTTAGTATATGGCCTGATCACCCTAGATTCACGTGCGTCAGTTATATCTCAGTGCTTAATCTAAACATTTAGATATATTGTGTTAGGTATTCAGATAGTTTCACGTTCTCTACAAACGATTAAACTAGGTTAAATTCCAATGAAAGATAGCCTAAATTAAATCTCACCAAATAAAATTTAGGATTAATTCATTCCACACATTGTTTCTGGTTATAAAAGAATGATTATTAATAATGCAAGTTGAGTTGGGGTGACTGCGCGCGCGCGCGTGTGTGTGAGGGTGTGATCACGAGTTGTTTTTTCAATGGCTGTAGCGAGGGCTCCTTGCAACCCTCACCACGCCCCCTTGGACGATTTCCCGTATTAGAAAGAAATCATCCAAGGTCATTTTCAATGTTGTTAAACTAATTGCAGTGTGGTTCGGGGAGATCTTTTTTAATTTGTCCTATTATTTACTGATAGTTTTTTAAGAATGGTAATTATTTAAAAAAATTATTTTACTCCAATTTTATAAAGTGGGACCAAATGACGCTTCAGCACGTCCTTCCCTTAAACTTATAAATGTTGCTAAAGTTAAAATAGATGCGTATAATCTGCACAGATAGTAAGACGCCGTAAAAAATAAGTATTCAGTAAACTACCCTTATTTTAATAATGTCAAGGTAAAGTCTCTAATGTATGGGTCTGGAATTTGTTATGATTAGCCATTCATATAAATGTACTGTACACATTTAAATACATGAATGTCTAGTCTTACTAAATTCCAATCCCAAACATTAATTACTTTACCTTAACATAAACATAACAACATGAAAAGCATAAAATAGTAAGTTTAACCCTTTAAATCTCGTAAACTGTGATGATTTGAAACCATTGAATAACTATTTATAACTTACACACTTGTTTGAATGGTGCAATAAAGTTTGTATTGTCGAATGACTTTAAAGTATCTTATAACTTAAATTGAGGGTGTAGGTATTATTAATTTTATAGCACCTAGAAGAGCCTAAGCACCTAGGAGGAATATAAAAATAAATTAATAATAATACTGTCAGGAGGGTGAGGTAAGTGAGATGAGCCTCCAGCCTCTTCTTAGTACAGCTCTGCCTGAAGCCTTTCAAAGAGAGAGTATGCCATCACTTCAATATTCTAACGAGTGGACATCTAAAACTATAGATCTACTTTAACGTACGCATACACCAAATCGTGATCTGAAGCTCTCACTTTTAATGTATATCATTTATACTTATAAAATACCAATAAAAATATAGTAAAGTGTTCTCAAGCTCTCAACAATGACCTCAAAAGTCTACTGTACATCCTTAATAAAATCAAGGTATACTATACAATAAGAAGATATCTTGCTCCCTCCCAGGTATAACTACTTTTCTTTAGCACCATGCCTCACTACCCATTCGGTTTACACGCTTATGTACTAATTACACTAAGAATTTAGGGCCGGGGAAGGTTAAATTTAGAAGAAGCGTAACTACATTTGCTTGTAGAAATCATGAAAAACCATTTATTAAAACAACACCCTCAGAACACCAGTTTGGGATTAAATCCTCTCCCTCCCCGTCACTGGCAAATAAGACTAGATGAGCTCGGCATCCATCCCTTGGGGCCCCTGGTGCGGATACCATAGACTATTACTGTGGATAAAGAATGTGAACCAATAACAAGTATTGGCATATGACCAACAATATCAATATAAAATACCGGGATTACAAAACAAAATAAAACTGAATTTGATCTTTCAAATATGCGAAAACTAATTTTAAAAAGAATATTTGCCTCGAAGTTATTTAGATTTCTTTTAACCTTATTTGTTCTATAAATACAAAATTATGATAGTAAATTGTGAGTGAAAGAGAAAGAGAATGTGTCCCTCGTCTAAAAGAATTGTATTCAATTAGATCGGCATAGCTATAGAAACGCTTCCTAAAGGTTAAATTAAATTGGATATTTGTATTTAGCTCGGAACGTTATAAATTTAATCGCCTCCTTATTTTCAAATGATAGGATTATTTTCTTTTAAGCTCTTCTTTCCATGGAATGTAAGTTGTTCAAAATGGAAATGTGACACACACATTAAACAATTTTGTGTTTCGTTGTAAATATAATAGTGTACTTTGTGAGGTGTAGTGAGCTGTCATGGTGCATGCAGTAGTGGAATATCGACAAGTCTAGTGGTGTATGACGCTCAACTCCTACAAGAGGAAGGGGAAAGATATTTCACATTAAGAGTCGTGCGGGTCTGTGTCCTGTTTCCAGGGAACAGACTGATGGCTCTCAGACACGACAACCACTGTTCCACCACACCAAACAAATCAATACAAACAAACATCAAGGGATAGTTACCACGGTAGGTGCTCACATCAGTACTCAGAGGTACGACACTAACGGCTTAAGGGTGTTCAACCGAGCTTTGGATTGATTTTCAAGTTTTATGATTTTTTTTTATTATCACCTAGTCTTAATACGGATTCAGGTTGTATATATATAATATATAGTATATATATTATAATTATTTTTTAATATTATTATTTAGCACCGCGTTCTTACTACCCGTTCGGGTTATACGCTTTAAGTACTAATTACGCTAATGGATTAGGAATTGGGAAGGTTGAATTAGAGGAAGTGAACCCCGCATTTGCGTGGAGGGGGGTGGAAAACCATTTAGGAAAAACCACCCCCAGTTCACCCGGCTGAGATTCGAACCTCGATATTCCCGTACTCAGCGTTTGAGCTCAACACGACAAGCGCGTTAGCCAACTACGCCGCCGAGGCGGGTTATAATTAATTACTTTACTGGAACAGGGTTGAGGAAGTAAGCATTTTTGAAGTTATCTACCCGCATTTGCAAGAAAGGAGGGAAGAAAACTATTTAGGAAAAACCACCCAGATTATAAACCCCTACCTCCCAGTCTTCAGCAGGCCAGTCTAACACGAGAGCGATGCTTTGGACCATTCGGTCACTGAAGCAGGTTTTATTATTTGTTGGTAAGCAAGTAGTTATCTCTTGATTAACAAACCTTTGTTCTAAGACAAACATCGGAAGGACCTTATTTTGCATATTATTGTAATAAAAATACTAATGTTTATTTAGGGTTTATTATTAAAACATTAAAACCTCAATAAATATTATAGTATTTTTAAATATATTATTGAAAGTATCAAAGACTGTCCAGCAGAATGTTTATTTTAATTTAAATGTTTGTTTAACAAGAATGCAAATTTTTTCCCTAACAACCAAAGATAATGTTAAAAAAGATTCCTATCTCACTTNTAATATAACAAGATGGATTACCTATCTGTATTGTCTTCTAAATTCATATTTATGATTAATTCTGCGAAGTAAATTTTCTTTGTTTTATTCTAGGTAAATAATTACTTCACTAAACATTTAAACTGGCACCATGGTACCTAAATTTTCCTTTTACATACATATCAGGCCGTATAACCTAACACAACAAATACCACTGTTCGAATGTATTTAGGACATAACAATTTCTGCTACAAGTTCATAAATAATTACACCATAGTGAATTATTCCGTTGGTTACTAACTAAAGTACTATCTGCCAAAATATACATAGGATATTTGTATAAGGTTACAAGTTCACAAATAAGTATACCACAACGAATGATTTTGTTGGTTACTTACAAAAGTACTATGTATCACATCAAAATTATTATATTTAACATAAATTAACGCTAAGGAATTACATGACGTGGATTCTCCTTAATTACTATAACTAAGCTATTTAATAAATAGTACACACTTTGATAGGCAATAAAGGGGTAAATCACTACCATGACCAGTAAGTCAATTATGGTTGGTTCAAAAATATTTATAAAATATTAAAATATATCATGTACTTTTCGGTACATAAGTAAAATCGTTAGAAGTTTTATGTAATTATAGAAAATTTGGCGAAAAAAGTTTGAAAAGTTTTAGTAGAATTGTAGTCTTAGACCAGTCACAGGCACCCTATATGCACTTGATCTAATGGATATGAACGAGATTTATAAAAACTACACGGTGTCGGGAAAGTTTGAAATGTTGTAAGAATACCCATAATGATTGTATAAGACAATTGTTCATTATTTATAAGCATCAGCAATATTCCCTTTAAGAACAGGACAATGCTTGAAATATTGGCTATACGCCAGTATAACACTCGAGTTTAATTTTATAATGTCCAAGGAGTGTTCTATTATTATTAGCACCGCGTCTTACTATCCGTTCGGGTTATACGCACTTATGCTAATGTGTAACGGTAGGGTGATTGTGAGATGAAATGAGGGACCTACAGTTTAACGCGGAATCCAAACCACGGTGGAGGCCTGACATGCCTTACATTCACAATTTGTGATTAATACACATCTTGTCAGAGGTGAAGGAAGGGTTTGACGATCAGATAAATCTGTGCTGAGACCGAGGATTGAACCCCGGACGCCAACACAGAAGTCCGACACCTTACCCCTAGACCCCCAGGTCACCGAGTGTGCTATTAGCATTTTTTCTCGATAGATATACGTCGTCATCCGAATAAATTCAAACCAGTGGGAATGCGTATCAACATTGGAGTGCATTTCTCCACAAGTTACTATTGTATAAGTCGAGCAAAGAGGACAATCGAATAAAAGCTGTCCCTGTACCCACCTCGCCAAGAAGGAACAGAAGTAATGAAATTCCAACTTGACTAGTTTAACACTTCCGTTTCAGTACAAAAATGAGAGAGAGAAAAAAAGAGAATGGGAAAAGCTCATACCAATTGTCTACTTACCTGGACAATTAGTTCTGGTAAAACTCTCTAACAGTCCTTTGGGAATGCTAAAGAAAGTTGAGAATTCCACCCCTTATATCATTGGTAGTATCATATTGTTAACTCGACTAAACAAAATGTTAATGGTGTAAAAGAATGTAATGTGAACTTTTTAAAAGTACCACAAGGTAAGTGAGATGAAGTCTTTGAGAAATTAGAAGACCAAACGATAGTAAAGAGGCTATATGATGCCCATAAAGCCAGGGTATGTCTACCACTGAATGGATACACCAACTGTAATCAAGTGTCAGACACGTTCAATATCCAGTAGAATTAGTTTGTATACTTGTTTTGTTTCTTTTTATGTTTCAAATAAGGTGCATTTATTTTTAAACATTTTATAATATTAATCATCTTGTTTTGTGCACGAGTCTACGAGTGAACGAAATATTCTTTACCCACCAATTAAAATAAAAGAGGTGTGAGATTAAAAATATAGTATAGTGGTCAGCAACGCGCTACCCGCAGGCGTAACGTCACCAGCGACTGACCAATCAACATAGTTATTGTCAGCTTCGTTTTATTGATGGGTATGAGAGTAACGTGTCGTTATTGCATGCGCTCTTTTTCAACCATGATAATCACAAAATCAAATTTGAGATCTATACTTTCTGATACTCACCATTACTATTATTTTGCAATCGTCATTTAATATCATCCTACTCTCCAAATTTTCGGACGAAGTACAGTACCCATTATCACTTACTTACTTTAAGGAATTAGGAACTTGAAAGTTAACTGTCTCACTTACAAAAGCACACCGTCTATCCAATCTTGAGCTAGTTCCATCCACTCCACCTCATTACAACCTATCTCTTTCAGGTCCATTCTAATGTTATCCTCCTATCTGCATCTGTGTCTTCTCAAGGGTCTTTTCCCATTGGGTTAAGCAGTAAATACCCTGAACACGGCTCTAGATTCTATCATTCACGCTGCATGTCTTGTTTACCGTAATCTACGAGATTTGATTATCCTATTCATGTCCTGTAACGAGTACAGAGTATGTAACTCATCATTATGTAATCTCCACCACTCCCTAGTATCTTCATCTCTATTTGGACCAAGTATCTTCCTAAGCACCTGGTTTTCAAACACCCTAAATTTGTTTTCGCCATTCATGGTAAGAGATCACGTTTCACAACTACAACCGGTAAAATTATTGTCTTGTATATTCTTAGTTTTACATTCCTTGACAGCAGGCGAGAGGTTAACAACTTACTGACCGAGTAATGTATGCATTACACGACTGTATTATTTTCCTAATTTCCACTTTAATATCGTTATTGATAGTTAAAATAATTGTTCTTAAATATTTAAACTCTACAATGACTAAGAAATAGTATGTTTCTCGAAGTAATCGTTAAATTATCGTCCTCAACCTGTGTTCTCTGTCTGATCATTCTTTTTAGCGTTCACAACCGAACTTATTTCCTTTTTAGCTTCTAATAAAATGAATGCATTTCTTGTAATAGTGTCCTTACTTAAGAAAGGTAAATTATTTGATTATACTAAAAGCTGCAATGTGCTTAATGCCAACCCTTGCCTACTTTCTTGTCTTACCTTAGTATCATATTCTAAAAGGCTAGCTTAATAAATAATAGGGAAAGTGCATCTGCATGTTTCAATTCATTATGCATGTCTTAGGTATCTGTTAAGTGACATCCAGCCCTTACCCTGCCGCGCGTATCTGTCAAACATACCTCACTTAGAATGACATGAGCCCTGATTTAGCGTGAGTATAATGTCGTGAAAATAAACCAAAACAACTTGGTGATATGTTCTGTAAACATTAAAAAGGTGTTTATTTAAGAAAATATAATTGACGCATCATACTAATGATCAAAATATAAGATAAACATAATATAAAATGAATATATAAGTATGTCTTATAGTAGGTAGATAGTAATGTAATCCCTGATGTTTCTGTTTTAGTTTAAGTAGTATACTTATTTATTTTGCCCTTACTATAAGGTGTGATGTTTGGTAATGGGTTGTATTATTAATCAAATTAATAGAGCCATTTTATATAAAGTTTTTTTTAAATTGCATCTTGATTTAAGTAATTCAGATATGGTGAGTTCCATAACAGTAAGTAAAAGTATATATAAAAAGCCATAGCTTTCACAACTTTAACCCAAAATAGAAGTTATTGTACATGAAATTTCACATATGGCTGGAAGTTGGACACAAGATCCATACTGCTAGTCCCCGACACTCCAACCTTAGCTCCAAAAATTTGTAATCGTCTTGGTTAAATGCACTACGCTAATTCAAAGGTTTGTCTATACATAAAAGAACTGCCTGAATCTAAAAGTTAACATTTTTTACCATCATCTTAGCTAAACAACATACACATGTTACTCCTGTAATATATGCTGAGATTTATAAATAACTTGCTGAGCAAGGGACGTTACAAAACCCATGTGTGTTCAACACTATTTGAACAACGATTTAATGAGTTGGTGCAAGAATATTTTTTTCCATTTCATAAATATTACTAACCGTAGAAAATATTTGGCTAATCCTCATAATTTCCTATCATTTATATAATTGCTATGTGAGCGCTCCATCAGTGAAATGCTGCAAGTATGTTCCAGCAAGGGAAATAAATAATACTTGATATGGATTTAATGATAGCTTATAAAACAGATGGAACTATTTTGAAGAGATTTATTTTTGTCAAAACAGATGTAACTAATGTGAAGAGATTTTTTTTTTGTCAAAACAGTTATCAATACAGTAGGATTTGACTAATTCGACATTCACAGTTCGAGCCTAACTTTTTTTTCCCCCATAAAGCTTATATTTAAATCAAAGGTAAAAAATAACATTTAGTTCGAATTTTATAAGGAAATATTTGGATAATTTGAAGCCTATAAATTGTTGATTTTTTAGACTTTGTACTAATTTCAAACATAACTTAACGATCTTTACTAAACCACTCCATATGCCACTAATGTCAAAAAAAACTTGGAGTTAACCCATTGATACATTTTAAAATAAGAAGCTGGGGAATTGCGCAAAGAAGGCGAGCGGGTTGCCTAACATAGGGGCTGTGTTGGCTCGGATTTCATCAATTTTGATTTAATCGCGCAATTTTCCCGTGCAAATTTGTTCAAGGTTTTATATTTTGTGTTTGAATTTTTCTTGTTTTTATGTATGTACTTATTGCATATGTGTGTTTTATATAGCATATATAAATGTGTGTGATTATATGTGAAATATTAGTGAAGTTATTGGTTTATTGTGGACCAGATGAATAGATACTCATGAAAATGGATATTTCAAATATATTTTTTCACGTCCCTTGAACTTTGAATTTAAAAAGCTTTATTGTATTTTAAGTTTCATAATTTGCCAAAACATTTTGTTAGAACATTTTGAAAAGAACGTTTGGTATTTATTTTAAATCTAGCTGTAATCTTTTATTTTTCAAAATGCAGTGAAAACATAAATTCGTGAACAGGGGAAGGTAGGAAATACCCTTGGCCGCTCTAGTACAGACAACCTAAAATGACAAATCCTCAACAATGACGCAGGTCTCTCCCCTCCCCCAGCCCTCATTCTCATCTATCTTCCAGTCATAGTTCATTTTCTTTCTGAAAGGTAGTATAGTCGGTGAACAAATAGATGTAATTTTCTAAACTACATACCTTTCTTCTCAACGGCTAGGTTATATTTTGAAAGAAATAGGCCAGATTAAAATAGATCACTTCGTTTCTTGGAGAGTAAATACATTTATTGAATTGGCCTTTGCTATTTCTAAGCTCATTGAATTATTTGTGAAAGGTTTTCCCACTTATTTAAACTCTGAAACAAAAGGGGGGGGGTTACGGGCCTCTTCTACATTTTCCCGTGTGATTCACCTGAGGTGTTTGAGCCCCTTTTACTCCCTTTGTTTTGAAACGCCTGTAAATGTTAATATTAGCTATATTCGGCTAAATTAAACAATTTTAATTATATGGCAGTAAAAAACAAAAGCTAGATTAGTTTTATTACTACAATGTAGCTTTATTACGGTATTATATGATAGTATTTTCTTTAAAAACAATTGATCTACTTAAGTATTATACAAAAAATACATAATAAGACGCAAAACAGATCGTAAAGATAGATTAATTACGAGTCAGTTAAATACTGTATCTCTAACGGAACGGGCACTAAAGAATAGAATTTAAAATAAGAGATTTAATTCATGATTTAAAACTTTTGTTTCTTACAAGGTCTTTTAAAACATTCACATCAATTTAGTTTATTTTTCAACGTTTATTTCAGTCGTAAGAAGTCGTGTAAAAGTCCTGATTACTCATTTAAAAGAATAATAAACGAGAAAGTCACTATTTAGGAGCGTTCGCTGATCCAGTAAAAGTAGCCCGTGTGATTTACGCACGCGTTGCAAAATGCCTAGGGGCGGGGTGAGTTTCCCGAGCCAATTAACAATTATACATTTTAATCAAAACCAACAAACAACACATGCTAGTGGCTGAAGAAAATCAATCATATATCTTACTTTTTATTTTAATCAAATGGCATATTTGACCGGTAAACACATGAGATCCGTGTTCAATCGCCTTGTGTTTAGACTATTAGCCGCACAGAACGTTGCCCAGGATACATCATAGGAGTTTGTCTACACGTCGTACACACAATGAGATGATGTTGTGTTAGTTATTATGAAGTTGTGTAGCCGGTGTGAGTTTTAATCTAACAGAAGCCTAACTATTCAAACACCGGTGACCGTTGAGATAATTCTCCTAAGGGAAAAATACCCACGGTACCAGCCGGGAAGCAAACCTGGGACCCCCAGGCTCGGAACCAGGTGCACTGACCACTCCACCACAGGTCTGGATATACATTTTACTGAAGAATAAATAACAATAATTATTATCAATAATAAATCTCACAGTGAGACAGTAAATAAAAATTAATATTTACATTTATTGTATATTTTAATAATCGGTGACTTTTGAAACAAAATTTCAATTTTTAAAAAGGTAGGGCTATAATTAATACTCTTTAATAGGATAGTATTAACGAAATCAAACCTTTCAGTAACTGCATAACTTTACAAAGTAGAAGTTAAATATTTTGTTTAGCTAAAACTGGCGAACGTAGGAGGATGTAAAAAGTAAATTGTAGGCCTACGAGACACACGAGCATACTTTCTACTCTAGCTTATTATGGTTTGAAACAAAATATGTAGAATAATTTCTTGTCAATAAAATAACATTAAATAAGTTTTCCTTAAATTAACTAACATTTTAATTTGTTGTTGTTGAAATACTTCCTACCTATAAATTTTGAAAAATATTGTTAAAGCTATTTTTAAGTCATTAATTTCCACACATAAATCACTAGTTAACTACCTTAAAATGAGTTTTTATCAAAAATAAATAAGAATACAGTGTTATTTGTCATGAAAGAACGATATTTCTAATTTGATCTCTATCGTTGGAGTAATTACAAAAACTATAGACATACATAATTAGTATATTCTATTTGTGAGCTTGGGAACACATTAAATTTAAATATTCTGCATATTCTCTAGGTCGAACATTTCCACTATTTCAATACCTTTTTTTTACGATATAACACTTCAAGAAAGAAATATTTCCCTTTAACGACAAAATTAAATCATAAATAAACTTAAGATGTTCGAAAATTACGAGGTATCTATATTTAATTACAGGTTGCCCCATTATAAAATATCAATCAGAATTATTCATTAATATGTCGGCTATAGAAAATATTTTCAAATAAAATGTGTGTAATTACTAATTAATTATCACTATATATTGTAAAGCTTTATTATCTGAAACAAAATTTAAACGTATCGCCAAAAATAAAGGGTCTATATGAGATGGTTTTATATCTATCAGATCCAATTTATGGTTGGATGAAAGGGAACGTTTGTGCCAAAATAAATAATATATTGATTCTGTAGGTACATATAGCTTTTCTGAAATTTGTAATCTGAATAGTTGACTATCTCTCATGAGCATAGTAGCATTTAAATAGAAACATTTTCAAACGCAGATAAAAATTAAATGTTCAAATTCCGTGGTGCTACTAACAATTATTCAATAACTGTTGAGATTGCCATATGTAAAACATTAAATTCGATATATTTACTTGGGCTACATAATGAGGTACATACTCTGTATTCATCACAAGACATTGTTAGGACATTAATGTATTTATTTATCATTACTTTCTGTCCTGAGGCCTACACTGTAACTTAGGACCTATATTACAATGTTTCTCTATCTCCACTAATTACTAGCTTATCCAATTTGCAATCATTTCTTAATTTGATGTAGGTTATAGCACCTAATCTAAGTGTCCTTATTTCTTGATCTAATTTTATCCTACTAGGTGGTCCGCCCCGGGTATTTTACGCCCCCGGTACCATGCCTCACTGGGTGTTCCACCGCTTCCAGATGTAATAGTCCCCGGATCGGTGCGAGCCCCAGCGGGGGTGAGTATCTCCCTATCCACCACCTGGGGAGGTGCCCTACCGGAGATTTTGTTCCACCTACCTCCAGCTAAGACCACTACCTTGTACCTTAAACTAAACTTAATACAACATAAGAAAATAGAAAATATAAACTAAAACTGACTTAAACTAATACATATTTTGCAATTCGATGGCCGCAGAGGATCTTAATATTCTTCCTTGTCTCTTCATCTACTGATAACAGTCAATGAAGAAACCTTGACGGACCGGAAGCCCCCCTGCTACAGCTCAGCACCTCACTTGTTGCCAGGTGGGCCAGACCATAAGAGTTGAGGGATTTCTTCCTCCGTCTCTTGATGTTCCTCGATACTCTAATTCCAAGCTGGTAGCTCAACTCCCTCAGCAGTTTCCACTACTGGCATTATAAGGGAGCCTTCCTCAGCTGGGCTCCGGATGACCTGGAGTTCCTCGTCCCATCTCACTCTGCCAGCCGGTAATATCTATGTTTTGTCTCATCTAAGTCTTGGTATCAGTTTCATAGTATGTCTTCTGATTCTGTCTCTGTTGTCGAGTCGTCACCTTCTGTAGTGTCACTGTAGTCACTGGTCTCATTATATTGTTTGTCTTCCGTTTGTTCGTCTTGTCTAACCTGTCTCCTAGTCTTCTCTTCATGTCTGATATATATGTGTGTCTGTCCTTTTCTCTCTTCGACACGCCGTTCACGATTGTATCTAGGAGACCCCACCTATCCACGTCACGCAATATATGATAAATTGCTCCGGCCTGTAATGGGACTTGCATCGTTTCCCTCTATATTACCGTTAGTTGACATTTCATTACGACGTGTTCGGGGGTAGCCTCCCCTCCGCATTTGCATAGCCTGTCTTCAGTCAAGTGTCTTAGGTAGAGAACAGCCCTGTACGGCCCATGGCCAGTGATATAGTGAACTAGCCCAGGGGAAGGCTGTAAACATTTTTAGTTATAGGTGATCTTTGACATCGGGAAAGAGTTGGTAAGTTCTCCTCTCAGTTATGCTTTGATTCCAGTCCGTCTGCCACTCGTCCAGCAATGCTTCCCTCACCTGGATACCATTTATTACTCCTTCTCTTGTCAGTTTAGCAACCTTGTCTAACTCCCTTTTCCGTAGTCAGTACATAGCAGCTCTCTTCCTTATTTCTAGGTCTAGTGGCCAGATACCTAGGGCCACACACAACGCATCTGTCGCAACTGTTCTATAGGCTCCGGATAGCCTTAAAAGAACACTTCTCCATAGGCTTCGGATCTTGCATTTAACCCGTACAAGTCTGAGCCGGTGTACCCAAGCGCTAGCCCCATAACCCACGATGGAGAGACTAATAAGGATTGATGGTAAATCTGTATACAAAGCCTGGGCAGTTCTAAACCGACTATGCCCTATGCTAGTAATCTTGTTCATTAGTCTTAAGGCTATTCCACATATATTCTCCACGTGCATCATGAAGCCGTGCTTTTCATCCAAAGTAACTCCTAGATATCTGGTATTTACACTTCGTCTAGTCACTTGTCTGTCAATCCTTATCATAGGGGCTCTCTTCAGCGCTCCCTTGAACAGCACATTCGTCATCTACGCAGGTGCCAAACTTAATGGAATGCCAGGCCTCCACCGTGGTTCGGTTCCTACGTTAAGCAGTGAGTCCTCCATTTCATCTTACAATCACCCTTCCATTACACATTAGTGTAAGTGCGTACAACCCGAGGGGGTAGTAAGACGTGGTGCTAATAATAATAATAATAAGAAGAAGAAGCAGCTAAGCGCAATATGAAGTATTTTAGATCAAACACTTCACCCAGCCGAAGCCAAAATTATGAAAGTGTACTAGTGTACTAATTCACTTATTTACACTCAAATAAATAGTAAGCACCTTATAAAATATAGAACAGTTAAGGAAAATTGCCCTTCCCCTGTGAAATGTCTCCCTTAAGTACCGAAAGTTTCAACATTTCTGTATTATATGAGAAATAATTGAGCTATATTATTCTGGGACTGGATTACAATATCTGGTCATGAAAGGAAGACATAATTATAGAAATAACCACTGTTCCTTGTTAAAATAAAGCTTCCTTAATAAAAATGCTGTACATATAATTATAACAAACGATCCGTTCTCAAGCTGTTTAAAAATAGCCACCCTCGAGAGGGCAATAAATCATTATATGCTTACAGAACTGTATGTACTACAAATTATAAATACTTTCTTTAAAGTTGTATTGCAATGTATTAGTGGAGATGATAAAAGTTTAAAGAGGATAGTTTTGTCTGATAGTAAAGTGATTGCAGCATACTAGAGAGATAATTTCAACGTGTGGAATTGATGTAGAAACATTGATTATAATTATATGGGTTGCTTCTACACTTGATACCGCTCTTTGTTTTGGGGGAGTGGTAAATAGGATAAATATCGCCTAAACAAGTTAAGACAACTTTGTTTAAGAAAATATACCATAATAACTTAGTTAAATAGCATATTTTAAACATATTTAGCAAATATAATAAAATATCAAGAAATCAAAAAAGAATTAATATGTTTCAATTTTAGATTCTTATACTCATATAAGTAATATATAAGGTGTATTTGTGTGTTTGTGTGTGGACGTTACAAACCCAAAACCAATAAACCTAGAATTATGAAACTTGGCATACTTATTTTAGAAAATCTGAGGGTGTAGTTCTTGATTTTTTTTAAAATTAAGTTTATAAGCCTGGTGTTTTAGACCACTTGACAAGTTCAGGTGACTCATAAGTTAAGTAGCATATAAAGTTGAAACTTTGCATAATACGTGCTATAAGAAACTATACAATATGATCACTTTGGGTCAATTTATTTTAAATAAGCAATTTAATATTTATTTTTACTTTTAGATCCATTTCGAGCTTTATGTTTTAGACAGCATAGCCGAATATTCTTAAAACTCTGAAAATAATAAACATAGCTTAATAATAGCATAATAAACTTAGCTTAGGCCTACATGGTTAGAGTAGCTTCAGTATGTAAATTTTGAGTGTATTTTTATGCTTTAAGACTATTGGCAACATGTGAGGGTGCCTTTGATACCAATAAACCAAGGAAAAAGCTTAAACCATACAAAACAAAAGATATAGAAAATGTAATCTTGTATTGAAATTACGTAATTAAGGTAGCCTTGGATCTTTTATATACAGCGATTCTGACGTTTAAAACCACGTGATCACCGGTGTGGATAGCTCCAAAACCAAATAACATAAACGTCAGCATCTTGGTGTAATAAATTATTTAGAAATACTAGCAAAAGTGTAAGTTAAATGTTTATTTTTAATTTTATAATGTAACGTGAGCCTGACGCCTTCGATTGCGTGGCTACCAATACATTTAGAAATATGATACTTTTCATACGTACTAGGGGAAAAGCGAAGGTGTGCAGATTTTTTTTTTTTAACTTTTACAAATATTATGAAACTGAAGACGTAAATCACGGGGCTACTGGTTTGTTATGTTGAAAATGTTTCCAGTTTTCTCACTCCAAGTTTGTGCAGTAGAATAAATTGGCGATTCATTTTCTAAACAAAAAACGCTAGAACTTAAAGCAAGTTTTTTTTAAAATAAAGGTCAGACCTTTGTTAATTAATTGAGTCTTTTAATATGTTACCTCTAAAACCAGGGTTATTAATTGTTTAATTTATGAGACACATATGAGTATAGTTATTTTAAAGTAAGTGCACCCACATAACATTTGTAAAACCACCCAAATTGTGCCTAGATAGTGTTCGAATCTCAGCCCGCTTGTCGCCGAAAATCCAGTCTATTGCAAGCCTAATGCGTTAGACCAGGTTACTAACATTGCGGGTTCACATTCAACATTATCTACTGCGTATCTTGGTAATACATTTACATTATTATTATTTGTTCTGTCTTACGACAGGTTCATTCCTTTTGTCGGAGTTTAGACCTTTACATTGACTGAATGATAAAAAAAAAGAATTGCTCTGCTACTAGACAAGGGGTGACATGGTGGTCTAGGGGTAAGGTGTTGGACCTCTGTGCTGGGGTTCGGGGTTCAATCCTCGGTCCCGGCACAGATTTATCTGATTACCAAACCCCTCCTTCACCTCTGACAAGACATCTTGTGAATGTGGGGACTGCCAGGATCCCTCGTTAAGCTGTAGGTCCTCCATTTCATTTCACTATCATCCTACCATTACACATTAGCGTAAGTGCGTATACCCGAGCGGTTAGTAAGGTGCGGTGATAATAATAATAATAATAATAATAATAATAATACTAGACAAGTATGATTATAAATATACAAAATAGTGGTAGTAAGAATACAGTTATGTAAAATAAACAAATCCATACTTAGAAAAGTTTATAATAAATGATGAAACAACAATTTCACTATATTTTCCAGAATTTTTAGACTCTTTTAAAATTATCCATGTTAATTAAGCATGCAAAAAACTTACTCAAAATTAAAATTACTTAGTAAATCAATTTATAAGAAATTATGTATTGATAGTATATTCTAATATACTTTAGTTTTTAATTGACGCAAATAAAAATGAAAATAGATGTCGACTTAATTCAAAATCTTGCCTATTAATTATTCATTTACAATCACAATGAATTAGAGCATATATATTTAGAGTTCGGGGTGTATGTCTATTAATACTTCCACAAATATAATTAATATAAAATTAAGCTAAAATGAGAAATGTCACAATTTTGCAATCTATAAGTATTTGCAGTCTATGAATCTAGAAAATCATAATATCTAAAATTATTTTATAACGTTTCCATTAGTAAAATCTGGCTTGGCATATATTTTTGTTTTATAATTAATTATGAGCCCATTAGTCAAATATATTTTTCAGAAAATGTTGGTATGACAGGAAGGTGTTCTAAACAATGATAAACACCAATAACAGAGATTACATGCAAATGCACATGTAAATTTATTTTATTTTAAATCACCGCGTCTTACTGACTGTTCAGGCTATACACATATATGATAACTACTCTAATGGGCTAGGTATGAGGAAGGAAGCATTTTAGAGGTAGTCTTATCACAATTGCTTGGAAGGAGAGTGGGAAACTATTGAGGAAAACAGCCCTCAACAGACCCGACTGGGATTCAAGCGCCAATCTCCCAGTCATCAACAGGCTGGACATACAAGAAAGTGATGCCTTAGACCGTTCGGCCACTAAAGTGTGGCTATTGTTAACTACCCCATGTAGTATTATTATTATTATTATTATTATTATCGCGTCTTACTACCCGTTCGGGTCATATGCACTTATGCTAATGTGTAATGGTAGGGTGATTGTGAGAGGAAATGAAGGACCTACAGGTTAACGTGGAACCCTAACCACGGTGGAGGCCTGGCATTCCCCACATTCACAAGTTGTGATTAATACACGTCTTGTCAGAGGTGAAGGAAGGGTTTGGCAATCAGACAAATTTGTGCTGGGACCGAGGATTGAACCCTAAAACCCCAGCACAGAAGTTCGACACCCTACCCCTAGACCACCAGGTCACCTAACTAGCCCATGTAAACCTATTGAGAAATCTTGGTACAATGGGAGGTTCATAACATAAAAAAATGTAATAGTGTGGTCTCAACATTGTTAAAATGTAACTAATATTAAAAGTTGCCTACTACCCGAACGTGTAGTAAGACGTGGGGATAATAATAATAATAATAATAATAATAATAATAATAAAAGTAATTCATCTACAGGGATACTACCTGTCGTGAGTGATAGTTTCAAAACATATTTTTTGTGTGAATATTTGATAGTTTTGTCCAATGTCAAGTTTCACTTACCATACATGCTATATGATTATTAATTGGGATAGAGATGAGGAAGGCAAATTTTTAGAGGAACTGTGCATAATCTGCGTAATGGTGAATTGGGAAACAATTTAGTAAAAACCATCGTCATTGCACCTAACTGAGATTATAGCCCTGACCTCCAAACCAAGGGCAAACCAGACAATACGAGATTGACGTTTATTCTTCATGCCCACAAATGCGAGTTATTTGAAAGTAGCTCTAGTAACCGTTGGTAGTCACCCTGTAGTGACGCTCTCTAATGACGGAACTGGCTGCCATTGGCAAAAACAAGTTTTTTTTAATCCCACTTTCTGTTTGGACTATCTGCAATCTTCACACATTAAGGTGGGAGTGTAGGGAGCGTGAGTTAAGGGCAGTGTTTTTGCAATATTTGTATCAAAACGTCTTTTTTTGGTCAAAGTAAATCAAATAATTCTCCATTAAAACAAAATTTAATTTCCTTCATATGGTAAATACGACAGTTCTTGAATATATATCAAGGGTGTCCTAAACTGTAATGACAACTTTTTCTCTACATTTAGAAAGTATATCATCTAATGGCACTATGCTCATGACAAATAATCAACAACTGTTGATATCCCATACGAAGAAAATTAAACTCTTCTGTTTATAATGAAGCAATATTTTATTTTATTTTGGCCAAAAAAGATTTAATACAAAAACTTCAGAAACACTGCCCTTTCATATGTTCACTATATTCCCACTTTATAGAGATGCAGTGTTCACATAAAATGTGAAAATACCGCTGTAAAAATATAATATTAGGTACGATGAAAACCAAATTTCTGGAAATGTAACATTTTTCGACCAACCATGCACGCTATTTTAATTTGGCACTCGTCAAGACAGTTAAATTATTCGTTTAGTTTTTATCCTTACAGAAAATATATATTTATTTAACATCGCGTTTTAACTGTTCAAGTTATATGCAAATATTGTATCAAATAGATTTAAAATTGAGGTAAAATATAGATATATATATTTATTTATTTAAAAAATGAACCAAATCTTTTAAACCCGAGGTCGGAAACCTTTTTGATATCGCGGGCTGTAGTATGGGTCAAAAAATATAGATTTGGTAGACTGATTAATAAAAATTATATAACAATTTTTTTATTTTTTACTTTTCATATATTAATTAGTTATTAGTCTATTTTATACATATCATTATTTGTTTGCTAAATCTTTTGCGAGGCCAAATAAAAAAGTGGGTGGGGGACCAGATGTGGCCCACGGGCCATAGGATGCAGACCATTGGTTTATACAAATGATTTTCAGAGTTCAAAATAGCCGGTTTATTTGTCCTTATTTTTAAAGAAGTCTTGTGCACAAAGGGTGTGCCCAAAAGCTTAAAAATTTCAAAATATTTCAAAGGGATTGCCTCAAGTTAAGAAAAATACAATTTATTTCGACAGCTATTTTTTTAATTCTACCAAATCAATTTTTTTTATATAAAAAGATTTATTACTTCTAGGATTACCATATTAAAGTTTACATATTTTCAAGAACTAAGAAGCAATCTATATGTAATTTACGTTAGACGGTGAATGTATCAACTTTATTTAATACAGGCCTCCCAAGGTCGTAAAATAGGGATAGAGGTCTTTAAAAAAATAGATGATTGATCTGTAGATTTACACAAAAATCACATAACGTTTAAAATTACACTTGCAAAAAACCCTGTGACAAGCAGGAAAGTTTGATTTGGGCGATGTTTTTCCTGTTTACATCTCGATACCAATTAAAAATTACGTGTTGGCACACTCTCTCTACTTCCCCATACATATGGTGTCAAGTTGAAATGATTACATAAGTTCTGCCAACAGTCTCAGCATGATAGCCCTATAAACACAGATACCTAATAAACTAGTATCGAACAGGTTATGTAAATGAGTCGGAACTCACACAAAGTTGTAACTATAATAGCAAAAAAAAAACACGAGGAAGAGGAAAAGAAACAGATTACGCAAATCATTATTGTACAGAATGAACCAAAATACACTTTACAATAGTCTAAATTATACAATTGATTTATAAACATGTAAATTAGTAAAATCACTTATTTAGATTAAAGCATAAATAATACATAACACAGTTTATCTTAAACTTATGTGACTTTTTTTAGCCCCATGTTTTGCTACCCGTTTAGGATATACGCCTATATACTAAATTACACTAATGGGTTAGCGATGATGAAGGTTGAATTTCTTAGAGGAAGTATATCTCCATTTGCGTGGAGAAAAAGTGGGAAACCATTTAGAAAAACTCAGTACAACCAACCAGAATCAAGTTACGATCTCCCCGTAATCGGCAGTTTAATCTGAAGTGATAATAACGCCTGGACCATGCGGCCACCGAGGTGGGCTATGGGATAATTGGAGTTTTGTTATTATATCAGTTAATACAATTGATTTTTTTTGTGATTTATTTTAGGAAATTAATTTACAAAATTATAAAAATCACACATACTCAACTTTAATTCAAGTAAATTTAAATTTCAAATTTACATGAGTCCTACAATTTTTGAAAGACCATAAATTATTAAGATTTCTCTTTCTCTCTCATTTGAAGATATATTAATCCCCTTTATATATATTTTTTTTTTTACTTCATGAAGGCATCTTCAGCGATGGGAGATTAGTGTTAGATTTCTTTCGATTAGAGAACGGTTTCTTTAACGATTACATTGACACAAATTAGGTAAACACATCGGGTAAAATTTTTGTGACCGGTTTTGACGTCACCCACGCTAATGTTTGCCGAAACCTAGATGGTATTATGTCATTATTACGTCAAAAGTAACAACAAATTACAAGTATATCAAATTTTTAACAGAAACAAACTTGGAAACTTAAAATTATTTAAAATTAATAAGCCCGCTTTAACTAGTCGTAGTTTTTAAAACTGTGTTTCTTTAATTGTTTTAATAATAGATTTCGTAATCAAGTATTAATTGTATGTATGGAAGTGAGTTTATACAGTTTAATTTACCACAGGGAATTGGTGGTTTCATAACGTTCGCTACACGAATGTTTATTTAATTGGATTATATTGCTCACGCTTTTGTTTCCCACGACGTAATTCGCACTGTATAGGACTGATATATTTTATGGTGTATTATTTTTAAACAGTTAAAAGATTATATATTTTGTTTCAAATGCAGTCGTTAAAATGAATATTAGCAAAGTTCGATTTATTTCGCTGGAAATTTTAAAATGGCAAGAAAAATAAAAACCTTTTAAGAAATGACGGTACCTACATGGGTGGGTACGTGGAATAAACGTCAAGCTCGTCAAGTCTTGGTTGTTAATGACGTAAGGACCAGGATCATAATTCCGGCTAGATTTACTGTCAGTGTTTTTTAATCCTAAATGATTTCTCCCTCTCCCTCCACGCGAATGTGGGGAAATTTCCTCTGAAATTTACCTTCCTTCTCTCTAAATCATAATCTTGGATAGCCCGGACTAAAGTAAAACGCAATGCAAAACAATTGTAGAATCTAGATGCTTCTTAAAAATGGTAAAAATAGATCCGTCAATATTTATTAATTCACGGCGCACGACAGGTATCTTGTGAACAAGAAAGTGTTGCATTTCCTCTGTCGTGCTACCACGAGAAATATCTTGCGCCTCACATGTAACAGCGGAGCAGTAAATAAATGGTTCCAACGACAACCCCTAAAGCCAGCCAGTCAAGGTGAAGAATGTCTGTCCCTGTCGCAACTGCCTTGTGACGTCACGCACATTCTTCAAACTGCACACGGCAGTAGCGGACCAGGCAATTTACGGCGGTAATAAAAGAAGACAACAATGGCGCCCCGGTCCTTTAAATGATGCTCCACTATATTTGTGAGGTGCTATAAACCGACCGCAGTCCGCAGGGAATCTACTACTCTGTTGACAGCGGAGATCCAGGTGACGCAACAGGATCCAAGTTGTATTTTCATCATCTGGTGGGGATGGCACCTTCCAACACGTGGTCCAATTTTCATAAGATTAATATTTTCATATCTAACATCTAGAAAAGCTGCTTCATCAAATTTCATGTATTCATTCGTCAAGTAATAGTGATCTTCAGCTGTCACTTTTGATTTACATTATCATTACTTTTAAAATAATAATATAATAAAATACTATCAATTTTGGCCACGCAAAAATAAGTCTGCATTTTCTAAAAGGCCCTTTCTATCGAAATTGGAAACAGAAATGGCAGTGTACTATAGTACAAGTATATTTAACAACTGAATTCTTGCCGATAGTCGACAGAACTACAGCTTTATGTCAATAGGCAGACACTTCTTTAAAACCTGAGATGTTAGCGTACAAAATAATAATTTTAAATGATTACCTACAGTGGAATTCGATCATTTAAAAAGAATCTCATCCAACAAGATCAATGTTGTCTTCATTAAAAGATATGTATGTAGCTGTGTTTGAAGTTAAGTTTTGATAAATTAATATCATTAGATGGAAACGAGAAAAGACAAATATGCCTTCTAAATGATAAAGAAGAAAAATACTCATTAATAATCAATAGTTGACAATAAATTATTAATTGTTATAAACATCTTAATATTATATTAGCAAACTGTATCCAAACATATAATTATATCTACTCAATTTAGACAAAACAAAAGGACTAAATTAATTTTACAAGTCAGTATTATTTGACCAAGCTCCCTGCACAAATAGCACTGTGTAAATTTGTACCGGTAGATAAATCACAGGCTAATATTTACCAAAGAGCACACGACAAATGAAGTAAAAGCCAAGCGATGACAATACACATAGCTAGGTTTATCATAGAAAAGACCTTTAAAAAAATACAATAATATCTTTTTACGGTTAACGTTGATAACATATTCTTATAGATTAGGTGCAGAGTCTTTTATTTTTAAACTGTATGCACAATTTCTTGCCTACACCACCAGGGAACGGTGTGATAGGTGTGTATGAAAGTATGTGTGTGTGTGTGTATTTAAGGTTATTTTATATATCCAATGTTACCAATCAGATAACAGAACTTGACGTATGAATATGTGAAAGTATCTTGTAACTTTTTTAGTTGTCAGATAAAGCTCTTTCTTTAAAATTAAACTGTAGTTTATAATGTTGATAAGAGGGAAAATATTAATTTTACATTTATCACAGATGGTAAAATACGAATTTAAAAAATCCCACATAAAAATATAGGTTATGTTAAAAAATATCACAAAAACTATTCATTTGTTATGATCAATGTTAATGAGCTCATTAGCTAATATAACTGGGACCCAAGGTATATTAGTCAGCGCTCTTGCTACCAGCCTAGGGGTCCCAGGTACAGTTCCCGACTTTTAACATTGGTAATTTTTTGAAAGGGTAATTATCCCAAAGGTCACTAGGTTCTGTTTAGGTTAATATTTTATACTGGTTTCCTACCCTCATAATCACCATAATCTCATTTCATCGGGACATGGAAAGAGCCTCCATGGAAAGGATGTACGATTAGTACATTTGGGTGTCCCCTGGACAGCGGTACATTAGTACTGGCTGATCTTCTCACAAACTGGGAAAAGAGTGATGTAGCCCAGACACTCAAAAATAAAATTATAGCTTATATAGTCAAGACTGACAATAGTTCGTAAACTAACTAAAAGTAATAATAAGCAATTTAGTGTTTTTCTCAAATAGTATACGGCTCTAATTTTTTTTTAGAACAAAATTAATTTCCTAGATGTACGCCTATTAATGGATTTCCTGAGGGCCAAATGATGTGTAAATTGAAACCAAGTGCAAACAAACGAATTAAAATTGTTTTTAGTTTTCTAAAAATTATTTCCACTTCAACAGTAGCTTGGATATAAAAACATGATGAATAACCTGTTAAGAATAACAACCCTGCCAAGATTTTTAATTATGGCCTCGTTTTGATTGTTTAAATAAATTTAAGAATGTAGAGTGTATTAGTTACTTGTGTTTTTATTACATATTGTCCCATTTGGACCTTAAGTAGGATCATAGACCAAGTATCCTTTTGCTATGGTAGAATTATATGAAATATTTACATAGATAAATACAAGAACTATTACTTTAATACATTTATTTGTAAGATATATTTATATATTTTTAAGAGTTTAATAAAAATTGATAATTCCTTTTAAATTTAAAAAAAGTAATTTTTTTAGAAAACTATTTAAGTCAGTTGGTATTTCTTGAGCAACACAAAAAATACCAATAGATATGGTTTAAATACTAGACTCAAATTTGACTACACCGTTCAATTTATTCAATGTAAGATGATTTATTTTAAATCGATCTGTACGAGCACACTATTTGGTACAATGGCCCGGAATACACTAGAGCTAGGTTCATAGCCAAACTTTAGAACGCTTCAAGTGCGGCACTTTACTAAATACAGGATGACACCTACCTAGATCATGAATCAGAATGGAATGGTCTAGTTCCACATGCGAAACCGGCCCATTCCATTCAAGTCTAGGTAAGTGTCGTCTTTTATTTAGTAAAACCCCGTACATGAGGCGTTCCTAGTTTAACTATGAAACTGGAACAAAGTGTGTTAAAGCTTGTGTCTCATTACTCTCTTGCCTATGCTGACTTACGACACTGTATGTATATTGTATTACTTCTTAGTGCAGAGTATGGTCCTCATGCTACCAACTGCTTCCTGTTGTCTATACTAGCCTACCAAACTGTATGCATATCTGTATTACTCCTTAGTGCAGAATCTGGTCCTCATGTTACCCACTGTTTCCTGTTGTCTATACTAACCTACCAAACTGTATGTATATCTGTATTACTCCTTGGTGCAGAGTCTGGTCCTCATGTTACCCACTGCTTCCTGTTGTCTATACTAACCTACCACACTGTATGTATATATGTATTACTCCTTGGTGCAGAGTCTGGTCCTCATGTTACCCACTGCTTCCTGTTGTCTATACTAACCTACCACACTGTATGTATATATGTATTACTCCTTAGTGCAGAGTCTGGTCCTCATGTTACCCACTGATTCCTGTTGTCTATACTAACCTACCACACTGTATGTATATCTGTATAACTCCTTGGTGCAGAGTCTGGTCCTCATTTTACCCACTGCTTCCTGTTGTCTATACTAACCTACCACATTGTATGTATATATGTATTACTCCTTGGTGCAGAGTCTGGTCCTCATGTTACCCACTGCTTTCCTGTTGTCTATACTAACCTACCACACTGTATGTATATCTGTATTACTCCTTGGTGCAGAGTCTGGTCCTCATGTTACCCACTGTTTCCTGTTGACTAAGCACAATAAATGATGGGGTATCAACCTCTCTAGGAAATACTGCATATTCGACTCTTAACCAAAATTATTGGCTCTTATACAGTAAACCAAAATAAAACTTAAGTAACTTAAATATTCAGAAACTTGACAGTGTTGCCACTATTTTTTTATTACCAAGTTCCCTGTGTTTTCTAGGTCTTCCAGAAGAAATTTCAATTTTCTCATGCAGCTTAGATTGAAGAAAAGAGTAGTAAAATTTCATTTTTCATCAAACTGGCCTGTGTAAATTCATTTAACTTATGTTTAAAACAGGATGGCTTAAATTTAATTTGGAAAGATATTCTGTCACTTTACAGCCTTTGTTTTAAGTGTAGGGCTAGGCGCATACCAAAAAAAAGCAAAGCAAATGAAAGCAAAAGCATTTTTCTTTAAAGCAAAACCTTTTTGCTTTAAGCGGTTTTGTATTGGGTCAAAACATATTAATCAAAAAACCTTTTTCTGCAGGCCAAAAGACAGAGCAAAACAAAGCATTGGAGTGATTGGAGATTGCAGTGCTCCAGTATCGGTACAATGTCTTACGAGGACGTGCCTGTGGTTATGTGGCAGTGGTTGTTGGACTATGAACAACATCCTGAGAGAATATGTTGGGTGCGCCCATTTAAATTACTATTTCCTGCCCAAGTATGTCCAATACACCTCTGTTATGTTCCGCTTTCGCTGTGTAATCATACAAATGGGGACTATCTCGCACAAACACTATCAGCTTAACAGCGTCTAACACTATGACAATATATTGTAATACTGGGCGTGCACGCACTGTGACCGAGTGTGTTGGGATGGTTGGCGCATGCGCAGACAGAAATGTTTTCCCTCGTACCATCGCCCGCCACGTGTTTCGGCTTCTGCATGACTACTTGCGCTTTGCTATGCTTTTTGGAGATTTGATTTTTGAATGATGCTAAAACCATTTGCTTTAAATCACTTTTGGTTTTGACTGACCGGTGTGCGACAGTCCCATTTGAATACATTGAATTACCATAATAGTTGTGAGGCATCATATATCGAAAACGTTTTGCTTTCTTTTGCTGTGATGTTTTGATGTGCTTCCAGCCTAAAAAGGTAGAAACATGTTTGAGCCTGCGTGCTTAGTCTCCAGATAACATTTTTTCCCATCCAAAGACCTTCAATTTTAAGATTTCAGTTAAAATATGTCACAAATTAACAAATATTCCATTATTTTATTAGATCTTGCAAAAAAACCTAAGTTTTTCCGGTTTTATTCAGACACAAAATTTTCCTGTGGGTTTTCCAGGTGCGTAGAAAACATGCTTGAGTAGTGGATTTCCCACATCGATGGGCGTGTGGTCTAGGTTGTAACTCTTTCCATAGACTGATTATCCAGTGCCTAAGAGGTCGGAGTTTGAATGCTAGCCTGGTGTACATAAGATATTTTTATTTAAATATTTCCCACTCTACCTTCATGTAAAAACGGGTGCATTTTCTATAAGCTCTCCTTTCCTAGCCCTTAGCCCATTAGTGTCAATATGCTGATAGCCGGGTGGTAATATGTGGTGCACATTCATAACATAGGGGGTTACCGTTTGTTTTAGTTAGAGTTAGTTAACTAACTTTCTGGGCTTAAGGAATTCGATCGTTCATGGCCAACAGAATGTAAGCTTGCAATTCAACCCAATCCTGAAACACCCCCTCACTATCCCTAGCCTGGCACGCCATATATTTTAAAATCATTTTAAATCCATCCTCTCATCGACGTCTTGGCCTATCAAGGAATATGCTATTTTCAGGTCTCCCAACTATAACGTTGTGTACACGCCTGTCATCACTCTTAAAACCCTCATGACCACTCAACCTCAGCGCATGCGCCTTTATTATCATATTTGAGGGTACGTACAAGTCATGAAGACCTTCATTGTGTGACTTTCTTCATTCTCCTCTTTGTTCATCCTTCTTAGCCCCAAATATATTAATCAACCATTTGTTCACAAAAACTCTCAATTTATTATCTTGGTACAAAGTAAGATATCACGCTTTACATCCGTAAAAAAATATTTGGTAGGATTGTGTTTTCGAGACAGAAGACGAGATGACAACAGCTTACAAACTGAATAATAGCAAGCATTGTCTGAATGAATTCTGTTTTCCACCTTATCTTGAATTTAATTTATATCTGTCAGCACAGTTCCAAGGCATTTGAATTTGTCAATTCCTTCAAAACGAATGTCACCATTCTCTATTATCTAATTAATTCGTTATGAAAAATAGTTGAGCAGTAGATGACTAATTCTATATTATGAAAAGTTGTCAATTTTTGTATTTTAAAGTAAATCTATTTTGAAGTTTTACTAATTATTAATTCTTAAACACAATTGAATACAAAAATTAAATAAAAAATTTAAATTTACAAAGATACTTGATTCGTCTTTACTATAAAAATGATTAAGCAGATAAATATTTTAAACCTTACTAAAATCAAAAGTAATAATACTTAGCACCGCGTCATACAACCCATTCGGGTTATACGCTTAAGTACTAACTTCGTTAATGAGATAGGATCCGGGAAGGTTGAATATAAAGGAAGTGAACCCACATTGGCGTCGAGGAAGAGTGTAAAACCATCTAGGTAAAATCACTCCCAGTTCACCCGAGCGAGAATCGAACCTCAATCTCCCCGTCCTCAGCAGTCTAGCTCAACATGAAACTAGCACGTTAGCTAACTACACCACTGAGGTGGGTAAAATCACTAATAAAAATATATTCCAGACCTACCAGAAAGCATTTTGAAGCGGGGCTTTATGCATTCATAATTTGACAACAACTAAATATGGACCAGTTTAAACTTTTTTTTAACGATTGTTTTTAAATTTCGTTGTTCATTTTTATAATATGTTACAAGAGTTACATTGGTCTCAAGTCTACTGTTTTCTAAATTGTAATAAGTCTACTGAAAAATTGCACTATGATACGACGTCTGTCTCAAGCTATATTATCTTAGTTACGTGGGTTGGGGTGGGATTTTAAGTTAGATAAATATTGGTATAGAACAAAAATAAGTTGCACCCTTTTTTAAGTCACTAAGTATTTATGAAATTTACATCTATATTTATATTCACAAGGACAGATATCTAAATAAATGACTACATATTTACAAGTGTAAAAATATGCGGGGTAAAAATAGCTATCGCATCAAATTACACCGGGTAAAACATATTTACAACTCTAGCTATCATTGACAAACACAAAATGGCGGAAGGGGCAAAAAATAAAGAAAAAAAAGAGAGACAAAGAAAAATGACGCTTCAAGAGAAGGAACAGAAAAGAGATTTTCACAAGAAAAACAAACCGAAAGATGATGTTAGGAAGTTCATTTCGAGATGAGAATAGCAAGTTGAGCAACAAAAACAGACAACTCGTGCGGTGTTTGTGTTTGTGGGAGCGCGTCTACTTTACAACTAATTTGGACGCCGACATCACGCTAGGAGGAAGTTAAAAAGTTGAACCGATCGGGCAACAAGCGCACATTTCCAAATAAGGGCTATCCCTCCCAGTTTTAATTTTTGTAAAATTTACGTATTGGGAAGGGATATAAATTTCTAATTAAGAGGTGACTTGGCGGTGTAGGGGTAAGGTGTCAGACTTCCGTGCTGGGGGTTCGGGCCTCAATCCTGGGTCCCATCACAGATTTATCTTATTGCCAAACCCTTCCTTCACCTCTGACAATACATGTATTAATCACATCTTGTGAATGTGTGGAATGCCAGGCCTCCACCGTGGTTCGGATTTCACGTTAAACTGTAGGTCCTCAATTTCATCTCACAATCACCCTACCATTACACATTAGCGTAAGTGTGTATAGCCCGAACGGGTAGTAAGACATGGTGCTAATAATAATAATTATTATTATTCTATTTAAGGTATATAACTTGCACTTTTTGAAGCGACTTACTATATCAGCACTTCAAATTAAATCCAGAATATACAAAACACGAGCCTCCAGACGTTAGTTCATCACTGAAAAAATAGAAACCAACCACTCATAATAAAAAATATGATTGTGCCGGGAATAAAAACTGGGACTCTTAGCACTATAGTCAGAGACCCTACTAACTGAACTCGGGAGAGTTGGACTAAATGTATGTATTTATATAGGAATTCAACAAATTTAAGCATTGATTTTAAATATGACCAAAGTATTTCTAAGTTGATTGTTAATTCAAAAAACTAAATAAAATAACAAACTTTCTGTATTTTAAAATGTATACATGTACACATATGTGTAAACGTAGTGGCAATTTTAATTGTCTTATAGTCAAATTTGCGACATAATAATTGTATAAATGAATTCTTAGAAAAGTGTTTATGAATATTGAACAGGTGAAAGTTATTTGGTCCATCGGAACACCTTTCATCATAAATGGCACTTAAGAGAAATTGTACGTTACCTTTAAAAGTTATCGATAGTTATTTTCCTTCTAGTTTTTTTNATATATTCATATTTTTAGGATTTTGAACAATTGTAAGGGCTATCACTAAACAAATAGTTTAATTTGACATTTGAATTAAACAATAAGACTTTATTATATACACTGTTCAAGTTTATTATCTTTGGTTCAGTTCATGAACACCTTTTAAACAAAACTTTTGTTTGACCCGCTTCGGTGGACGTGCGGATTAAGCGCCAAGCTTGTCTAGGGAGGCTTGCCTGTGACGGAGAGATCGGAGTTTTAATAACAGCTGATTTTAAAGAAGGCAATTATTTCCTAAATATTTTCCCACTTTCTTTCTCTCTCTCTCTCCCTCTCACTGCAATTTCGGGTAAAGTTATATAAATACAAACGTCCTCATTTATACCAAATAAGAGTAGTTAAAAATGCTTGAGAAAACTCATCAATGTCCAGAGTTTTGGATAATCACTAAATGCGGCGAGACCCACTTCGGTGGTCGAATGGTCGAAGGCAGTGGTTCTAAAACTGTGGTCCGCAGAACCCTGGTTGTCCACGGTAGTATGCCAGGTTATCCGAACACGGGACCACAGGAAAATAAATGGTATAACCCAATTGTATTTGCTTTCTCAAATAGTCTATTATAGTTTCAAACCAAGTTTTTTTAAATCAAGTGACCAATAATATAACCTCATTATCTTTATTATACTATCACCCGCTTCAGTAGTTGAATGTTCAAGGCGTAACACTCGTGTTTACTGGTCTGCTAATAACGGGTAGATTGGGGTTCAAATACCGGTTGTGTTTAATAAAGGTCGTATTTCCTAAATGTTTTCCTACTCTTCTTCCTTGCGCATGCCATCATTACCAATAAAATGTTCCCTTCCTCATACCTTCCTAATTAGAGTAATTATATATGCATTTAACCCAAACAGGTAGTAAGACGCGGTGGTAATAAATCAAAATCGTTATGTCTGTGAATTTTCGAAAACTATCCAACATTAAACTCTTCTTTATTTGAGGGATTCAATCAAAATCAAAACCACCCTCCAAGGACGGACAGAATAGTTTTTGGGCTATAAGGCATATAAAATATAAAGATTCATAAAAATCCCTAGATCGAGATTTTTCACAGCTACAATATTTTTTCTCTTTCAAGAAAGTAAAAAAGTTAAATTAATCAAAAGCGTACAATATTGACAAGCTAACTCCTCTAAGTCAACTATACTTGGTTCTAGAAAGTAACCTGGCTGTCTAGGGGTAAGGTGTCGGTCTGTGCTGGTGGTCCGGGGTTCAATCATCGGTACCGACACAGATTTATATGATTGCCAAACCCTTCCTTCACCTCTTACAAGACGTGTATTAATCACAACTTATGAATGTGGGTAATGCCAGTTCTCCACCGTGGCTCGGACTCCGCGTTAAACTGCCATTTCATCTCACAATCACCCTACCATTACACATTAGCGTAAGTGCGTATAATCCGAACGGGTAGTAAGACGTGGTGTTTGTCAAGTATAATCAAATTTTCATAGAAATGGGTGACATTCATAAAAAAATTACTACATTATTAGTGTTATTTTATTAATTATATATATTAAAAGTGACAGATAATTAATACTTGATATTAGATTTAGTGTCGTCTTTAGCTGCAATATAAGATTCTTCCTATGAAAATTAAAGTTATATAAATATGCTGTCCTTACTGATAAGTAAATACTTTCATTCAAAAAATTCCTGCTTCGACAAGTGCAAGTGACAGGTAGGCGGTATATTACATTGGGTGGTCCACGTGTGAATATAATGATTGTCAAGTGGTTCGCTACTGGGGAAAGTTTGAGAAATACTGGTCTAAGGCATCTCTCTCGCAATAGACTGGACTCCCGACGACGGGGAGATATAGGTTTGAATCCCAGTCAGCTGGACTAGTGGGGTTTTTACGCGATTTATTTTCACTCTCCCTCCATGCAAGTGCTGATACACTTCCTCTAAATTTCAACCTGTCTCATCACTAACACATTAGCGTAATCAGGACACATGCGTACAACCGGAACGGGTTAGTGAGATGCTGTGACAAAAATTAAAATGTGGCCCCGTTAAAGAGTGAGATGATCCATTCTTTGTTGCCTACAGTCTGGTTGAGAGTTGGTATTAATCGAGTACCACCGGGGGAACAATTACTGACCGCGAGGACTCAACAAAGAGACTGCGTAACCTGGTCGAAGGAAGGGGAGGAGTGATGACGTAATGGGAGGAGGGGAGAAGGAGGGGAGAGATTGGGTGCGCATGATAAATTAGTCAATAGAATATTCGGTAGCTCTACGGGAGAATATTCATTTAGTAGATTGGAAAAGATAAGAATATAATAAACTCGGGTAGAATCCTGAAAACACGTAAGAGATTTTCACAGTTTTTTTTAACACCAAGTCTTGCTACCCGTCCAGGTTATACGCCTATATACCTATTAAACCATCCATCTCAGTGGCATAGTTAGCTAAAGCACTAGTTTCGTGTTGAGCTAGACTACTGATGATGGGAAAATAAAGGTTTTAATCTAGGTCGGGTGAACTGGGGTGGTTTTTTTAAAAGGGTTTTCCCATCTCCCTCCCCGAAAATGTGGGTTCACTTCCGATAAATTTAACCTTCCCAATTACTAACCCATTAGGGTAATTAGTACTTAAGCGTATAGCACGAACTGGTAGTAAAACGTGGTGCTAAAAAGAAAACTAATTACGCTAATGGGTTATAGATTAGGAAGGTGGAATTTACCGAATTTGCATGGAAGGAAAGTAGGAAACCATTTAGGGAAAACTACATTAAGTACACCCGACCAGGATCTAACCATGATATCCTTACCATCGGCAGCCTAGGTTATTGCAAGAGTAACACCTTAGACCATGTGGCCACAGAAGCGGGAACAGTTCACAATGTTGTGTTAAAATATTATTATATTATTATTATTATTAGCACCGCGTCTTACTACCCGTTCGGGTTATACGCACCTACGCTAATGTGTAATGGCAGGGTGATTGTGAGATGAAATGAAGGACCTACAGTTTAACGTGGAATCCGAACCACGGTGGAGACCTGGCATTCCTCACATTCACAAGATGTCTTGTCAGAGGTGAAGGAAGGGTTTGGTAATCAGATAAATCTTTGCCGGGACCGGGGATCGAACCCCGGCCACCAGCATAGAAGTCTGACACCTTACCCCTAGACCACCAGGTCACCCTAGAATGTTATTAATTTGATGAAACTGAGTGAATTAATTTTTTAAATAATTGTTATAGTTTTTATACGTGAACCACGTCCTACTACCTAAATATTATATTTGAATATTTAAAATGATGAGGTTTGGATGAGTAAGCTAGTATTTAGAGGAAATGTACCCATATTTGCGTGAAGGGGTGAGAAACCATTTTGTAAAAAAAATAATTATGGATTAAATAGCTAATCTATCAGATTTATTTATTAAGGTTATAGCCGCATCTTAAATCATATATATGCTTTAAATTGAAAAATAACACCTGGACATCCGGGGTTCAATTCCCGTGTTCAGGTGTCATTTTTCATTTAAAGAATTTTTTTTTAAACATATAGCTACACCAAACAGGGATTAGAACCACGACCTTCCTATAACCAGCAAACTAGCCAAACAAGATCGACGCCATAGTTCTTGAGTCCACATTCGGCTGGGATGAGTGGTGATCTATAGATTGATAAACTTTACTAGGCCCTGTATCCCAATTTGGAGGAATCTAGCGGCCGTTAATCAATGATTCTTTAAAATCGATTTTTAGATCAATAAATTATATCATCAGGGCAGTTTATATATGTGTATAATACTACACCTTAATATTGATTTTTCCTTTTCATTTATTTAAGGTATTTAACGTGCACTTTCTGAACTGACTGATTGTATCAACACAAGACTAATAAACTTGAAACCAGAACAGACAGAACATCCATTAATTCATCACTGTGAAAAGGGAAAACCCCGAACTCGGGACTCTTAGCTCAGTAGATAGATATGCTACCGAGTGCGCTATAATATAGGACAATATTATTTTTACTACGTGTTCAGGTTTAACGTTTATGTACTAATTACGTTACTGGTTTTAGGTATGAGGAAGATTATATTTAAATGCAGTGTATCAGCACTCGCCTGGAGGGAGAGTGGAGATAACCACCTTCAGTACACCTTTACGAGATTTTAACCTTAATTTCCCCGTAGTTTGTAGTTTAGTCTACTGCAAGAGTAGTGCCTTAGACCATGCAACCACCATTGATTAAATTGCTGACTATTTTATTTGTTAAGTGCTATCTCACATAGGTTTACGAGCTAAAATACGCTTGAAAAGGCTTGACATTATAAAAGTGAGTATCTTTAATGTGATTAACAGTTTTTACACAAGGTTGATAAGACCACTCAGCTTGGCAGGTCTAATCTGGTTGGTCGATTATTCATGAGCACTGGGCGGACGAATACATTAGTCGAGGGGCGAAGTTCAAGGGTGAAATGAGGCGGGTGGCTTTTTATTTCAAATGGAAAAGGCTGCACGCAGAAAACTCGGGATTGTCATACTGCATATAACATGTGAATTCTATTTCAATACTTTGTTAATGTTTCACTTTGAAAAAAATACAAGTATGTTGACCTAAGTAAATGGTGTAACTGTATTTGGACAAGGCTACGTTTATTTTCTCTAGACAAAAACTATTTGCATCGTGTTATAAAGACCTTGAAATATTTTTCAAACAATCCTAATCAGTCAATATTTACCTGACTTGACCTTTGGATAAATAAATTGTAAAATTGAGATCAAATACGCTGACTTTAAAATACCTAATATAACCTTAACTATCCCTTAGGAAATGCATACTATTTCAAGTTCTCTCTTTATATGCAAATCAACCCGCCTCGGTGGCGTAGTTGGCTAACACGCTTGTCGTGTTGAGCTCTACTGCTGAGGACTGGGAGTTCGAGGTTCGAATCTCGGTCGGGTGAACTGGGGGTGGTTTTTCCTAAATGGTTTTCCACTCTACCTCCACGCAAATGCGGGTTCACTTCCTCTAATTTAACCTTCCCCATTCCTAATCCACTAGCGTAATTAGTACTTAAAGCGTATAACCCGAACGGGTAGTAAGACGCGGTGCTAAATATTATTATATGCAAATCAAAATTTGGAGAATAAGAACCAAAAACTAAATAAAACATTACTAGCTTACCACGAACTAAAATAGTATCTTCGTTTGAAATAATATATTTAAGATAAAACTTAGAAAATAGCCTAAATGTTCGATCCTGGTGCTAGAGATTAACTTTGGGGAAAATATTAGTATAATAGCACAAGTTTAGTAGTAAATAATTTGAGATCTACGTGGAATCATAAATCACATTCGTTAACCACAAAATCAAAAAGATCGTTAAATAATAAAAATTAATCAAAATATTATCTCGAAACAGTTATTGTTTTATAAATTATGAAAAATGTGTATATACAGCAAAATTTCGATTTATTTTGTTCGCTTAATTTTATTACTGTACTGTACTATACATATTATAGACCTATCATATACAAATCACTAACCAAATAATGTTTTGATATAAAGTACACAAATATATTTTATTGAAATACCTCAATAATAAATGTATGTATAAAACATTTAAGGAAATTGAACAAAATAACTATTAAATCACTTTTATTTGGGCAGGAATTTAAAGATTAAATTTTCTGTTGTGAATACGAGACTATTAAAAGTCATTCATGATCAAAATGTGTTGTCATGCAAAGGAAAGCTCCCACAGTAACCAAATCGGTAATATAATAAAACTTAGCTACATGATAGGATTAATAGACTCAATCAAATTTTAACTACGTGATCGCATGCGGGAGTGAAATATGAATCTAATAAATAATATTTTACACAAACTATAACGCGCGTATCATTTCTTCTTAATAGAATAACTGGATCTACTACGGCATAAATAACTGCTATAAAGTTGTCTAGCATATTTTTAGATCATTTCAAAAGTTAAATAATATTTATTGCCATTGCTAGAAATAAGAAATTAGATGCTTAAAATACACTAGAAATACGTGTAGTGCCTCTTAAGTTTTTACACACTCACCAATGTCACAATGAATTGATTTTCTTATAGTTTTTAAATTCACAGATATATATTTCCTCTTTTTATATTACTTTATAAAAAAATTGCGTTTAGATATATAAATATAGGCCTCTGACAATCTCATGAGCATCAAGGCGTTTACACAACAAGTAGGCCCTATAGCTTTGGTTGTATTCCCACCTTGAGACAATCATTTATTTTAAAGTACTGTAGTGTATTCTTTATATTAATGTAGAATTTGGAATTTTTTTAAATTTTAACGTAAAGTATTTTTTATTTTAATGTAATGCATATTTCTTTTTATTTTAACGAAACTTCTTTTTTATTTTAATGTTGCAAATTTGTAATTTTGTACGGTGCATTTTTTATTTTAATAAAATACATTTTTATTTTAGTTTTAATGTAGTTTATTTTATATTTTAATGTATATCTACAGGCAGGATGTTTCTAATGTAGGAGAAGATGATAAAGCCGCAGTGATAAATTGATACACTCAGAGAAAGGAGCTATAAGTCGATATATTGGGAAAAAAGGAACACAAATTAAATTCTAGTCGTTTTATTAACATGTGTAAAACCACTCCAATTATCATTGTAGCGTGAATTCCAGATATTTAGATCATGGCACCCTAATCAGTGTGACCATTTAAGCTGTTAAAGAGAAGTTGGTTGCAAAGAACGCGAGTCACTTTCAAACACTCCCCAGAGCTGTGATTGGCTTCGTACTAGTGTTTTTTCCATCCTTGGCTAAGAGATTAAGTCACAAGAAGTACTGCCAGTAAAGTTAATCACTACAAACCTACTCCAGGGCCATAGATGGCTATGAGCTAGAGTTTTACCACCTCCTCCGCAAGTAGTACTGACAATAAGGTGTATCCCTACAAACACCCTTCAACGTCATACCTAATGGACAGTAGTAAATCATATGAGCTATGCTAACGAAATGAAAAGCTGTTGTATGTCTTAGAAAGAGTATAAATATGTGTTTATCTATTTAAAAGCTAAATACAATTAATACAATAGCTATGATCTATTTTGGGACAAGAACGAGATGTTTATCTAAGTGGAAACGAACCAGCATTCCTCTAGAGAGGGAATACAAAACTAAAGCCGGGATTCAAAAAGGAGTCTTGATTAGGGATGTAGAAAAGTTTCAAGATTCTACTAATATCTAAATTTTCCTTTCGACATTAGTGTTTTATTACTCGATACTTCTACAGATCCTACTTACTCATCGGTATCAGAACCGTATTCAAAGAAACAACAATCTGATTACTGCGTCTATTTTCCAAAGCAGGAGCAACTTGAACTAAAACAAGGTACAATCTATCAAGGGAAAGAAGAGAGGAACGAACGTTCTTCTTGTACGACGTCATAGAAGGTAAGGTTGAGAGGAAGAGGAGTTTAGGAAGAAGGAGGATTCAAATATTGGATGATTTGAAGGGAAAAAGTAAATTCTGGGAGCTGAAGGAGGAGGCATAGGGACAGGGCACATTGGCGGTTTAAGTTCACTGACAAAAGGAATAGACTTGTCGTAAGACATAATACATAATAATAGTAATAATAAATATATTTGTAAATTACTGTACTAAAGAGGATTGGGAGCTATGAGAAATTTTAAATATATTTAATTTTATTTCTTAAGGATTTTCGTTTGTGCTATTGGTTCCCTACAATAATGTCATACTTCCCAATCTAATTATAGTATAAGAAGGTTAAGTCATTATAGATATCAGTGCTTTGATGAATGTGAAAATATCATTACAATGCAAAATTTGTATTATTTAGTATTTGTTATAAAACTTGTAGTAATTGTTAAAAAACATGTTTCACTGAATAAAATGTTGATATCGATAACTACTGATATCGGTAAATCTCTTTTGATAATAGTATTGTGGTATAGTATCGAATTTTTTCTTCAGATTCTTTTAATGAGTATGGTATTCATACTTTTCTTTCGATAGTTATAATGAGTAGGCCTACCGTATATAGATTATTTTCCTTCGATACTTTTAATGACTATTGTATTGGTTCCTTTGTTTCGATACTTTTAATGAGGATAGTATCTATTCTTTTCTTTCGATACTTTTAATGAGTATGGTGTCGATTATTTTTTGTCGATACCTTTTATGAGTATAGTATCGATTCTTCACTATCGATACTTTTAATTCAGATAGTATTGATTTATTTATTTCAATACTTTTAATGAGTATAATATCATTATTATTAGTACCGAATATTACTACCCATTCGGGTTATACGCACTTACGCTAATGTGTAATGGTAGTGTGATTGTGAGATGAAATGGAGGACCTACAGTTTAACGTGGAGTCCGAACCACGGTGGAGGCCTGGCATTCCACACATTCACAAGTTGTGATTAATACACGTCTTGTCAGAGGTGAAGGAAGGGTTTGGCAATCAGATAAATCTGTGCCGGGACCGAGGATTGAACCCGGACCCCAGCAGAGAAGTCTGACATCTTACCCCTAGACCAACAGGTCACCTTAGTATAATATCGATTCTTTTCTTTCTATACCTTTAATAAGTATAGTATCATTTATTTTATTTCGATAGCACATCCGTAGCCTTGACCTCTAGGGAAAGAACTAATGACGCTATTCGAACATGATTGCGCTGCGCAAATCCTGTTGGCTCTTATAGGGATATATGAACACAATTAAATTAAACATGGCGTTGTAGATTTATTTTAAAAATCTACTGGAATAGACGTAAAATAACACCTGTGTTAGGGATGAAGAAGGTTGAATTGAGAGGACATGCACCCGTATTTGCGTGAGGAAAGAATGTAAAGCCATTTAGGAAAATTACCTTTAGTACACCCGGGCGGAATTCGAGTTTCTATTTCCTCGTCAGCGGAAGTCCAGTCTATTGCAAGAGTTACGCCTTAGATCATTTGCCCACCAAAGCGAGCTGTTGTTCACTAGGTAATAATGTCAAGCTTTTCTAGTCTGGTTTGCCGGCACAGAGAGTTTAGTGCCCGAATCTTGGTAGGTTCAGGGTATTTTTCGTAAATCATTTTCTATAATCTGTCTACGTCAATTTGGATATATTTCCTCTAAATTATATCTTCTTCATTCCTACAGTGCTAGCGATATATATATATACCCCTAGCGGTGTAAATATATAGGCTTATATACATATATGATATACATATATATATTTATATATATATGATATATATATATTTATATATATATGATATACATATATATATTTATATATATATATATATTTATATATATATGATATATATATATTTATATATATATGATATACATATATATATTTATATATATATTTATACCACTAGTGTTGTAATAATGAAAAAGGTATAATTTAGAGGCTAAACTTATAAAGATACACACACACATATATGGATAAGTTTATCCTAAAAGGATTTGTGTTTGGACGGGTGTAAACAAAATAGTTTTCAAGGTCATTAAATTGAATAGAAACATATAATACATGTAAAAAAAATATTTATAAATTTTGTATAACTTAAACATTTATGATGATCCATTTCCTAGATCAAAACCATGAATAAAATACTAAATTAAAATACCCTATTGCATGCCCACGTGAATAAACCAGTGAAAAAGTGTGTCACTATACAAGTTTACACGTTCTGTTTCAAGCTGTTACCACATACTAATCACGACTATTGGATTCTTGACATAGCAGAAGACAATAATATTCATAACTGGGTGTATCAAGAACTTTCTAATCGGTCATTACAATGGCACCACAAAGTTCAATGTTACATCTTGGCGGAGTTTTCACCTCCAACAGATGTTATGTCTTATTATTGCGGGCAACATCGGGTTTTGGGCGGTAGCGGGCTGACGCAACAACAACACACTTAATGGCGGCGATGAAAGTGCAAGTTGCTCGAAACTGTTCGACGAATGAGGTCGTATAAGACACGACCTTCTCTATAGCAATCAGGAGATCCGAACTTGGTTTCTTCTCCAGTCTACATTCTTAATTAAATGTAATAACATTCAACTAACGGCTTATTTTTACTTTATGACAACCCCTCAGAGAGAGAAAGTATTGTGATCGTAAACGAAATTGATATTTTGATAGATGTCGACGTTTCATGACCCAATGAACCCGAAAAAAATATTTTCGCATTTCCGTATGTCCGTAATTCTGTATAATGAGTTAAAACTGACATTATTTTACTGATTGAGGTAACCTTTGATATCTAACGTTTTTGGAATTATCAATCAAACCCTAATATTAGGGGCAATTTACTTAAGGAGGAAAAGAGAAAAAAAAACAGATTTTCTCTAAATATGTTCCAACTATTTTGATTAAAATTTGTATCTAGGTACCATTTAACAATAAAAAACCTGCTTCAGTGGCCACATGGTCTAATGTGCTAATCCCATGTTATACTAGACTACCAAAAACGTGGAGATCTGGTTTTGATTACAGTCAGGTGAACTAAGACTTTTTCTTTCCTAAATTGTTTTTCACTTTCTCTCCACGCTAATGAGGGTGCACTTCCTCCGAATTAAGCTTATCTAAAACCTAACACATTAGTGTAATTAGTACGTAGGGTTTGTGCCCGAACGGGTAGTAAGACGTAGTGCTTAATTTTTTTTATGTTGCATCTCATTTTTCCCAGAAAATGACTAAAAGGGTACCTTACATAAGCAGATATATTCAATTTTGATATTTTCACGTATTTTTGCATTGATAAATAACATATCATTGCAAAGTTATAGAACAATTAAAACTAAAACATTTATTTGAAATATATTTTTTATAAATCCAATAGTTTTCCGAGCAACAAGCAAATATGCTTTATAAATGGAGGCCCGGGAAATGGGAAGTTGATTGTTAGGATTCTTTGGTGAACAGAGATGTTTATTTTTTTTCTCAAACTGTTTATGTAACAGTGTTCATTATTCCATCATGATTTTTAATGTAATGTGATGCTTTTTTATCATTATTTTTCTACAATAATGTATATTATTACGTTTAACATATTTTATGAATTTTAAGTTAATGTGTTTATTTTTAGGTAAAGTAGCGAGAAAGTATGCGAGGTGTACCGTACCATTTATTATATCTGATTAAGATTATATTGCCATCTAAGAACAAACATTCAATCTTTTAAACTGTGTGGTTAAATAAATAAGGAAGTAGTATTTATTTAATAGCAAAATTATTATAAATAATTGATATATGATTCAGAAAGACAGTCAAGTAAAAGTATATAGATTATCAAATTAAAATTTCAGGTTAATCTCTCCTTACTCAACTACTAGAATATTTTCTAAATTGTTAAATTGCTAAATCTTTTTTTTTACACTGGGTAATATTAAAAGATTTGTTCTTTGAAAACTATAAGAGCTTACTCTAAGGCACAATCTATCTGGGGACCTCGCTGTACCATCACTAGTGATACACCAGTTTCACGTGGAATGGAAGTGGGAAAATTAATAACGTGAATAAGGGACAATTTTTTTTAGACGGAAATATGGTAGGGAAAATTACGTTCTACCCCCGGAATCTGAATGAATAAATTAATGCTAAAATAAAGCCTTATAAACTTAATTCGGTAACAGATTATTTCAAACGAGAGCTGTATTTTGCCCCCCAAAAAAGTAAGGATTTTTCACTCGCAAAGATTAATTTGTTTGCACAGCAGTAAGAAATCTTTTGTGATCAAATCGCTGAAAATTCTTTTAAAACTCTATAGAAACCATAGAAACAATGCTCTGCTTTGTAGTTTTGATCCAGTCGATAAGATTTTTACTTTACAATGAACCTCAGATGAAGGGCTGGTTCTAGTTGAAGAGTCCGTCTGGCTCTGTTCTCATCCTACTCGGCAGCTTGAACCAGCGCTAAAATCTAAAGTGCTGCAAGGCGACCTACGTGAGAGCAATAAGGGATGTTTGCTACCACTGCCCTCCTGTCTGTGGCAAACATCCCCTTCCTTCATCCTCTCCCCGTTTATACCAAGAGGCGCCGTTAACTCCCGGAAATGACGTGAAAAATCAATCAAGTTACATTCTAGGAATCTGTGTCCAGGAAATAACAAGACCCGGCACATAGTGAACGTTGGAGGTATCGAGGTAGGGGGTGGGGTGGTACAGGGTTTTGAATAATTTATAATTTGTCTTGTGCTCAACAGGCTGGCCAACCAACCATTGAAATATAATAAAGTTGTAATGCATGATTCCATTTGTTTATACAATATTAATACCCGTTTCCGTGGTTGTATGGTTTAAGGCGTCTCTCTCACAATAGACTAGACTACCGATGACAGAGAGATCGGGGTTCAAATCTCGATCAGGTGAACTGGAGGTGTTGTTTCCTAAATGCTTTTACCCTCTTTCTCCATGCAAATGCAGGTACACTACCTCTAAATTCAACTTTTCTCATCCCTAGCTCGAGCGTAATTAGCACATGTGCGTATAACCTGGACAGGTAATAAGACCACGGTGCTATAAAAAGGTTTTTTTTTTGACACGGTGAACGACTTTTTATAAACTAAAAGTTCAACACCTTAAAATATTCGGTAACACGTCAATCTACAAAGCTAAGAATTCTGGGTTCTATTCCTTGCATAGCCTAAAAATCTATCATTGTTGAAATGAGAATTTCCCCTTTCACAGTGATGAATTAATGGCCGGGAGATGAATTTGGTGTACATTCTAGATTTAAGTTAGTTTATAAGTCGTATGCCGATTTAATCAGTTGGTTCATAAAGTGTACGTTAAATACCTCCGATAAAATCAAAAAATGAAAGTATTAACTAAAACATTTTTTTTCTTCAATTAAATTAAATATAGTTGAACATTTACAACTGGACACTGGTCCAAGCCTGGGAACTTTGGCTTAGCACTGCTATCCAGGAATTTGTTCCGTGTTCAAGGTCATTCTTCACTCATAGCTTAAGGTATTTTCTTACTACCCGTTTTGGTTTATACACTCTGTCAACAATTATTTTACAGGTATGGTTATTATCTATAAAAATTGAAAGCTACATATCACAGTGACTCTTAAGTGGGAATTTATTAAATTAGATCTAGTAGTTTTTGTATTCGTCAAATACCGTCCTAACAACCGTGTTCTTAGTACATATTCAAATACATTCTACCAAATGACGTAAAATCAACCATATTAGGTTAATAAAATTGGTCCGGTTGGTACCTTGATTACCCCTCAGAGATTCCTCTTGACATGAGTGTAAGTTTAAAAACAGATTTTTTTTAAAAAAAAAAGCTCTTAAACTCCTGTTTAAGATTTGTTTCTAACCTAAAAACATATTATCACATTAGTAACCACCTAATAAACTTGGATCAATATGGAAAACCGACATCTTTTGAGTTTTAGCTCACGAATAGAATCAGCCTTTCAAACGGCTATAGGTTGGAATGCTATACAATCAGAATTTTAAGCTTTAAAATCGGTGAATATTGTCAAAAAAAGGTGAGAAAATAATTTTCTGGGCAAGAATTTTTTTTTAATTCACCACCCAATATATATATATAATTTACTTATTATATGTTAATAGTAACTCGAAAGTTAATTGCCACACTTACAAAAGTACGCCATATATCACTATCTTGAGCTAGTTCTATCCAGTTCACCTCATAATATCCTATCCCTATTTTGAGCTAGTTATATCCAGTCAACCTCATTACAGCCTATATATTTCAGAGCAATTCTAATTTTATCCTCCCAGTTGCGTCTAGGTCTCCTCAATGGTCTCTTCCCATTGAGTTTGCCAGTCGGTACCCTGAACAAGGTCCTAAATTCTTCCGTTTGCGCTGCATGTCTTGCCCACCGTAATATACGAGACTTGATTATCTTAACAATGTCTTGTGATGAGTATGTGAGGGTATGTAGCTCATCGTAATGTAACCTCCTCCACTCCCCAGTTTCCTCATCTCTTTTTGAACCAAATATCTTGCTAAGCAGCTTGTTTTAGAAAATACAAAATTTGTTTTCGAGATGTAAGGCAAGAGACCACTTTTCACACCCATAGAAAACAGCCCGTAAAATTAGAATATACAAATATATTCAAAACTATAACAATAATTATGGAGGCTCTTAGAAATAAGTTTTAAACTGAGATCTAAATATTTTTACTATATAATAATCTATGTATTTATTTTTTAAATATATTAATAATATATAAAATAGCATTAGCACGAGTAACTCTCAAATTGTAAGACTGACCACGAGCTGAAAACTTTAAGGTATCAATAAATAAATCAACAAATAAATAACTTCGAATCACTAGCCTAGTTTTCAAACTTTGAAAGTAATTTGGGTCATCAAAAATAACATGAACAATAGTAGTGATGAACACATATCGGCAAAGTTTTGATCTATGGGTGTTTGTATTGTGTTTTTGAAAATTGTATTATCTTATAACAAACAGGTTTTTATTAAAATAGTAATCATTAATCCACCAATAGACTGAGTATTAAGTCCTAAATAATAATAATAATAATAATAATAGTATGTTTATAAAAATAAATTGAAATTAATTTAATGTATGATTCGTTTTAACTAACAAAAGTAACACCTTTTTATATGCATAAATTATTATTATTAATATTAGCACTACGTCTTACTAGCCGTTCGGGCTATACGCACTTACGCTAATGTGTAATGGTAGGGTGACTGTGAGATGAAATGGAGGACCTACAGTTTAACGTGGAATCCGAACCACGGTGGAGGTCTGGCATTTCATACATTCACATGTTGTGATTAATACACGTCCTGTCAGAGGTGAAGGAAGGGTTTGGTAATCAGATAAATCTGTGCCGGGACCGAGGATTGAACCCCAGACCCCAGCACATAAGTCCGACACCTTACCTCTAGACCACCGGGTCACATTTATATAAGTAAAAAAATCAACTAAAATACAAATACAATATCCGGATGTGACCTTCAACTAGACCTAAAATCAGAACCACTCATTGACTAATGTTAACCAAAAAGTTTTTATAATACAGAAAAAAACACCTCTTCCGTGCATGCCATTACACACACACACACACACACACTAGGGGAATCTAGATTAAACCAGGTGAAGCGTGCAGGGAATCTTACAATTACTGCTAGTTCTTAGGATGAACGAAGTGAGGTATACGCCACAGTTTTGATTTTCTCTTCCTCTGGAGTTTTAATCAAGCGGTGTCGTGAAGGAGATGCTTTGACGCAAGAGGAACTCGTTGAAGTCGTTGAATGTGTACGTCCCTCCCCCCCCCTCCTGCCCCCCAGATATATACTACCCGCCCCTGCTTTCTCCTCTATCTGAGATGAGTTATCATAGATATCACGTTTGAAAGGATGTGCACAAATGTACTGCCTTTGTTTTCGTTTTACGTTTTCAAGTTTATGGATCAAAATAAACATTTTAATGCCGAGGATTCTTGTACGGACTTATACGACCACTTTAATAGCCATGAAACCCGCGATGGTAGGCACGAGGGCTAAGGTGTTAACCTCGTTGGATCAAATTATGATGTTAAGATACGGTGTTCGAATCACGCGCGAATTTACGGAGGGTGTTTTTTTTTTCAATTATAGTTTTCCACACTCCCTCCAAGAAAATCTGGTTACATTTATTTTAAATTCTAATTTCCTCGTATTTACTCTATTAGTGTAAATATGCGGCTAGTCTGACAAGATTATATTATAATATTTGGCTTTTGAGGAGTAGAAGTAATCAATAGTTGTACATAACCTTGAGGATAATTTCAAGTCGGTAAGCTTGTGAGTTCTGTAAGATATGTTACAGACTCACTGTCGTAACAAGGCGTAGCCAATGCATGCTTAAAGTTGTTCATGTAACTCATGCTGAACATTATTTTTAGCTCCAGTATTACCCGTACGGATTATAGGTGTATTTACTATCTATGCTAATGATTTAAGGAATAGGTAAGTTGAATTTAGAATAAGTGAACCTGCATTTTCATGGAGGGAGTGTGGGAAAACATTTAGGAAATAACTACCTCGGTACATCCGACAAGGATTCGAACTTTAATTTATACATCATTTGAAGTTCAGTTTATTGTGAGAATGACGCCTTAGACCAGGGTTGACAAACTCACAGCCCACGGGCTACATTCGGCCCGCGAGATATGAGTTGCCCGCTTGTCTATAATATGTTTATATTACTATCACTCCTGCATTCATGTACGTATACAAAAATATAATAGTTTAACTTTAGTGTTTACCTAATTTTGAATAACAAAATAAAAATATTTCAATCTCCGCTTTATTTTTTACTACTTTAAATATTTACTGATAGTGGGGATTTGTATTTACATAACTTAGTAAATATTGCTTTGTGTATTCCGCTAGCCCACATAAATATCTCAAAAAATATAAGTTTTTAAATATTATATTTATAAAAGAATCGTTTTAAATACAGAGAATCAAATAGTTAGTATAGAACTACATGGGTGGTCACGTGGACAAAACAACATGCTCTGTGGTCTATAGTTTGCTAGTGTATGGGAGGACAGAGTTAGAATTTTAATCGGATAAACAAAACGTGTTTTTTAATAGATGTTTCTCCAAGTTCCTTTCACTCAAATGTGGTTATATTTCCTCGCAATTATATATTTTTGATCTATAATTCAATAAAGTGATTACAATGTGTATAGTCCGAATGGGTAGTAAGACGCACTGCAAAAAGAAGTATAGAATATGTTTAAGCAAACGTTTGTCTTTAGACTGTGGCCCGCAATAGGCCCAGAATTTGTGAATTTGGCCCTTAGACTTATATGAGTTTTAGAATCACTGTCTTAGACCATTCGTCCACCGACCCGGGTCTCAACTTTGTTGATGAGCTCTAGATGGTTGTTTGTGGCCAATCAATATACATTTTAGAGTAAAAACAAAATATCACTAACAGAATGGCTGGAAATATATCGTGAAGGCAATGCCAAAAGTATAAGTAAAGTGACATATCTTTTGAAAGTTAGTGTATGGCTATCATTGTTTTGAAGTATATTGTGAAGAATAAAATGTTTGCTGGAAAGTGATGATATTTTGACCTGATCTCATAGTCTATTAAGAAGGTCAGATGCTTACTTACTTACTTACTTATCAAATTTTATATTTGGAAGAAGGTTCAAGAAAAGTGGATATAAACATTTAAAAAGAATGGTAAATACATTAATTCAATCGTTTTGGAAATTATTTTAGTGACTCAATTTGTATGTAGGCTATTATCATTTATTTGTTAAACTTTTATACTGTGATACTCCTTCCTAAGTCAACAGCCCAAAGGTTGGTTTAGTATGATGTCCATCCATCCAGTGCTGGACATGAACTCAGCCCTTCGGCTGGTTATTGCTTCCTGCACCATTTGGTAGAAATCACATGTACTAGTTGAGTTTAGAATCGTTTAGAAACCTTGTTGCCTTCCACGCCGAATTTCTATGATCGAGTGCTAAAGGGCTACTAAATTTGCCGGGAAGCTATTTTCCCATACCTTCAAGGGTTATCTTACAATAAACCATCAACATGGGACTGACGGCTTTAGTTACCCTCCGAAAGAAGTTGTGCTACAGATGTTTATTTCTCAAGAAAAATCAGTTCACCTGGGTTAGTTTTAAACTCACGCACACTGGGTCCTGAGGCGAGAACTTTACCCCAAGACCATCAAAGTCAACATAATGATTCAACGATTAGAATATATTTCGAAATTTACAAAGTAATGCAGTATTTTTAGTCTACTTGATTCAAAATGCCTATTAAAGTAATTTAAGCAAATAGGACTAATTGTATTTACCTAATAAAAGAATTAAAAATATCTGTTCAATTATGTTGAGCTTAAGGATCTTATAAAAATATGTATACAATATAAAAGATAGCTTGGAAATTGAAAGAACCGTGATAGCTATTAGACCAAACAATTTCTTAAGTGGCTGTATCTATTGCGACATATTACAATTTCAGACAAATACAGAGTTAAGATTATAACTTCTCAATTCAAGCCATCTTGATATTCATAAAGAAGTCATATATACATCTCTAAACCATCAATATGAAAGTATAGCTAGCAAAACACACATTTCCTAATCCACGTTGATACCCTCTCTTCATATTTCAATGTGAATCCAATCAATTAGTAAACCAAGTCTCTCCCCCCCTCCTTTTCTCCTCAACCGATAATCGGTCGGGCGAATGTTAAACAAGGTTATCGTTGGAATCCGTGAAGAAGGGAGAAACGAGGGGTGTGGGGAGAATCCAATAACTTGACATCATGTGGATTGATAGGTCTGCATTATGCATGAAGCTTGCCATCTGCTAGCTGGCTTCAAATTCTCATTTCCAATTCGGAAAATAGTACAATCTGTCACTTTTAACTATTGTGGAGGAGCGTTTCAGAAAGAAAATAAATGATATGGTGCAACGCTTCTATAAGTTTAAAATATCCCATACAGATATTCGACAAAAGAACTAGCCTAGTAATATAGGGTTACTTCTTTTATCAAGAATGAAACTAGATAATTTTAGAAATTGTTGAATTAAAGTTGGGTAAATAAAATCATTAAATAATTTTGATTACATTTACTTGTAATTATGTGTTTAGAACATATTTATCAGGTCATTTGTGAGTCAAACGTTTCAAATAGGGCTAATGTAATGTTCTTCTCATTGGAATATAAATTATATATTATTGTTGTTATTATTGTTATTATTATTATTATTAGTAGTAGTAGTAGTAGTAGTAGTAGTAGTAGTAGTAGTAGTATTAGCACCGCGTCTTACTACCCGTTAGGGCTATATGCAAATTTTATAAATGATATATGATGGTAAATGATATAAATAATTAAATTGTGTTCAATATGAAAGAGTATTGTGGGAGAAATTAACCAAGTACTGTCGCGAATATAAGCTTGGACGTAGCTCTGGAGGAAGCACGGGGAGGCACGTCTCCTTTTAGTAAGATTTATAAAATGGATATTGATTCAAATGAGATAAATATGTTCATCGATTGCAGTATATTAAAAGTAGATATTTGTATAGATTTTAATTAATGAAAGTTTCTACAGGTCTTGATTAATGAGAGCTAACTAGTGTTGAGTAGTTTAAAAACAATATCAGAAAAGAGAGTAGGAGAGCATTTAGGAAAACTACCCTCCTCAGTACACGCGACCGGGATTCGAGCCCCGATCTTCCCGTCATCGGCAGTCTAGTCTGTTGAGAAAGTGGCAGCTTGGTAAAGCATTAAAAAAATGAGACAGTAAGGAACCAAGAGTATAACTTATAGTGTTTGATATATATTAGCTGATTTGTCATATAGTACTTTATAAGTCACTAGGGACTAGGACTGTCCCCAACAGGAGCAATTTCGTATTTAATGCACCAAGTCTTTTATCTATTTTTTTTTGTTGACGCCGCGTCAAACTACCTGTTCGGGTTCATACGCAACTGTTCTCCGTAGTTTTGACATATTTTTAGATTTTTCAAAACATGAGGTAGCGTGATTTGTATCCCTGGATATGTCAGGTTTTCAGGATTTATTTTTTCTTGTTTCGGAAATTTTCTCATAAAAATGGCATTCAACCTAGACAAAAAAAACTATAGCTATATCCACGTGATTGGGGCGTGCTGATTACACGCTGGAGCCACCACATGCAAAAAAAATCAGTTTTAAGAATTTTTCGTGTAACTAAAACACTTACGTAATCAATGGGTGAAGTTTGAGCTTTGTATCTCATCGATAAGTTTGGAAAAAAAAAACTCTGGATAGACAAACAAACTCCACATGGAGTTTATCATAAATCATAATCTGGAAGATCAATTTTAAATGTTATAGTATTGGGTAATTTTATGTTTTACTTTAACTATTTCATTATTGACCCGACTCAAAAATACTAGTTGAAAAATAATAAGTGGTTTTATTTGGTTTAGCCTATTCTCATAATAATTTAATCACAAATATAAAAATAAACTACGTTTTAAATGAATGTTCCAACGATATTCTTGATTCTTCATATTGAACTAATTATTACAATCCACTGATTTGTTGGTGTTATTAGGGAACCTACGACCGTGACCAAACGGCAACAGTGCTTGAAGAGCAAGAGAAATCTTCTATGTGGTGCTGACTCGACAACGTTACACCAGTTTCATGCAAATTACATAAAGTGCACCTTGTTACTGGTATATTTTGGGACTATATGCTCCGGTTAGAACGCACACTTCCGGAGGCGTTACGTGGCCCGCGCTTTAAGGTAAACTGCCTGAGATACGTAACGCACTTTGGAAAATACCAGACTAGTTCTAGAGATAATCCCACCCAGACTTGTTACCCAACAAATATAAACTTGTATAAAGCTACCCTTTTGAATTATACGCAATAATGTATGTGCTAGTTACGTACAAGACCTAGGCCACTAGACGAATCTAGGTTATCGCCTATGTTTTAATACGTATTAAAAAAATAGTGTTTAAAAATATTTTTAAATTAAATAAGCTAATAACTATTTATTAATGAAGAAATAACACTTAACTATTTTACTATCTTATACTAAGAATATATTTTAGAAAAAAAATAGATTTACCAAATAATTATTTTTATGAATTTTTGCCGGGTGTTGTCGAACTGGTCCGATGGTTGAAGGACCACCCGATTAGTAAGGTCGAACTGGTCCGATGGCCAGTGCTAGGGATTGCAAGGGTCACTGTCGAACTGGTCCGATTGTTAGGTTAGGTTACAAAGGGGTGGGCGGGGAAGGAGTGCTGTATAATAAAATTTAAAAATAAGAATATTACCAATTTAGTGTGACATATCATTTTAAAGCGTATTTTAAATGTAAAAAACCTGTGAAATCTGTTTTCCAAAGCTGTATTACAAACACAATGGCAGCCTGTGTCTTGTCCGCCTTAGAATATTTAAAACCTTCATGCACCACTAATTTACACCCTCTCTCACTTAACATTGAAAACATCACTGCACACCACTCTGCAAACAACAGACAACTGAGTGACCACTGGCCACCTGGGCGAGTAGGGGGTGAGGGATTCCCAGCCGGGGTACGGTCGAACTGGCCAGTTCGACCTTACTAATTGGGTGGTCCTTCGACCATCGGACCAGTTCAACAAGACCCTTTGGTATGGGCTCGAAAATTCTTTTTGGAATGTCTTGACCGTCGGACCAGTTCGACCGTACCCTTTTTTCCATGTCACAAACATTATTTTTATGACAGATTGTGTCGCTTTCTCGAAGAATCTCTTTAATATGTGATTAAAAGTTTCCTAAAATATTAAGAAAAAAGGAAGGGAAGAAAGGATCATATTTTTCCACGCTTTGATTAAGTAAGTTGATTTGTTGATTTATGTGATTTTTATTTTCCATTTATTTCTCCACTATTTTGGCACCATATTATTATCATTATTATTTTATTATGTTGTGTCACGCAGGTAGTGCGTTTATTTATATAGCACATAATACAACTGTGGCGCAGATTTTAAGTCACGCTTAGAACGCATTAAACCCTTGTGCTGGCCCTGAATTTATTTAAGAAACTATTAATATAAATCGTGAATTGAACTTGATACATTCCACTATTTTCTTACAACCGGATCGGATGGGTGTGTGGGGAGGAGGGGAAATTTGTTTGAATCTTTCATATATATACATAATTAGCACCACGTTTTACTACCCGTTAGGGTTAAACGCTTAAGTACTAATTACTATAATAGGTTAGGAATTGCGAAGGTTGAATATAGAGGAAGTTAGCCAGCATTTCCGTGTAGGGAGATTGGAAAACCATTTAGGGGAAACCACCCCCAGTTCCCTCGAGCGAGATTCGAACCTTGATCTCCCCGTTCTCGGTAGTCTAGCTCAACACGAAATTTGCGCGTTAGCCAACTACGCCACCGAGGCGGGGTTGTTTAAATCAACGTTCTTATTTTCACCTCGTGTATCCATAAAAAGGAGTTAGATTTAAAGTTTGAACTAAAGTATCTCAGATTCACAAATATTCCAGTATTTTGATTACTATTCTTTTTTTTCCTGATACTCCCTGTTTTTTCTAAACAATAAATTCCACGAGTTATCCTGGTTTTGAAGGTGCGTTTCAAATCAGGTTTACTTTTAGCGCTATTTTTCCACGTGGATTGGTAAACGTGCTTGTAGCAGCGTTATAGCAATATGTTCCTTGACCAGTCATTAACTTTACAGCAAACGGGACCATTATGTTATGCGATCCACCAAATTTTCGACGATACAACCGATACGTAATATCCATAAGGCCTTTTATACAATTATAGACTTAGGTCACTATTTAGCATTCACAGACGTAAATATATATACTTGAAGATATGCATGAATTTTTTTTAAAATGAAAATTAATTTCCTCAACAATACAAACGTAGTGAAACCAACAAACAAGGCTGATATCATATTCCATGCTTTAAAACAGTTTATTTTTATCATAATGAGTATTCTAAATCTTGATTTAACTGTAATGGAAACTCTATTGTGGTGTGATAAAGGGAAATAAAGTGAGAATACACTCCGCTGGGATTCAAGCCCAAACCTCTCCGTAACCATCAAACAATGCTAGTTGACATTTAGGCCATGTACCCACAGATGCAAATCTCACTACCAGTTTACGCTGTACGCAAATACATTAATTAAGCTATTGACCCGCCTCGGTGGCATAGTTAGCTAACGCGAGAGTTTCGTGTTGATCTAGACTGCCGAGGACGGGGAGATCGAGGTTCGAATCTAACTCGGGTGAACTGGGTTTATTTATAAATGGTTTTCCACTCTCCTTTCAGGTAAATGTAGGTTCACTTCCTTTCTATTCAATCTACCCAATTTCTAGCCATTTGGTGTAATTAGTACTTAAACGTGTAACCCAAACAGTTAGTAAGATGCGGTGTTAAATATTAATTATGATAGTGGAGGTACAATGAGAAAAGTATAATTTAAAAGAAATTTTACCCTATTTGCGTGGAGGAAGATTGGGAAACCATTTATAAAATACTAGATTTAATTATCTTGAAATTTAAAGCATGTGCCCATTGGTGCAGATATGAGACAAAATACATATTGATACGTTTACATGTTTTAACTTTTATTGTTTTAGCGTAGGGTCAATTTGACCGTGAGAGACGCAATATCTAGTTCGGGCGCAGTGTATGTAGATATTTAACCTCTCTGTGGAAACAGAACGTTGCCGAGGGTACACGATAGTGGGTTGTCTACACGTCATAACCTCAATGAGATTATGTGAGGATGATGACTATGAAGGTGTGGAGACAGTGGCAATCTTAAACCTAGCTTAACCTTAACTAACCAGACCATGGAGACCATATGATCAGTTCCTCTTTAGGGTATAATACCTACTGAACCCGGGACCTCTAGATCAGTAGCCAGGGTTGCTGACCACTAGACCAAGTGACCGATCACACATTTATATAAAACGTTGAATAAGCCGGTGGTCAGAATTTAAAACTGAATCGAGGCCAATGCCATTATCATCGAGAGACAAGATTACCAACCTAGCGAGGGGTAAAGTTATAATAAAGCCACTCGTGTCGACCCACGCGGCATAACACTTCTATCCATCCAATAAATCTTTCTCCAACCGCAATCCTTTGCAGCAGACGATCCAGATCTGTATTCCTGAGAGGGATTACGTCACAGGGACGTACATCAATGTCGAGACGAAGCTGCCGACCTGATGGTATGTCCAACTGACCGACCGCACGCTACCACTCACTCATCAATTCAAATAAAACTTCCCTCCCACATTACCATTTTATCCATTTCGTCTGAATGCACAGCATTTGACAGGAGTTAAAATATTGCACGTTTGAAGATTTCCGAATGCTTTCTCTTTTATCGAGAAATATGAATCAAAACATAGATTATTATCCACGTGTGTTCAATAGTTTTGAATAAAATATTGTGAAGAATGCATAATGTAAAATTATGTGTAGGATGAAAGTAAACGCTGGTTAAATAGGTAATTTTACAGTTTTTGTAACAAAGTACTTGTTTAACCAAAATAAATAAAATATTTATATACATTATATTTAATGTTGGAAATAAATAAACACGCTATTATAATTGTTAGTTACGTTTATAGCCGCATCTAAATATTATTTTCTTTGGATTGAAAAATGACACCAGTACATGGAAATCTAACCCAGGACCTTTGGTTTGGTACTACAATGCTCTAATTACTTGTATAATAGTTTGCCTACATATTCCATCATCAGATGCGCATTCGTACAGATGCCATTGTACTAATGGTAATATAAAATATTGCCGATTCCAAGGTGGCTGTGTTAGCTGATAGCTTGTGATATTAATTTATCGCTCATATGTAGCTGACGATCTCTGTACGGCCATCACAGACTCTGCCTTAAAACATGAGTGAAAAATGAACCTGACCATGGGACGATTCAGGCATAGCTTAATGATTAAAGCATTGGCGTACTGAACCAAGGGTCTTTGGTTCTATTCCCATGTCCAGGTGTCATATTTAAATTTATATATTAGCTATATTTAGTTTAATTTTCTAAATATTATGCCAGGTCTCCACCGTGGTTCGGATTCCACGTTAAACTGTAGGTCCTTCATTTCATCTCACAATCACCCTACCATTACACATTAGCGTAAGTGCGTATAACCCGAACGGGTAGTAAGACGCGGTGCTAATAATAATAATAATAATAATAATAATAATAATTCTAAATATTATAAAATCAACGGTTCTGGAATATCTGTACTTAGCATAAAGGTATTTAAAAATAAACATTTTAAGTGAAAAGAAAAAAGTCTTGGTCAAATACTTATGACAAATATTATAGATCTGTTGAGATATTTATATTTAAAAGGTAGACTAAAAGTATTAATGCCCTCTTCGGTGGCCACGTGGTCTAAGGCATCACTCTCGCAATAGACTAAACTCCTGATGATGGGTAGCTCGGGGTTAGAATCCCGGATGGATGTACTGAGGATGGTTTTCCCTAAATGTTTTTAAACTCTCCCTCCACACAAATGTGAGGGGTACGCGTCCTCTGAAATCAACCTCCCCTAACCTTAATACATTAGCGCGATTAGTCCATATGAGTACAACCAGAACGGTTAGTAAGGGGTGGTGTTAAAACAAAAGTTTTATTTGAGGTGTAATTTTAGGAAAAATTTTGCCCATTACTATATGACCTTTCGGGTTCATAATCATATGACCTCATTATTTTCATGAAATCATTAAATACTCATACAAAATTATTATAAATGGAGAGCGCAGGATTTCAACTCTTCGAGCCATACGGATCCTTTAGTTACCGAGATATTCGAATTATTTGCAATTATATACATACGAGACATACATATTAGTCACTAACAACCACTCGCATAGTCATAGAAAGGGAACGCGCTACCTACTATGATAAGGTGTCGAAACAGCCAATAGTTTATCTTTGTTCAATATTACATAGAGTGAAAATGTATTGACAAGAAACCAAACAAAGATGAGCTACAGTCCAATTTCCATAGGCTGGTCCTTTTAGAAAATATGTATTTACTTTTTCTCGTCACCTTGGTGAGAAAGTATCGTGAGCGTAAAAAAATCTAACTGGAGATTTCTATAAATGTTGATGTTTACCAATTAGACTAAAACTTGGTATCTGGGGTGTTCATAAGGTCCAACCGACGGCTTTTTGGTAATTAGATGTCCCACCTCAAATTTAAGGGTAGTTTATTAAAGGCCAAAAAAGGAAAAACTTTATTTCCTCGAAATTCAATCTAAAGATTTTAATTAAATTTTACATATTATAGACACTGTTTATCATTATAAACAAGGTGGCAGTTCTCATTTTCTCATTAAAAGTATATAATATAATAATTAGCACCGCGTCTTACTACCCGTTCGGGTTATACGCTTTAAGTACTAATTACGCTAATGGATCGAGAATTGAGAAGGGTGAATTAGAGGAAGTGAACCCGCATTTGCGTGGATGGAGGGTGGAAAACCATTTAGGGAAAACCCTCCCCAGTTCACCCGACCGAGATTCGAACCTAGATCTCCCCGTCCTCGGCGGTCGAGCTCAACACGACTCGCGCGTTAGCCAACTACGCCACCGAGGCGGGTCTCATTAAAAGGACTTTGAGGGTACTTTACATAAGATAATTTGTACACTTTTCATCATTTCTCCGCAAATATTTGAGATACGAAATAACTTATCATTGTAAAGTTGTATTACTATTAAAGATTTTAAAAAATATATATATTTGAAAGATGTTTTTATAAAACCAATAATTTCTGAGCTATAAGCAAGTATATATACTTTTTAATTCGGGTCATTGAAAATGAACTTGATTCTTTTGCTCTTTGGTGGACCAGGATGTTTCCCTCAACTAATTTTTTCTGTAACAGTGTTCCTAGTTCCTAATGCCATAGAGTAAGTAAGTAAAAGTGTATATTATTTCATTTATGATCTTTGGAGTAATGTTTCTATGGCAATGTATAAACCTATTATATCTTTTAACAAATCTTACGAGATTTTAGTTGATATCTATTTTAAGATAAAGGCGGTAGAAAGTCTGTTCGGTGCATATTATATTATTTATCACAGGTGATTGCTACAGATAACATGACTTGACGCATGGATACGAGAAATTATATTTAACTTTTCTAGCCGTCATATAGGTTCTTCCTATGAAAGTTGGACTGTAAAGAGTTACGCCAATCCACGCACTGCTACTGTAATTACACCACCAATCCAACAAGATGTTCGTTCCTCCCCTCGTTTCTTTTGAATCTTTGGTCTGGTCCAAACAGTAACAACAGCAGTAGCCTCCTTGTCACGTATTGTCAACCCCAATCGAATACATCCGGCACTTTCAGCTTGTTAGAGACAATATAGGCCCAGTTGGCCTTTAGTTGAGGCCAACCAAACCACTCACCGCTTGATGGGTCTTAGTCGAGGGGGAGTGAGTGGCCAAACGTTGAAAGATCGGGAGCCTTGATTGAGACAAAGAAGAACACAATCATTTCCTCTCGCCATTAAGTAAAGGGGCTACAGGAACGGATATTTTCTCTGGTTAATGTTTTACGAAAGTAGTCACTATTTTTTGACTACGAAATTTTGTGTTTCCCAGAAATAATTCTCAATCTCACGGACAACATAGGTTGGGAAAAATATATATATAAGATTGAGAATTATTTCTGAAAAAGACAAAGAATTTCGTAGTCAGAAAATAGTGGCTACTATATATCTATAGTAGCCACTATTATTGTAGGTAGGTTTAAGTAATTTCATGCTGTTTCTTTTGAATTAGGCTTATTTAGTTGTTGTTTTTGGTACTAAGCCAACAGCGCTATGATAATTGGTGTGATAGGACGCTCACTAACGAGTGCTTCTTTCAATTTACTTCATTTTTGTTTCATAGATAGTAAATACTGTATAATACACATTTATTCAAATTATAAGATTTGACTAAGTATCCAAAATTTGTGGTGTTTTATTATTTATTCTTAGTAGTGTAAGCCAGCGTTTTCTATACCGTACACCGTGAGGCAATTTTAAAATATTCTTTATTTGTTTTTTCCCAATATAAAATAGTATCAGTAATTAGTATTGTCAATTTCTCCAATACTGAATACAGGGAATTTGTCAAAGACACAGCCAGAGCATGTAAGGTTGTCCGTTTGTTTTATACTTTTATGTTTGTAAAATTTAACAACTGTCATCATTGTATGTGCTTAATATTAGGTTTTTTTAATTGTGAGGGATTCAGCATGTAATGTTTATGGTTCAAGGGCTCCTTTGATCGAAGAAGTTTGGGAATCTCAGGATACACGATAAGAATACCAAATAATCCCTTTTAAGAATTGTTGGCTCCCTGTTGCCAGTAAGCTCAGAAAGTACTCATGGGACCAAGGACGATTCTCTTTTACTCCTTATTTTTTATTTTTCAGAGAACTAAGCTATACACCATAACGTTATCTCATAAACGAGCACAGTAGTGTCGAAAAAACTAGTGGAAGCAGTGAGCATTCGTCGCAGCTGGTATTGCGGGTACATAAGATGACACATGATATGGGCTGGGGTGTGTTCGTCTAATCTCACAAAGAACAATGATTTGATCCCATTTATATAATCTAATTAATAACAATGATTTGAATCCATTCATGTAATTTTAATCAAGAAACATATTTACAGTAATATAAACAAGTATCTTTAAATTTTAGTCTGAAGTAGCTCTTTAAATTTGTAAACGTAGGATTATAATTAATTTAACTTAAGTATATAATTAAACTCTGACAAGACTTGTATTAATCACAACTTGTGAATGTGTGGAACGCCAGGCCTCCACCGTGGTTCGGATTCCACGTTAAACTATAGTTCCTCCATTTCATCTCACAATTACCCTACCATTACACATTAGCGTAAGTGCGTATAACCCAAACTGGTAGTAAGACGTGGTTCTAATAATAATAATAATAATAATAATATATAATTTAATTAATAAGCCCACATTATTGAATATTTAATTCAATTGTGTGGTGACTTTTTTCCTCAAACAAAGCCAAAAGATTATTTTGCGCATGACTGCACTGACTGAACCAAAGTCTCAGACGGTGACAACCATTGTAGATCGAACCCCAGGCCACGTGGCCACGTTATTTTGGAAGTCCGGCTAGGCGACTGCTTGTTGTCTGTTTTAACTGGTAGCCAAAAGTGAGCGTATAAATAAATCCAGCCTCGGCACATACCCGGGAAACAGGCCTGCCGCGTCTTTTATCTCGCCGCATGGCAGTTCAGATGGAGCCTAATTCATCCCGTCACCGTGTTCAATTAGTTCCACAGCAAGAGGTAAAGTGATAGCAAAGGAAGAGATGAAAGTCAGACCTAAATAATTCATACAAGTAAAGTACTTAACAGATAAAACTTCCCATTAATTAATTCAACCCAAAACTTGTTGCTTTTTCGGGCTAAAGTCGTTACGTGTTGATCTTTTATATACAGGAAGAGTAGTAACTCGCGGATAAGAACAGTACCACATGATTGGGTGCTGCAAAAAAAACCCGTCCTTCCCATACCTTTTGATAAAATAGACATTTGATTTAGAGAGGGTTGATGTGGCAATGCTCTGCCTGAAAACATCAAACGTATATGTAGGTTCACAGTAGGTGTTCGAGGGTTGATCTACGCATGGTTATGCATAGCTTCAAACGGCGTATGTAAGAGGTGAAGCATGTCGACGTCAACTGTCGTAACAGAGGCGTTATTTCGTGCCACAATGTCCTCGGGCGACAGCAGATGGTCGTCAGCTGTGTACACCGATGCTTTGAGGTGAGTCCACAAAATAAAATCGAGTGGTGTAAGTTCTGGTGACCTTAGTGGCCATTCCACCGGTCCCTCACGCCCGGTCCACTGGATAGGTTAGACTTAATTAAGTATTTGCCGCGCTTGTGTCCCATAGTGTGCAGGGGTGCCGTCACACTGATACCACATCCTCTGTCACACAAGCAACCGTGTCGAGGAATATACGTTATTTGTGGGAAGCCAAACGATCTGGTAGCATATAGGGGCCCACAATCGCATCCCCAACAATGGTGATCCATATATTAACGCTAAATCAATGCTGATAGCCCTTATCACGCAACACCTGCATAAATGAGCCCTGTGTTATATGCGTAGCTTGTGCTACGTCTCGGAATATGCACGCTGGCTGTTTTTGGAAGGCAGTTGTTATTAAAGCATCTTCAACGCCTGCTGTCTGTACGTTGCGTGGCCGTCCTGTATCCATTCATGGAGCTGGTACCATTTGACCTGTCTCTCAACAACGCTGTTCCACACGGCCAAACACATATACGCTCTGATAACGTCTTCCGGAGAAGCGACCAGCGTAATCGTCTATCAGATTCTCCTATGGCCATTGACCTATCCTAGTAGTCTACATGTGTGTAGTTCATTTACTTACAAAATATTCACATCGCATTTCTTTCTACGTCTAACTGCGTAATTTCAGGCACAGTGTTGCCACATCACCCCTCTCTAACTGTATTGTCGTTTTTCTAAAAAGGTTTAGGAAGAACAGATTTTTTTTGCAGAGAGTGTTTTTTACTTTTACTTACCTGCCTAATCAAGTGGTGCTGTTCGTATCCACGAATTACTACTCACCATATATATTTCAGCCCTTTTGTTTTAAATGATCTAGTATGGAATTTTTTTAAACATTACTTTCTTACTCACTTAAGAACTTGAAATCTATTATAAAGTACGCCACCTATCCTTCTCTTGAGCCAGCTCTATCAAGTCCCAGGCACAGATTCAGCGATTGGGGGGGG